>CM030359.1:361163411-361643208 GCA_017893485.1 Hemerocallis citrina
CGAAAAAGAAAAAGCACCACAAATAATGTTCGGAAAGAGGTCTCTATCAATAAGAAATAAACAACAAGCATTAGAACTAATACCAATAATAAATACATTAGAACACAAAAATAATAACCAATTTAAAATAGAAATAGAATATTATGACGACGGAAAATGGAATAAACAAATAGCCTTAGTTGACACAGGAGCTACTAATTCACATATTAAACAAACAAATATAAAAGTCACTGAATTGATAACATTAGATAACCCATATTATTACTTAGATTATTACAATAATAGACATCCAGTTGTACATAAAATCATACTACCACTAAGGATAAATGGTAGAAAGGAAATGTTGTTACACTTATATGTAGACCCAGAACAACATGTTAATGATATGTTATTAGGAACTGACTTCCTTACATCAGTACAACCTTACTCAATTCAAGAAGAAAAAATTATAATAACAGTAAACAATGAAATCATGGTAATAAATAGGATATCGGACAAATGAATCCATTAAGGGCAACAAAAAACACATTATATATACTAACAGAATTTGTTTACGAAGGTTACAAAGCAAGAAATTATCACAGTCTAATAGACACCGGAGCAGGTACTAGTTTATGCCGTGAAAATATACTACCAAAATGGAAACAAGATGGTTTTAATAAAAAAGCCATAACCGGAATAACTGGACAAACAGTCATACTGGACAAATATCAACAAAATGTTAGTGTACAAATAGGAAGTTACATACTAAAAATACCCATAGTATACCAGTTTGACGATATGAATAATGACGTTCTCTTAGGAAATGACTTTTTCCAACAATACTATCCCATAACTATATCACATAAATCAGTTGTATTTACAACACCTTGCGGACACCAAGCAATAGCAATTAGAATAACACAACCATATTCTAGAACTGACCTACCACACATCAGAGTTTCTTCAACCCAGCGTGGTGAATATCAATACTTACCAAATAAAACTAGAATACAACAAGTTCAAATAACTACTACAAAAGAAATTTTACAAAAACAATTAGAAGATCTGTGCGGAGAAGACCCCTTGGCAAAATGGAACATAAGTAAACCTACGGCGCATATAGAGTTAATAGATAAGAATAAAATAATTAAAATTAGACCAATAAGACATACTCCAACAGACCTAGAAGAATTAAAAATACACATAAAAGAATTAGTGGAAAATAATTATATAAGGAAATCACAAAGTCCTCATTCATCACCAGCATTCATAGTAAAAAAACATTCAGAAGAAAAAAGAGGTAAATCTCGAATGGTAGTAAATTACAAGGAATTAAATAAAAATACTAAGAGATTTGGATATCCACTACCAGATATGCAAATACTACTTAACACAGTAAGAACAAGAAAAATATATTCGAAATTTGACTGCAAATCAGGATTTTATCATGTAAAATTAACAGAACATTCAAAACCTTTAACGGCATTTAGCACACCTCAAGGATTTTATGAATGGAATGTATTACCATTCGGTTATAAAAATAGCCCAGGAATATTTCAAGAATATATGGATAAAATTTTTGAAAGATACAACAATTTCATATTAGTATATGTAGATGATATTCTAATAGGGTCAGAAAATGAAGAACAACATAAAGAACATCTACTAAAATTCATAGAAATAGTGAAAGATGCAGGCATTATACTATCAAAAAAGAAGATGGAATTATTCAAAACTGAGATAGAATTCTTAGGAACAAAATTATCACATGAAGGAATAGAATTACAACCACATATAGCAGAAAAAATAAAGACTTTTCCTAATGTCTTAAAAGAAAAAAGAGAAGTGCAAGCTATAGTAGGATTACTAAATCAAACAAGAGGTTACATACTAAATTTATCAGCAAAAACAAATTGGTTGCAACAAAAACTCAAAAAGTCTAAGAAATGAGAATGGACCCCGGAGGATGAAGAGAAACTTAAAATATTAAAACAACAAACTTCAGAATTACCAAAGCTAAGACTACCGGTTAAAGAATGTTCTTGGATAATAGAAACTGATGCATGTGAAACTAATTGGGGAGCGGTATTAAAATTCATTGAAATAGGAGAAAGTGAAGAAAAATTAGCTAGATATACTAGTGGTTCTTTCACACAAACCTAACAAAATTACCACATAAACGAAAAAGAACTACTAGCAATCTTAAAAGCTATAAAAAAGTTTGAATTATTCATAATACATACAAAATTTACGGTAAGAACAGATAATACACAAGCAAAAAGTCGGATCAATAAAATAATAGACCCAACCATAGCAAATAAAAGATTGATTAGATGGCAGATGGAGTTAGCACATTACGATTTCTTAATAGAAAACATAAAAGGAAAACTTAATATTTTAGCCGATTTCTTATCAAGAAATTAACTATTTTCACTTGTTGCAGAATGGAAACCCGAGTTCAGCAAATAGAACAAGATATAGTCTACCTAAAGGAGACAGCAGAGCAATTAAAAGGAGCATTTAACCAGTTACAACTACAAATATGTGGACTCCAGAGTCTGTTCTATCAGCATATAAGCCAGCATGTAACCACAGAAAATATGGCGGATGAAAAAATAAGTGAGATAGGTGAGCCTTCTCAGTCAATAAAAGAAGAAGCAATTACATCTTCAAATAAAACCATATACAAGGAGACACTTCTTACTGAGAAAGCTCCTATCAAAGTATCAAAGAAAATATTATTTTTACAATATATTCAGAAGCTATGCCAAGTAACTGAAGTAAACCAATTCATCAGAACCATATCTCAGCAGCACATGAACAAGGCCATCATCCTACCAGGAGCTAATCCGAGAACAACTAGGGCACTATTCGAAAGAGGACTTATTCATTGTATTTACCCATCCAGAGAATGTGAAGAACTAATCCACCTACCAAGAGAAATTTACAAAGTAGCTAAAAGTTATTTTGGGCTCACGAAGGCCTCAAAAATATATGTTAGAATGTATTCAGCCATCCCAGAGTATCTAAATGAGGAGGAAGAATTTCCAGCGGAACATGTTATAAAAATAGGGATGACCACCCAAATAATCTATGGAGCATCAAACATTGTACCATTTAAAGATGAGCAATGGGCTTTAGGAACATGTACTGTGAATTAAAAGACATAAAACAAAGAGATAGCAATATATGGATCTATGACAGCCCAGATCCAGATAAGATAATAATGTACAGTATAGCAAAAATCATACAGCCACAAGATAAACATGAGCTGTTTGACAGCTGGTACCAGATACTATCTACTGGAGCAATGACAATGACAGCAGAGACAACTGTACATTACTGTAGCCTGATGAAGATGGAACACCAACATAAATGTGCAGCATGTGAAGATGTCGGCCAAGAGGAATCTCTTTTTCTGGAATAGGCCAAAAATGTAATCAGAGCATTTATTGTAACATGACGTAAGCACTGATGTAAGAAAAGCAATAATTGTGTCTGTGATGTAAGCAATGGTGTAAGGAGGATAATAATTGTATCTGGTGTGAAGCCATCCCTTCGTCTATAAAAGGGAAGGCAGGGTAAGGGAGAGGGCAGACGATTTGGAGAGAAAAATTCCTCATAATCTTAGAAAGTCTGTTTGTAACAAGCTTGAAGGAAATAAAATGTCTTTTATGAGTTCATCTATCAGCCTCTGTAGAAAATAAGGTATGAACAACTAAATTCTTTTCCCTTAGGAAGAGTTTTGTAAGGCTCTGCCTGAATAATCTTGCAAAAAGACTCATTTGCAACCTTCTATAGTTAGACTTTTGTGGTTGTCTGTACCGAAGTGCTACTAGTTGTTCTAGACGTATCTCTTGGATGAAGCTCTATTGAGGGCATACTAATCTTGAGATGGGAAGAATGTAAAAGGAGCACAGAAATCGGGGTGCATACCGGGGGTATTTTATCCACTGGTAGTAACTGGTACAGATCAGATCAAAAAAGTTTAACTAGGTCGGAAGCATGATGGGCCGTTTTGTTTTGATTTTTTAGGTATCCTTAGAAATCTCTCTCTGCTCTTTATTTTATAATTGCTTATTATTCGAAAGAAGTAATGGATAATAATTTCGGTATTGCCTCACCAAATTTTGAATTAATGGTTAATTATCAAGGAAGTGACAGAATGCTAGTTTTTGATGTTTATTATCCTCATAGACAAATAAGCATGGATGATTGCTACGAATTCAAATTATTCTTTTTTAGCATTCAACGAGTAATAATTATAACAATAAACCAAATAATTCCTGGAGAAACTAGTAATATAAATGTTGAAATAATTGACGATCTAACTTATCACGAAAGATCTTTGTTATTTTATGAAAATGGTATATTTAGTAGTTACGTTTGGAGTCCTACGACTGCATACAGACAATTTCTAGAAGAACATGAACAGAATGGAGGAGAACATAGACATACAGAAGAACTCGAAGAACCTCCATATGATAGTGAAGAATACGAGACAGAATCAGAATATATAAGAGAACTTGACGACGATGACGACGAAATTCCCATCATCCCTGATTACTTTTTTAGAATTGACAATATCCATTATTTCGACGAATATTATTTTTCAAACTTTGATCTTTATTTCAACTCTTTAGACTTTACTCGTTAGTCTTTTAAAAGTTTTTGATACTCTCTTCCTTTTGATTTTCAGGTCTCCAGGAGATTACGCGCTACTCACACTCACTTTTCAGAGATTTCACGCACCCACCAAAGTTGGTATCAGAGCCAGTACAAAGTAAGTAAATTTAATTTAATTTTAAGAATTTTCCGTATATTTATTAAATATTTATAAGGTAGAAAGTAGAAAAACTAAAATCTAATAATAAAAAAAATTATCCTAAAACCCAAAAATTTTTAGTTTTTGTAGAAAGGTCACACATCCTATAAAAATTATTATAGAAAGAATACTATAAGAATCTAACTAAGAACTAGGGTATTTCACTAATTAATTTCAAAACAAGGGTATTCCACTAAATAATTTCAAAAAAAAGGGTAACAACCCAAATAACTCCATAGTGGCAGGGTGGACGATTCACAACAAATTAAGTTTGCCAAATAGTCTAACAAACAATGCAAAAAAATATATGAGATGTGTTGACTGTAACTCATGAAACTTATGTTAAGTTTATTGGCAAAGTTTACCACTGATTTTTTTGATCACTAGCAAAAATATTTACCATTAGACCAGTATGGTACTTGCTACTCTGTAATTGTAGAGCCCAAAAATTATTCATAACAAAAGCATTACATATCAATTACAATTAGAAATAGGCTAAATTTGAAGGGAAAAAAAAACACTTTAACTATGGCCTTTATGCAGAAAACCTCCTAGACATTTTTTTATGTAGATCCCCCTGAAGTATGGTTGTTGCAAAAAACTCCCCTGAAGTATTTTAAAAAACCAATTCTAACTTTTCTAATTGTATCAATAACCTCATTCACCTTTGCAAGTTGTTTCGAAAAATATCATCTATCTTTCGCATTATTATCAAAAATCGTCCTTAACTTTAGCAGAAGTCTCACGTTGGCGGGGTGAGTTTTTTGCAAAAATAGTTCAGGGGGATTTTCTGTATAAAAAAAAGGCCAGGAAAGTTTTCTGCATAAAGACCATAGTTCAAGATTTTATTTATTTATTTATTTATTTATTTTCTCCAAATTTAGCCTTTGAAATATTTCTCCCCAACATGACTAGGGGTGGACAACTATTATCCGAACCGACCAATCCGAACCAATCCAATCCGAACCGACCAGTTTTTAACCGAACCAATTGGGGGTTTGGGTTGGTTCGGTTCTTGATCTTTAATAACCAACTAGACCGGTTCGGTTGTTGGATGGGGCTTTCAAATAACCAAGGAAACCGAACTGACCGTACCTCTATGCATAAGTCCATAAAAAATCTAGTTTTTCTTTAATTTCTTGAATATACAAAAAGTCATTTCTCATTTTATTGGAGATACAAACAGTCTTCTTAATTTTTTTAATACAAACCGAGCAGTTATTCTACCTATATGTTGATTTTCCATAATCTTGTGTGTTATGTTGTTGAGAATTACTTGATTTACAGTGTGGCCCAGCTTAATAGAATCATGAAGTTGATGTAACATTTAGTAGTTACTTTAATCAAGTGAAGCAGAAATTATTTTCTAAATTTTTTATTGTACCTGAAATTCAATTAACTATGATTATTTATGTTTTTTTTTATGATAATAAACTAAGATTACAGAAGTATGCAAGTGAAAAAGCAGTTTATCCCACCCATTTAAACGTCGTCATCTCAAACAATTAGTGCAAAATTCATTAACAATTTGTGGTTTTATGAATCTTCAATTTAAATTCATTTTTGAATAACAAATAGCAGGTTGCTTCGTAAGTTTGATTAATGAAGTTGATCTTTTAAATTTCAACAAAATTATGATTGATGTTGAAGGTGGAAAGTAGCATGCCAAACCGATCATCCAATCCAATCCAAACCGAGCTTAATTGGCTTGGATGAAAACCAATCCAATTAAAGTTCGGATTGGTTGCGGATGAAAAATTAAAAAACCGATATTCTTTGAATCGGTGGTGGATGGTCCATATTAGATCGGATACTGACCGATGCCCACCCCTAAACATGACTTTACATAGAAATGGTAGAAGTGAAGTCAAAGGGGTTAACTAAAATTCAGACCACTTAGGGACCTAGGGGTTTGCAATTGAAAATCTCCCTAAAAAATGACACAATTCAATACACACTAATATAGAACAAACTCATTGAGCCACTCAACTCGGCTGTCTTGCTCCTTACCTCATCCACAAAATCTTTAGAGCATCCACAATCGTTTGCTTGTTTGTCATTTTTGTCATTTTTATTTTACTGTAGCGCACACAGTCGTGAGCTATTTTATAATTTTTTTGACAATTCAGCTAAAGTAGAAAGGAAAAAGTAGTATTCGAAATAGAAAAATGCATATTATAGCATGTTTCGTCTGGATTATTTAATTATATTTTTAATTAATCGGACGAAACATAACCAGTTAAATGAATTTAAGGGTGACGAAACATCATGTTTCATCCCAATCCAATTTATTTTTTTTAAAAATAATTTTTAAAAATAATTTTGTAAAATTTTAAATTGTTTTTGCAATTTTTAAAATTGATTTTGCAAAATTTTAAATTATTTTTGCAAATTTTTTTACAAACAATTTTTTAAAATTGTTTTTGCAAAAAAATCCGGACGAAACATCATGTTTCGTCCCGTATTTTTTATCAATATTTTTTAAGTTTCGGCATGTATAAATTCGTTTTTAATGACAGACAAAACATCATTTTTCTTCTGTTTCTTTTTTAACGAACTTATGCATTTTTTCGCCATTCAACAACTACAGCGTTTCGTCGAAATGGATTGTCAAAATATACATTTTGCCATTTTTTATATTGAACGACTGTGGATGCTCTTATATGTTGTGTTTTACCAAGTCTTAACAGACATGCTAAATAGGACTCCCTCCGTTTCATAATATAAATTATTCTATGTATATATGCGTATGTTTAAAATATAAGATTAACAAAAAGTACTAACATTGTAAAATGTTCAATTTGCCATTCTCTGTAATTTTAGTATTACTCATTTTATAAAATAGAAAAGAATAATATTAGAAAAAATTTATAAAGTATTTGATGAACATTTAAAAATAATAAAATATATATCTTAAAAAAATTAAAGTGACTTATATTTTGGGGAAAAAAAAAGACTATATTAACTTATATTTTTTAAACGGCAGGTGTAATAATCTTCATACAAACCAACAGACAGTCAAAAAGTTTAACTGACATGCCATGTGTCATGAACTGGTTGGCCCCGAGATCCTGATCTTTCTAATCAATTTTTTTTGGCAATGTATTGCGTAGTCTTCGGTCAAATGTGCATTGCTAGTCTCCATCAGATTATATCTATATAATAAAACACAAAGAAAGCTATCAAGTGGCTCTCCTTCAATCTCCCAAAAAATCAAAGGCCTAGATCTAATCGTAAAAAACATATTTTTCCTCCAAAAGTTTCTCCCCAAAACTCAAATTCAAATCTCCCACCCAAAACAACTCCTATATTTATTTAATTATTTTTTGTTCTCTCGCTCTCCTTCCCTCCTCTATTCAAAAAATTAAGAAAATAAAAATTTTTAAAATTTTTAGAAATAAAAAATTAAAAAACTAAAAAATTTAAAAATTTAACAATTTTAAAAATAAGCTCTCCTTCAATCTCCCAAAAAATCAAAGGCCTAGATCTAATCGCACAAAACATATTTTCCCTCCAAAAGTTTCTCCCCAAAACTCAAATTCAAATCTCCCACCCAAAACTAACTCCTATATTTATTTAATTATTTTTTGTTCTCTCGCTCTCCTTCCCTCTTCTATTCAAAAAATTAAGAAAATAAAAATTTTTAAAATTTTTAGAAATAAAAAATTAAAAAACTAAAAAATTTAAAAATTTAACAATTTTAAAAATAATTCAAAAAAATCATATAATATGTTTTTTTGCTCTCTATTTGCTACTTCAATTAATTTGCAAGACTTCCAAAACTATTTTATATGATCAAACAAGATGCACCGTGCCGAAGACGTGCCGTAGGCACGTGTCAACGGGCAAACCTAGTACAAATACAAATAACTTGGTAAAGAAATTTCATTTCATTTCATAAGATATTACTCCACCATTAATTTAATTTCCGATCTTTCCAAGTGCAGATGTATATTATCTTCTATAGTATTTGTACTGATTGATCAACTTTTTGTCAATTTGTATATGAAATTGTTTGTACATGAGAGTTTTGAAGGATCAAATTTGTGGTATTCAATTGATTTGTTTCCCCTTTTCTCTTATGATTATTTCGTCAAGTATCTATTACTTGAACTTTTGGAGTATTTTTTATCTTACATTTTCCTTTTTCTTTTAAAGGATTTATTTGTTTTAAAAAAATAAAATTATAGAACCTTATAAAATAGATTTGCAATACATTTATATTGTAATTTCTATTATTTGTTTGATTATAAAATAAGTAGGAAACCGTAAAAAATCAGTTTCTTTTGCTAAGATGTTATTTTTATAAATTATGAAATAATTTTTCACAATTGTTTTTTCCCCTGTTTGGTAGAGGATGATGGAAAGGTGATGCCAACTATTTTGACACACACTCTCTCTATATATATACTAGAAATTTACACATGCGATGCACGTTTTAATAATTTCTGAAAATAAAAATAAAAACTCTGACGTAGGGAGGATTTGAAAACCTCCTTCATATTAATTATGTACGTGCGCTGCACATGTTGGTAGAATGACAAAATGACAAATGACACTAAGGCCTTCTCCCATTATAATATTACTAGTAATTTGCACGTGCGATGCACGTCTTAATAAATATAGTTTTTTAAAATAAAAATTTAGACATAATCTGGATTTGAATTTAGAATCTCCTTTATAATAGTTATGCACATGTATTGCACGGGTTGGTAGATTGACAAAATATTTACAAATGACACTAAGGTCTTCTCCCATTATAATATTAGAAATAGGAGTATTTCTTAGTTTTTAAAAATAGTGGGGGTATATGCTAATTTCCACATTTTAAATGGGGGCATTTGCTAAAATATTCCTTTTTTAGGAGCTGCACGTGCATCACACAGGTATGTTTGGTGGATTTAGTTTTCCGTATATTGCACGTGTTTACTCAGTTACAAAATTAGGGTATGTTTGTTTACAACCCCAACTCTCCCATTAAAATAGTAGAGATTATTATAGTTATATATATATATATATATATATATATATATATAGAAATCTTCGGTTGCACACTACTTTGGTGAGCACTCCGTGAGCACTCACGAACTAGAGACCCTATGAAAAATCCGAAGCGCTCATACTGTTCTATATGCCTTAGATAGCCTAACAATAAAAAATCAAGTAATTTGAAGTTCATTTGCCCATGATTTACATCATCACAAAATTGTATGGCTGAAAATTCTAACCGCATGATGGATGGGCAAATAAACTTCAAATTACTTGATTTTTTATTGTTAGGCTATCTAAGGCATATAAAACAATATGAACGGTTCGGATTTTTCATAGGGTCTTTAGTTCGTGAGTGCTCACGGAGTGCTCACCAAAAGTAGTGTGCAACCGAAGGGGACTTGTTTCAACCCTAATTCTATTAAAAACAAACAGCACGAAAAAGAAAAAAGAAATACACAAATGTTGAGATAAAAATTATCCAAAAATACGTGTGCCAGATGAGGATTTTGTATCTTTCGGTTGTTTTGGTTTCTGTTGCACTATAATGATTTGGTCTTGCAATGGATAATATGAAGCATCAAGAGTTAAGTACTAGAGTGAACTCTTTTGTAATATTTTGTTTCTTTAATTTCGCATTAATAAAATAGGCGATCATATCTGTAATTTTTATCTCAAACAAAATAAAAATTATCCAAAAATGTTTCCATTGCATTAATTTCAGAATATTTAATATGGGCTCTTTTAAAAGAATAGATGGAGATTTGGTAATGTGGATGGATAAACTTTGCTAGCTGGCAATCTAATTATGATATCACCTACCCCGGATTTTCACGTGCTGTATCTTAACTGACATGTAGTCCCTCTCTTTCTCCATACTCTAGTTTCACTCTCTCTCTCTTTCATACCAACTCACAAGCAAAACAAGAATCTTGGTTTTGAAGTTAAGGGAGAATCAAGAAGTGGGCATGTTGAAAATATGGGGTTTAATGGCTGTCGTAGTAGTAGGAGTATGGAAGAGAGTTGAAGGGTACCCAGAAGAGGATTTGGTGGTGGGGTTGCCAGGTCAGCCTAAAGTTGGATTCAGGCAGTATGCAGGGTATGTTGATGTTGATGACAAAACAGGGAAGAGTCTCTTCTATTACTTTGCTGAGGCTGAGGAGAATGCTGATAAGAAGCCCCTCACTCTCTGGCTCAATGGAGGTAATTTATGTTTCATTTTTGTACTTGTTTTGAGATATGATTATAAGTTGGTCTCTTATTGTTTGTTTGTGGGGATAATTGTGGGGGGGCATGTGTCTATATGAGATTGGATTATTCTTTTAGGATTTTTATATTCTCAAAGATTCTCATTGTTTCCTGTGTTGGTATTTCCATGTTTGCTGGATCTGTTCTTCTGATTCGCTTCATCTGCACAGTAAGTCAAAATATAGAGTAACCGAGAAAAAAGAAGAGTGTAATTGGCTGTAGAATGAGGGATCTGTCATGTTAATTTTGTATTAATTTTCAGACGGATTTCTGATGATTCACAAAATGTGTTTTTTTAAAAGGTAATGGAGCCTCATACTTAAAAGAAAAATATCCTCGAATACGCACACGGACAGATTCTGTATAGATAATCCACACCGTTCATCATGTTTCGCACATGGTGTTTGTTATGTCCTATTACCGTAATCAATATCTTTGAAGCTTTGAAAATGATTCATTTTTAACTTTGTAGTAGAGAAAAATATATTACTAATCCATTTTTTTTGATAATTAGATGGCCGAAGCCATCGTTTCATTAATAGGATTAAGGAAACAAAGCATTTCACAGTACTAATAATACAAATAAGCTGTCGTAATAGCGAAGCAAAATAAACTAAGGCTACAAAGCCATACATCAAAATAGAAACAACAGAATGAGGAAACATAAAACCATCGAGAAAGCTCCGGCCTTCGGTCCATCCACTATGGTCTACCCTCTCTACTCTTCTGTACTGTTCCTGATCCTTTTGGCTTGCTCCTGAGCACCTACCCAATCATGAATCAAAAGAAAGATTTTATTCATAGAGTAAGGAAATCTGTAAACTTTTTTTCGAAAAATTAAATCATTTCTTTCTAGCCATAGACTCCATATTGAGGCCGCTGTAGCAATGTTCCAGGCGTTTCTATCTTCTAGTTTGATGTGCAACTCTCTAAGGTGAACCCATATATCAATTGTAGTGTTTGGAACCCGATTACACCCAAAACCCTACACACTATTTCCCAAATAAGCCGAGCTTTTGGGCATTGAAAAAGTATGTGATTGACATCTTCTTCTGAGAGGCGACACGTCTCGCAGATCACGTCGATCTGCGAAATCCTCTTCTTAAGGTTAATTTTGGACAGGATCGCGTTACTATGTACTAACCAACAGAAGACTTTGACTCTGTATGGAACTTTGGCCCCCCATATAACCGATTAGACTTGACATCTCGTACCTCCGTCGTCGATCCATTTATACATGGATGAGACTGAGTAAACTTTTGAGTTTTCCCTATCCCACCATCTTTCATCTTCTAAGCTATTGGCCTGTCCTCCTTCTTGAAGGATCAGTTTATTCAATTCTTCAAATTGAACCCTGCTCTCTGTTGTAACACAATTTGAGACAATGAAGTTTAGCTTTCCGTTCTTCCGAACGTCTGCCACCACTAGGTCTAAATTCTGCGTAGCTTTCGCCGCTAACGGAAATTGGTTTTGCAGACTCGTCTTACCGCACCACTTGTCTTTCCAGAATCTGGTATCTTTCCCATTACCAACTTTACAAGTGGTATTAGAATGAAAGATTTCTCCTTGCTCTGCTATCCCCTTCCATAGAAGGGACACTTTTGCAGATGGACTTCTTCCTCCAAATCGGTATTTACGTCTTTTGCGAAATTGATCGAAAGAGTAGTTCCACCATCCTCTGTGCTTGTTAGAAATCTTCCACCACCACTTACAGAGCAGGGCTTTGTTCATGTCATGGAAATTTACGATTCCCAAACCTCCGAACTCCCTTCTCTTGCATACTCTTTCCCAATTGACCAAGTGGAAGCCTTTGTTTCCCTCATCCGTGCCTTTCCAGAGGAATCTTCTTTGTAGTTTATCAATTCTGTTGATGACCCATTTCGACAGTTCGTAGATGGACATCAGGTAAAGCGGGATCGTGCTAATAACAGAGTTGAGCAGAATGATCCTACCCCCAAGGGACAGAAACCTGCTTTGCCACCCTGCCAGCTTCTTTTCAATCTTCGAGATAATGAAGCTCCAATCCTCCTTCAGGAGAGGTCCCGGCTTAATAGGCGTCCCTAGATATTTAATTGGAAATTCGCTGATATTGCACCCAAAGATATCCTTTATCACAGAGCACGAAGTCGACAGCTGGTCACATAGCGGAACGATACTGGTCTTGTTTAAGTTCACCTGCAGCCCTGACCAACTCTGAAAACAAGCCAATACCGTCTTAATGGCTGCCGCTTCTTCCACCGTAGCTTTACCGAAAAGGATTGTATCGTCTGCATATTGGAGGATCGCCATAGGCTTGTCAATCCCTTTGATCCTAATCCCTTAGATGATGTTATTTTCCATAGGTCTTCTAATCATCTCCGCTAGCCCGTCTGCTACAATTGCGAAAAGAAGGGATGATAAAGGATCTCCTTGACGTAGGCCTCTCTTGCATAGGATTTCTCTCCCTTGCCATCCATTCACCTGAACTGAAGATTTTCCTTCGGTAATGCACCTTTTCATCCATGTTCTCCATTTGGCACCAAAACCCTTTAGAGCTAGGGCTTCCTCCACGCAGTCCCACGATACCGAGTCATACGCTTTCTTAAAATCCAGGTTTAGGATAAATCCCTTATCTTTAGATTTGTTACCTCGAAATACCACTTCATGAGCCGACGCTATACTATCCATGATATCCCTACCCCGAATGAAGCCGCTCTGCGATTGGTTGATGATATCGTTGAGGTGGGGGGCTAATCTTTGAGCCAAGACCTTCGTAATGATTTTGAAAGATCCGTTCAACAAACTTATAGGTCTGAGATCTTCGTGATTAGTAACCTCGTTCTTCTTGGGAACAAGAACGATCGTGGCGTAATTTAACCTGTCCAAGTTGGCCGTCCCGTCGTATAGCACGTGGAAAATGTTCAATAGGTCATCTTTAATAATCTTCCAGTAGATTTTGAAGAAAAAGATGGGCAGCCCGTCAGGCCCTGGCGCTTTGTCATGTCCGAGCATCTTAATAGCTTCAAACACCTCAGCTTCTGTAAATCTTGATTCGATTCCATCGCTTCCGTCCAATTTGGATTCACTCCACATATCCTGGGCCATCACACATCTTCTCGTGGAATTACGACCGATAAGATCGTGGAAATGGCTATCTAGCTGTGCTTTGATTAGATCTTCGTTTTCCGTCCAGACCCCGTTAACTGAGATGCCCGTAATGTGGTTCTGTCTTTTCCTTCCATTTGCGACCTTGTGAAAGTATTTTGTGTTAACGTCTCCCTCTCTAAGCCATTGGATCCTCGCTCTCTGTTGCCAATATAACTCCTCCATTTTCCTTATATGCTGTAATTCTAGTCTATTATTGGCGAGCTCATCTTTCTCACTATCCTGAAGATCTCTGTCCTCTTGAATGCTTTCCAAGTTTGCAATACTTCTCGTAAGCTCCTCTCTTCTTAGGTTGGTGTTGAACATCTTTTGTCTGGACCAAGCTTTTAATCTCCTACGCATTCGCCTAGACTTCTCTATCCATATTCCTACCGCTGAGGACTGAGATGTGCTACCGTTCCATGATTCAGCGATAACCTGCCTCGTCTCCTCGCATACGGTCCATGCATTCTCGAATTTGAAACCGAAATATTTTTTCTTATAAATGAGCTCGTAGTCAATGACCAAGGGCAGATGATCTGAAGTGTATCTGATAGCGGATTTAACTTTTGCCAATGGATTAACGTCTTCCCACTCGTTGGAAGCCAGGACTCTATCGAGCTTAGCCAAAATCGGATTGCACTGCATATTTGACCAAGAAAATTTCCGGTCTGTCATCTCAAATTCCAATAAATCTAGATCTTCAATGGTCTGATTGAAAGAATCTTGCTCAGACCGATTGTGGCTCTTGCCTTTATGCTCATCCTGGAATCTAGTGATATTAAAATCTCCCCCTACAAACCAAGCCCCTCCCCATTTTTGTCTGATGAATTTTAGTTCCATCCACAACTCCTGGCGCAATCTACTGTCGTAAGGGCCGTAGACGCTAGTAACCGTCTGCGTCCAATTGTCTCGTCTACGTCTAATTCTAATCGACATCGTGAACTGACCGACAAAGTCATCGACGATCTCGAAGGCTGACGAACTAGCCCCTACAGTTATACCCCCTGAAAATCTCCTAGCTGGCTTAAACCTCCAATGAATGTCTTCCAATCCTCTAAGGGAAGAGAATTCCTCTGTTGTTGGATTTTCAATTCTAGTTTTTTGGAAACCGCAAATGTCCGGGCGAATCTTGCTAAGTGTAACGCCAATTGCCCTTTTTTTAATTTTTGACGCATCCCTCTAACATTCCAAAAGATGTAAACCATAAAAACCGATTAAAAATCTAAACAGGGAAAACCCCATGCCTAAAATGCCCCAAGGTTAGATTGATCCTATTTTGGTGTCCTCTCTAATGATGGCAACGTTAGAAATTTGTTCGGACCAAGTGGAGCCCATGGCTAGCCCATACAAACTAGCAAAGTAAATAATAGATTCGTCTGATAATGAATTTAGAACGGAGCAATTAAGTTTAGAGGTACCTTCTCCCGACGTATTAGCCTCCGACTGAATGAATCCCCTATTCGGACCTCCCTTTTGCCCCTTGTACTGGCTGTTTATACTAGTCATCTGTCTTTTCCCTTTTCTCTGGTATTCTGTGATCTTTCTAGTGTACTGGCTGTCTATACTAGTCATCTGTCTTTTCCCTTTTCTCTGGTATTCTGTGATCTTTCTAGTGGAAGAGCTACCTACATTGTCTCTAACTTCTCTGTCATCGCCCTCTGTAACAGTAACTAATATGAAATTATCCTCTCGGATGCCGTCTAGTGCCCCAATAATTCCCTCACTTGACTCCGGAACTGGACTCAATAGAGCTATGTTGGCTGTTGGGTGCTGAGAAGTAGGGGAACCATCGTTGAGAGTTGTGATAGGCCTGCTCGCGCTTAGGGACTTCAAGGTCTGTGGTGGGAGACGCATCTTTACCCATGGGTCTCGGCACTGAGCTCAAAAGCTCCTTGGATTGAATCAACGAACTTATGGCCATTTTCATCGATCGCTTAATCTCCTCATTGGAGAATTTCATCCAATCCTCCTGGATAAGGCCCATTTGTTTGGAGAGGCCCAAATCCTGGCCTTGTTTAAGTATACCAGCTTTACAGCTGTCCTTAGCCCCTACTGTGATGGCTTCGTCTACCCTGACCAGTTGTCCATCTGTCCCATCGCCTCGATAGACACCAGCTACAGTTGAAGTGTCACCTCGAAGAGTTTCCTGACACGCGACATTGACCTGATTTGACTGGTGTGGGGCCCGATGGAAGGGGCTTTTCGAAGCTTTTAGCTGAGTTGGCGTCTTGGACTTAGCACCTTGAATCTGGACCACCGAATTTGAAAAATTAATGTACCGCTCAGCAACGGGTGGTTCTGATCTCCCTACCCCATCTCCAACTACTGTACGTCTGCGAATACAATCCTTCCCATCCAACGACATAGCTTCATCTTCTTCCTCTGGTGCCACATCTCGGCCGTTGAAAGTATTTTCAACTCCCGACCTTGGTTCTTTGAACGAGACGTTTTTTGGAACTTCGGCGATCACCTTCACCTCATAGATATGATTATCGAACTCTGTCAAGATCTTGGACTGGATGTCACTCTTGTTCGCCACTCCCACTTTTATCTGAGCGAATTTTCTAGCGGAGAGAGTAAGAGTCTGTCTATCGATATCTACTAGCATGCCGAACGATCTGACGATGTTTTGGAACCCTGATCGAACCCAACAGTGGAAGGGTAGGTTGTATACGCGCAACCATACCGGTGGAAGATTGTCCGCCTTCAACGCGCCATAGTTGCGGGACCACCATTTGAATGTTACGAAAAACTCTAATCTGAAGCTGTCTTTCCCTTCTAGCCCTTTTACTCTAATCGTCTCCTTTGCGATAGCTGCATCGCTGCAGTGTGCGTAGAAGGAATTGGACGCTATCTCTTGGATAACCCACGTAGTTGATGGCGATGACCCCATAGCACCTTTAAGCAACTCAGCGACATCTGTGGAGGTGGGAACCCCCGTCTACGCTTTGATAATAATCCCACTATTAAAGCGTCTTTCGAAGTCGGCGATCAACGGCGTCGGCACTATAGTCGCTTGGATGATATGCCTATCTCCCGCAACGCTCTCTTGCGTTTGACTCCCCTCCGTAGTTGGATTCCCTGCCTTCTGAACTTTCGAAAGAGTAGAAGTCGCAGCTCGCTTTGGACAGTTGGTAGAAATGTGGCCGGAGCTTCGACAGATATAGCAAAACCAATCTGATTGGCATTTGCTAATGGAGTGCCCTGGCTTAGCACATTTGTGGCAATTTTTCCGACCGTCGACGTGCGAATTTTCCGACGAGCTTGGACTCTTCTTATCCTGTCTTTTCTTCCTTGATTTGACGAGAACCCATTCGCCTTCGCCATCCTCTCTAGATGGACGACGACGACCTAGGTCCGGTGAGGGGGAACGATTCCACGCTCTATGCGCTTCGTTGTCGTTGAGCTTGCCTCTGGTGACCTCAGCATAGGAACGCAGCTTCTTATTACTCCAGTCGTAGGTAGGAGGGGAACGATCATCTCTATGGTGACTCTTGTTCACCTTCAACTTCTCTTCTTCAGTTCTCCTCTGTGACTGGCGACTGACTCTTCCTCTCTCTTCCGATGAGCGCTCCCACCTAGTTCTTGGAGACGGTGACCTGCGAAGCTCTCGAGCTGTGCTTCTCCCCCTGCTTCGAGCTTCCACGCGATGAAGACCTTCGACCTCCTTCGTGGTCTTCGTGGTCTTTAATCCATTACTAATCCATTACTAATAAAAACAAAATCTTCTTCCCAAATCTTCGTGGTCTGCCATATTCTGTATGAATCTTTCTTCACCATTCATCTTTAATTGAAGACTAAGTTTGGGACAAAATTAAGTTAGGGTAACTGAAATTATCTCTCATAATTTTAGAAAATCTTAGTTATCCTAACTTTGACATGTTCAAACTTATTTTGGAGTTAATATAATTATAATTATCTTACCCTGATAGTGTTCGGTTTATGTCCTGCATACTATGGTTCGATGCGAAGAGAATACGATGAATCGAGAAGATATTCGAAGCATCACAAGTAAAATAAAAAATAGTAGCAACAACAAGCAAGCAATTGACAGTCTACTGCCATACTGGGCAGTTGACCGTCATAGCCCTCTGACTTGGGTCGAGCGCATTGCAGTCGACTGCCCTAGGGGGTGATCTCTTTTAAGCCCATCTTCCTCCACAGGTTAGATTGTACGGTTCTTATCGTGTAGCTTTCTCTTCAGGGTATATCAGACCACAATTGTATTACAACTACAACCTAGGATTTTTCTGGATCTCTATATATGATTGTAACGGTCTCCTTTGAGAGGCAAGAGCGTTTAAAGAGAAAAAGAGAAAATGTACTTCATTGATAGTTATCCATTGTAAACATCAGATTATCTTTTAATGAGGTTTGAAAGATACATAAGTTTTTGGTTAGAGTGATTGTAACTCTTATATCTGCTCTAGTTGAATAATATCTCAGTTCTTTATGTGAGAACTAGTATATAAATAGAAAATTCAAGCAACTTAAATCAAGATAAAATATGAGTTTTAAGTTTTTATAAATTGGCCGGTCTGAGGAGAGACGTGTATTCACTACCCTAAGGAATTATTACTGCCTAACGTGCGATCTTCCGTGGCAAGACACTCCCCTCCAATTGAAGCCGTAGTCTTCCTCTTGGCACGAACAAGCGAAGTCAATTTTGACCCAACTTATCTCATTCAGATGCTTAACAAAAACTGGCACAAAGAATAAATACGTGAAGTACTAAATACTTTGAAAGTGAGTAGATTGAGAGTATGAGAGGTAGATAGCAAGATTGTTTGTCTCTAGCACTCCACAAACCCAGCCTATTTATAGACCAAATCGGCCAGGCAAAAAAAAAAGACAAATGGTTTAATGGAAATAAGAGGAGGTTAATAGGATTAAAGAAAAAGTTATAAATGCCTAATTGAAAGCTTCGGTTACAATCAAAACGAAGTCGATTTTGATTGCGACAGTCAATGCCCATTCAAATGCATTAAAAATGGTTATTGGGCTAATTGGGCCATAAAATAATGGGCCCTATAAAAATTAATTTTAAAAATAAAACAATAAATATCCCCCAATCCCCCCCCTCAAATCTAATAAAAAAAGAAAACAAAAAATGTGTTGAGCATCTTATACTATGCATTCAGCTTCCGTCCTTGAACTTACACCTAGTAACAATTACTTTAACCTAAGGAAATCATAGGGGACTATGCATTGAACTAGGCCCTTTGGCCAGGTCTTCATAAGAGTACACACAATACAGAGTATTTGTGGGTCACGTAGGTTGGTGCTATATGGCCATGCACACTATAGCATATCATGAGAATTCTAGGAAGCAGCCTAATTCCACGGTTGCGGCCTCACAACAACTTATTTAGGTAAGCCCTTAAGAGGTGCAGTGGACAATACCTTGTAGAGATCCTGCCTTCAGACTTATTTAGAGTACAAGACTCATCCTATAATATCCATACATATTAGCACTATAGGAATGGGGTTTGAGTAAGTGTACCAAGGTATTACTCCATAGTAAAGTTAGTGCTCCCACGGGATCACCAGTCCGGCTTGTTTATACCCTTTAAACTTCTTTGGACGCATTCAATCGATGAAGTAGGGTTACTACTGTCGATGACCCCTTTATGGGCTTAACCCCATACCCCTCGATGACTCTAGGATCCTAGTCCTAGAGAAACCACCTTACTTAGATGGTCAGAAAGATTCTACTTCGACTTAACATAGTCTAGGATCAAATCATTAGACAACAATTCCTTGATTGATTTGTGCCTTACATGCAGATGTCTGTCAAATTTGAGTATGAGTACAATTTCTTTCAACCCTTCTACAACTTCGAAGTTTTAGCTTAGTGGTAAGACTTTCACATGGTATCAGAGCCTATACTCGTATAAGGCATATACTATTTTTCTCCTCGTCATCGAGGTGGAGTGGTTCCCGCTTTCATCGGAATCACTCCACCTCCCGTCGACAACCTCTCTCTCCCGATCAAATCCCAAAACCCTGATCTCCCTCACTAACCAAATCAGCCACCAACCCTAATCTCTATTCAATTCATAATCTTTAAACCCTAACCCTAATCCACAACAACAATACGAGCGGCTACACCAGCAACTTCGGCAACAACCCATCAACAACTCCATCAACAACCTCAACAACATTTTCTCCTTTACTTCCCTCAACCTCAACAACAACCTCATCCTCGAATCCAACTTCAACAGCAAACCCAACATCAACAGCAAACTACAACTTCCCCTCTCCAACACCCTGACTGTGACACCCCGACGGCAACCGCCCGCAACTCCGACTGCAACACCCGACAGTAGCCTCCTCTCCTACTCTGCCCCGAAACCCGATCCCTCTCCACCGAAACTCCAACAACAAATCAAGAAATCAAGAAACTACCTTCATCATCATCATCACCACCACCACCATTGCTGTTGCTGCTCCCCTTCCTTTAAAACCCCGAATTCCGCAACTTCTACTACCTCATCAACATCAACGCCAACAATTTGACTCTGAATCAACAACCACCACTGCACCGGCTCCCACTTCCGCTCCCCACACGCCGCCATCAATCTCAACCGCAACCTCTCTTCCCCGATTCCTAATTCAGATCCATCCATCAACATCTTCAACCTGAAACCTATTACTCCATACCCGAACCCTAATCCAGATCTTCCCGCACCAAACTTCAATGTCGGCAACGCTGTCGTTATTTCCAATCGCCGTCCCTCTCCCTCAATCCTAACTCCTAACCCTAATTCTATTTCCCACTATCCAATACCCGATCCGACCCGACCCAAAACCCTTTATCTCTCTCTCAAACCCTAATACCCTACCCGGCCCAAACCCAAACCCTACCCGTTTTCTTTCCTGTTTTCCAAAAAAACTCTTTCTTGCAGGTTTTTCAAGCTTCTACAGTCGTCCCGATCCCGAGAGATTTCGGTACTTCGTCACAAACTCAAACTGGTTGATCGATCATGAGTTTGAGAGGGGGAGATATCGACACCATCCCAGTTCTCATCACCTTCATCCCACCTTTCGTCGGTGCCCACCAACTTCCGCATCCAAATCTCAATTCAAACTCACACTGATTAATCCATCGTGAGTTTGAGAAGGGGGATCTCAACATCATTTCAGATCCTGACGTCCATCTCGAGGCCATTTCTACTTCCTCCACTACTACTACATCTCAGTTTGGAGGTGACATCCCAACATACGCTGCTACCGTGCGCCACCAACACTACTTCCTTCCACTACTACTTCTACTTCTCAGTTCGGGAGTAGGATTCCAACATGCGCTACTACCGTGCGCTATTACTATTTCTACTTTTCATTCGGAAGTGAGATCCCAACATCGTCCCATGCACCATCTACCGAACGTCTTTCCTACGCCATCGAGCATCGTCACCAAGCACCATCCCTGCATCATCCCAAATCCAAGAGTCGGATTGTTCCTGCACCATCATGTACCGTCCTATGCACCATCACTGAGCACCGTCCCTGCACCACCCTGTGTCGTACCTATGATATGAACATCGTCAATATTCCAAACTTATGTTGGTTGAACCAACTTAAGTTTGAGAGGGGGTGTTAGATATTGCGTTAGATGAGAGCTATTAGTTTAGTCCCATATCGAATAATGTATTAGTTTAGTTTTTTCTTCTCTCCTATATATAGGAGACATTGTACTCATTTATAATCATCCAATAATAATTCAATAAAGTATTTCTTTCTATCCCTAAATCTATCATGTTAGATATTATATTAGATGAGAGATATTAGTTTAGTCGCATATCGAATAATGTATCAGTTTAGTCTTTCCTTATCTCTTATATATAGGAGACATTATACTCAATTATAATCAATCAATAATAATTCAATAAAGTATTCATTTCTATCCCTAAATCTATCATGATATCAGAGCAACCTAGGTTCGAATCCCAGCGGCTACGCAATTTAAATGCGGATTAAAAAAATACCGTTGCGTATTGTCCAGGTCTCGGCCCACAATTTGTTGGGTATTTATCTCGTTTCTTTGACTCAAAAAAATGGCTCTCGACTTGAGGCGGCGTGTTAGAATACAAGTGTAATTTCCCTCAACCCTTCTACAACTTCGAAATTTTAGCTTAGTGGCAGGGACTTTCACATTGTCATTTATAATATCTTGCTTCAACAAGTCAATAACATATTTATTATCATACATAGGGTATATAACTACACAAAGATAAATCACTAAGTAGATCTCTAGTCTATCTTGCTTCTGAGCAAGCAGTATCAAGAGCTATCAACTCTGCTGTCATGGTGATTCTACCAATCACAGTATGTCTCATAGAACCCCATGATATAGTAGCGCTACCTAACAATAGCTTGTATTCAGAAGTGGATTTTACATTATGTGAATCTGCTACCTATTTTGCATCAGAGTACCCCTCCAATATGTCGCGATATCGAGTATACAAAAATGCATAATTCATTGTAACACGTAAATATTTAAAAACTCTTTTTAATGCATGCCAATGTTCTTTGTTAGGATTATGAGTATATCTACTGAGTCTACTCACAACATATGCAATATCAGGTCGAGTTCTATTGGAAACATATAATAATGATCAAATCATTTGTGAATATTTTAATTGAGCAACTGGCTTACCATTGTTCTTCTTTAACATAATGTTTGGGTCATATGGAGTAGATACATGTTTACAATCATGATAGTTATTTCTTAAGCATGGATTCTATAAAATGTGACTGATAATGATATGCCTTTATCAGTTCTAGATATTTTTATGCCTAGTATACCATTCGCTTCTCCAAGATCTTTCATGTCAAAGTTATTAGCAAGGTATTGTTTCACATCATGAATAAGATCAATGGTTTTGCTAAATATGAGAATATCATCAACATATAAGTATAAAATAATGCACTCAGAACAAACCTGTTTAATATAATACATTTATCATATTCATTTGCAACAAATCCATATTTGCAAATCGTAACATTAAATTTATGATGTCATTGCTTGGGAGCTTGTTTCAAACCATACAATGATTTAACTGATCTACATACTTTATTCTCTTGTCCTTTTAATAACAGAACCTTCAGGTTGTTCCATATAAATCTCTTCTTCTAAGTCACCATTAAGAAACACAGTTTTAACATCCCTATGGTGAATTAATTTATGAATAGAAGCTAATGCAAGGAGAGTTCTTATAGTAGTAATTCTAACTACAGGAGATTAAGTATCAAAATAATAGATAACCTTTCTTTTGTGTATAACCCTTAGTTACTGATCAAGTTTTATATTAATCAATAAATCCATCAGCTTTCAATTTCTTCTTAAATATCCATCTGCAACATACAAGTTTACAACTAGGGGGGTAAATCAGTAAGATACCGAGTGTGATTTTTCTATAATAGATCAATGCTCACTATCTACGGCTTCCTTCCAAAAAAGATTATCAGTTTTAGGCATAGCATCAACATAGGCAGATGAGATGACTCACTTTCTATAAAATACATAAAATAATCATCACCAAAATCTTTCTCAGCCCTCTCTTACTTCTCCTAAGTTCAGGTTCAGACTCAGACTCAAAAGGTAAGCAAGTACTAGGTTCGGATGTGCTAGGAGTGTCAAGAGTAGCTTAAAGAAGGATTTGTTGGTTGACTAGGGATCCTAGTTTTATAAGGAAAGATATTCTCAAAATAGGTAGCGTCACTAGATTCTACAATAGAATTATTAAAGATCTCACTAATGTTGGAATGGATAGTTAGAAATCTATTGGCATTACTATCTTTAGCATGTCCAATAAATATGACATTTACAGTTTTCGGATCCTAATTTCCTGTTCTCAAGTCCTGGAATACCTACTTTTGCTAAACAACCCCAAACTCTAAGATGGTTAATTCTAAGAGGCCTATTTTCCCAATATTCATAAGAACTCTTATTGGTTGTATTATGGGGAATCCTATTCATAATATAACACAGTCATGAAGGGTTCACCCTACAAATTACCAGGAGCACATGAACAAACAAGCATAGAATTCATCATGTCCATCAATGTTCTGTTCTTCCTTTTAGCAATTGCATTTGACTGAGAGAGTTCACAACAATCACCTCGTGAATGATCTCATGTTCTTGGCAGAACTAAGTTAGTTCATTTGAAGTATATTCTCCTTGGTCAGATCTAAGAATCTTTATCTTCTTTTCAAGTTGATTTTCAACCTCTAAATCTTAATGTGTTCAAGCCCTTCATCTTTATTCTTAAGCAAATAAATTTAGAAATATTTAGAATGATCATCGATGAATATAACAAAATATCTTATACCACCTCTAGTGGGATATCTATTCAAATCACATACATCACTATGCATATGCTTAAGTGGATCTGAATCTCTAACAATATTAGAAAATGGTTTTCTAGTGTGTTTACATTGGACACATATTTCACACTTACTATTTTGGTTCAAGTCAATCTTAGACAATAAATTAGCATGCATCATTCGCTTAATAGAACAAAGGTTTATATGACCAAGCTTATCGTGCCATAAACAAGAGTTATTTTCAACATTCAAAATAGTAAAACGACAAGTTTCACCCATAATACTAGGGGTTACATTAAGCTTAAATAATCCATCACACAAGATACCTTTTCCTACAAAAATATTATTTTTAGAGATTACAAACTTGTTGGATTCGAAAACAATCTTATATCCAATACTAAGACAAAACAGACCCACTAATTAGATTTCTCCTAACGGTGGGAACATGCAACACATTAAGAAGGGTCAACGTCTTTCCAGATGCCATCATAAGATCAATTCGTCCTTTCCCTACTATACACGCTGCAGAGTCGTCCTCTATAATCACATCTCTACTCGATTCCTGATAATTAGAAAATCAGGAGTGACAAAACGAACATGTATACTTGCTCTAGTATCTAACCACCAGTCATTAGAGTAAAAAGAGATTAATTTCAGGAATATAGTTTACCAACCTAAAAGTAGAATCTGAGTTCCTTGCTTCAATCATGTTGACTTGAGGTTTGGAAGTACCATGGTCTTTGGGAGGTCCTTTAACTATTCGGTCTTCTTGAAGTAGCACTCCTTGAAAAAGTGATTGGTTCTCCCACATATATAGCAACATTTCTTTTGGAATTGGGACCGTTAAAGGGTTTTAGGTTTCTACCTTGGTTATGAGAATGGTTGTTTCTAAAGTTCTTCTTGAAATTCTTCTTGAACTTAGGTTTGAAGGGCTTCTTGGCTTGGCCATTTGGATTCTCGGTTAGGTTGACTTTAGGATTGGGTTCTACTTTATCTTTCTGCCATGTCTATCTTCAACCCTTACCCTTACTCTAACTATGACTTCTTGAAAGGTAAGGTCAACTTGTTCATGTCTAAGTTTTCTAGCAAAGGAGGCCAACTAGAAGTGAGTTTGTCAATAAGGTAAGAAACTTTGTAATCATTTGAAAAAATAGAACCTTTGGATTCTAGATATCTAACATGGTTTTGGAATTCATGCAATTGATCATTAGTAGGTTTATTATCCACTAGTTTAAAGTCATTAAAAGAGAATGCACTAAACCTATGGGTGGCAACATCATCTAACCATATTCTGCTTCTAGAGCGCCCCAAAGCTCTTTTGCCGAGGTGATATCACTATAAATGTCATACAAGCTATCAGATAAGGCAGTAAGGATGCGATGCAAGCAATGAAACTATGTGTCTGTAGGGTCTTTAGATTTGGAAGTCAAGGTGGTTGTGGTTACTTGAAGCTTGGGGGTCTCGTTCACATGGTCGGGGTTAGCAGGAGTTGCTAAAGCGGATATGAGTCATTGGGTGGTCAACCAAAAACTCATTTGTTTTTCGGGTTTGGCGGAGCGAGAATCATCCTTGAAGTCGGCCATGGAAAATCACACAAAGCAAAGTCTTGAGTATAAATAAAATTTACAATTAATACAAAGCTAACAAGCTTGTTTTATTTTATTACAATATGCGACAACAAGTACAAAAATCATGTCTGCCTAGATATCTATTTAGGCAATTTGAAACAAGATTAAGATTACTAATTTCAATTAAAAATATTAAGAGATAGTGATGTAAACTTAACCCTAAGTAGAGAATTTTTCAAGAATATCAAAAGATCAAGTTTACCAATAAGTAATGCAGATTAAGTTAGAAATTAAAACTATTAATTGATTTGATGGATTTTCAAGATATGAGATAAGTTTAACAAGCTCAATTAAAAATTCAATCCTAACAATCAATAATTATACTTAGGCGTTCTTAGCATGTAATATATGCAATAATGATCTGTACTCTAATTAACAAGTAGAGCGCACACACTCAATAGTTGTGGACGACAGTAAATTTAAATAGACTAAATTTGAAGAAAAAAAAATCCTTGAACTATCTCCTTTATGCAGAAAAGCTCATTGAACTTTTTTTGCACATAAAGCCACACTCAAGTATGGTTGCAAAAAACTTCTATGAAGTATATTTTCAAAAAACCACATCTAACTTTTCTGCTTGTATTTGATAACCCCATTCATCTTTGCAAGTTGGTTCAAAAAATATCATGCATCTTTCTCATTATTGTCAAAAAACCTCACTCAACTTTAGCAGAAAGCTCAGACCGTCAGAGTGGGTTTTTTGCAACTATACTTGAGTGGTTT
This sequence comes from Hemerocallis citrina, assembly GCA_017893485.1. Lineage (NCBI taxonomy): Eukaryota > Viridiplantae > Streptophyta > Magnoliopsida > Asparagales > Asphodelaceae > Hemerocallis > Hemerocallis citrina. The sequence continues at coordinate 361,190,262 of CM030359.1, forward strand.
TTTGCATAAAAAAGTTCAGTGAGGTTTTCTGCATAAAGGGGATAGTTCAAGGGTTTTTTTTTTGCGTGTGTCAAATTTAGCCATTTAGATAATACTCTAGAGATGATAAAGCAGTATCAAAATAATGGAGAAAAAGGAAAGAAGTTATCGGTGTGCGGGGAAAGTGTCGAAGGTGAAGACAGGGTCTTTGAGTGGTTGACGACAGCAAGACTGATGAAGCTTCGGGGGGTTATGGTGGTTGCGAGGAGCACGACAGTAGAGGATGGTGGCTTCAGGGGTTGAGTTGTGGGGTTGAGGCAGCGAACAACAAGGGAGAGGTTGGCCGATGGTAGTGGATTTGAATATTAGGATTCGGATTGGAAATGAATTTGGAGATTAGGGTTTGGATCTAAAGTGGATTTGGGAGTGGAGAAGGTGTCGTCATTGAGGGGAAGGCAGTAAGGTGGTCGATGGGGTGGTGTCGGGTTGGCGCGCCAGGGTTTTGGGGTGGTCGGAGGCATGAAGAGGCAGCAAAGGGGGATCGAGTTGAAGAAGAAAGAAGAAGGGGGGGGTACTGACACTGTGGGTTTCGGAGTAAAGGGAAAGGGAAGAAGGAGAGGGCTTCAATGAAGGAGAGGGGTGCTGACGGGTTCAGAATCAGCGAAAGAAGAAGAAAGAAAGTGGGGATGGCGGCTGTGAGGGAGGGTTTGGGTTTGGGGTTTGAATAATGGATTTGGGTATTTGGGGATAGTTAGGAGTGGGATTTAGGATTTCTTACAAATTCTAATGTTCTCTTATGGTCTCACAAATACAAGAGGAGAATGAAGAGCAACAACTCAACACACAATAATTTTTTTAATTAATAATAGCATACATTCTCATTATTCTCAAGGCTTATATAGGCTCAACAAAATCTCAATACAAATCTCCAAAATATTCTAATGCAGAAAATAAAGGGTGCAAATTACAAAACTACTACATATGGTTAAAATTCTAAAAAAACAAATAAAAATTGCTGAAATAAAGATAACCTACTGGAGTAGCCATCCTAGATAATGCATGCACTGACAGAATTGCCCAAATCGTCTCAAACTGATGTCCTCATAAGATAGTGATCATGCAACAAATTAAATTGAGTTACTATTCTTATCAAATCTAAAATTAACTATAATATGAGAAGTCTAGTTACAAAAGGCCACTGTCTAATTCGAGATGATTGTAGCTAGAGCTGGTATTGGGTCCTATCGGGTAGGGTCCTCCACTACCCGGACCCGATATCCTATGGGTCCAAAAATTGGATCCGGACCCGGACTTGCAAGAACTGGGTTCGGGTTCGGGTCCTAGTCAAAAAAGTTTACCCGTCGGGTCCGGTAGCGGGAAATAAATATTTGCACATAAGTATTTTGTACCCGATATCCTACGTTCCAACAATTTTTGCACTGAAGTACATGAATAAATATTATATTTACACATCTATATTTAACAATTATTATTTATATGTATATCCCTATAACACTCTTATTTAAATTTCATATTTTTGAGGTATTTTTAATGGGTCCCGGTCGGTTCTATTTTGAACGGACCCGGACCCGGAAGTGCAGCAGGTCTTATTTTAGGACCCGAACCCGTATAGATCGGGTCGGTTCCGGTCCAATGTCGGGTCTGGGTATCGGGTAAATGTGACCAAGACGATATCCAAGCTCAAATTTTGTGTCTTATGTCTTTGTTGACAACTCAGTTATCTAAATTAATAGATAATCTGAACACAAATTATAAAACCTCGCAAGTGTACGAATCGTTTTCAGAAGCGTAGTGAAAAGCAAGGGTCGATCCCACAGAGATTGTAGTAATTAACTCACCAATCAATAATCTGAAATGCTTGTCATAAAGTTTTGTTCTAAAAGTATGTTTTGAAAGGAAATGAAATCTAGATCAAGTAGTCCTCAATTTGAATCACAAAATATCTATTGAATTAGTTGGGCTTGATTTCCACCTATAGTCATGAATGCTAAATTAACTTCTACACTACTCAATTCACTCATGTTTGTTTATTTAAGGGCATGGTATCTACCCCTTAAACTTAAGATTTCCCTAGACTAAGAATTAGGCATGGTATCTACTCTAATTCGTTTCTTTCCTTAAGTATTTAGCATGATATCTACTAAGTTGCACTTGAAGAAAGCATCGGAACGATGGAAATTAACAAATACTCAAAGCTTTAGAAGTTGGTATCAAATCTAGATCCTCCAAGTTGATTAAACCAAGAACCTAAATGATTCTCGTGTTACTAGTTATGAGCATAAGACATTGATCATCTCTATTACTCATATAACAGATTCAATTTTATAATAAACAACTTGATAACTTAAGGTTCTTCAGTTCAGTTGACTGTCGCTAGATCTCAGTCGACTGAACTGCGAACTTTCTACACATGTTGATTCATATTATAAGTTTGATCAAGACAACCAGGTTTAATCAATAAGTGATAAAAATAGTGCTTTAGAAGTTTTGTAAAACACTACATGACTAAGGTTTCAATCAGCCCAACAATGAATTTAGTTGCACATAATCCAACTTTTATTGACTAACAATTTTGAATACATGACTCTAACCATACGAACAAAAACTAGAGAGAAAAAGTATCACTGATTTGTATGATGTTCAGCTTTGAAGTCGACTTGATCTGCTTCTAAGTCGACTTGATCTCGTCCTCCAGTGGCACTCGATCTCCTCCTTTGTTTGATTGTACTTGATCTTCTCCCGTTGATTCCTTCTCTCTTAGATATATTTTTTTCCTTCTTCGAGATCTCTTCTAAACTGTGTATTCCCACCTTTTTATAGTTTCTTTTGCCCCCATCTACAAATCTCAAGTTCTAGATTTCTATCTTCTCACACATCAGATATGGATTGAGTCAAATCTTAATACTTGCCAAACCCAGGTCTCTTACTTGATTGTTGGAAGGTTGTTATTTGCAGCTATCCAATATTTGTTTCTTGGATTTTGACAGTTCGCTTTGATGCAGATTTGGATGAGGGTGTATCTCAACTGATCTTATCTCTAATTCCCGTTGAATGCCAGTTCAGTCGGCTGTCGTTAGAATCAGTCGACTGTACCGCGAACTTTTGGAAACTCAAACCAGTCATAGCAGTCGGCTGTTGACTTAGGAGTCAGTCGACTGTTCTGCCAAGCTTCGGAGACTTAACCTACTCTGTTCAGTCGACTGTCGTTAGGAGTAAGTCGACTGTATTCAACAGCTTCTCAGAAATGTTTTGATGCAAAATTAGGGTTCTTCATTCCAGTGTATCATCCTCACAGTGCTGGATTAGTCTTGAATCTGCTTCGTTTAGTTGCTTTTAGGCTGTTTCCTATGGAAAAGAGAAAAGAAGAGTAAATTACCACAGATAGAGAATTTAACTGTCTAATTGCATTTAGATATAGCTCTAAAATGTGGACATTAACAGATTTATCAGTCTTCACATGCAGTTTAAGAGGATACAATATGTGGACCTGTAATGATATCAAAGATGTTGTTTCTATATAGATCCGAAAGTCTAAAAACAATATGAAACACTTGTCAACCTACAATTCTTAGGTCAAATGTAAGAGTAGCTAAAGATGCAAATCTAGCAAGTAAATAATTCCTTAGATTGTTAGAACTAGTATATAAATAATTGAAAATTCAAGCAACTAAATGAAGAAAAAATTGATGAGTTTTGAGGTTTTAAAAATTGGCCTGGCGGAGAAGAGACGTTTATTCACTGCCCTAAGGAATTATTGACACCCAACGTGCGAGCTTTTGTGGCAAGACACTCCCTAGTGGTACAATCCTCCAATCGAAATAGTAATCTTCCTCTTGGCATGAACAAGCGAAGACAATTTTGATCCAACTTATCTCCGTCGGATGCTCAACAAAAAACGGCACTAAGAATAAATATGTGAAATACTAAATACTTTGAGAGAGTAGATTGAGAGTAGGAGAGGTAGAGAGCAAGATTGCTTTTCTCTAACACTCCACAAGCCCAACCTATTTATAGGCCAAATATGCCAGAAGAAAAAAAGAAGGCATGGTCTAATGGAATTAAGAGGGGATTAATGGGATTAAAGAAAAAGTTATAACCTAATCGAAAGCTTCGGTTACAATCAAAACCGACTTCGGTTTTGATTGTGACAGCCAATGCCATTCGAATTCATTAAAAAGGGTATAGGGCTAATTGGTCCAAAAAAGAATGGGCCTTATAAAAAATGATTTTTTCCCAATATTTTAAAACAATAAATATCTAACAATTTCTCCCCCTAATTAGGGTTTGCCCAAATTGGGACAAATTTGTGCGCTTTTGTGTGTTTGGTTTGATCTACTATTACTTGGTGGTATGTTAGTAGGGATCGGTTGTCGCAGACTCAGCAGTGAATTCCTATCAATTGGTATTGGAGTTTTAGGTCATAAATTTCGCAGTTCAGGAGTTACTCGAGTTCCTTGGAGTAGATGACAAATCCAGGTTTCACAAAGATCAATCAGTTCGACGGTAAAATCAACTTTAATCTCTGAAAGGAGTACATGCACGACACATCGGTTCAATAAAGCTTTGATCTAAGCCCTAGAAGGAGATAAAGGGAGACCAATCAGTATAAAGCAGGGGAATAGGGAAGTGATTTGTTCAGAAGCCTTGGGTTTAATCTGAATGTTATCGGCGAAGGACGTCAGGTGTAGCAGTGCGGCAAGTCAGTGGGCAAGACTCGGGAATCGCCATTACAGGACCGGATGTACTGGAAGAGAAAACTGTTCAATTACTCAATAAAAAAGGTACCACTCTTTTTGATCATATAGAAGTCAATTCGGAGCTATCTTGATTGAGGGTGATAAACGCAGATAATCTAAAATCTTTCTAATTGATAAATTCACTACCAAATCCATACAAGCATTTGATAACCACCATGCTAGATGAGGAGTGTGTTAAGGAGAATTTTTCAGTAGCAGGTGTGATCGAGGGCTTGGAGATGGATGAACTTAGGAGGGAGATTTAGGGATTGACATCTACTTCTATGAGTTGCATCGGGGTGGATGATACTTCAAGTAGGGAAGGGAAAGAGCAAGTAAGGGTAGGATTCATTGCCACCATTGCAGAGCGATTGAGCATTACAAGAGGAGTTGTCTCAAGTGGTTGAATCAGAAGTGCACCAACATTGTTTGTGCCGCTGAATTATGTGATTACTTAGACTGCACTCTTGTCTCAAGTTCTATAAATGTGTATTCTGGCTGGTTTCTTGATTCAGATAGTTTTTTCTCATATTTTTCTCAGTGAGAGATAATTTCTACTTACAAGTCTATAGGATATCGTTGTGTGAGAACGGTGGTTGATTAGATTTGTGAAGTAATAAGTGAGGAAATTGTTGAGTCGGAGATGTCAAACGGACATAGGTACACACTAGAGAATGTTATGCATATTCTTTTGCTAAAACATAATCTGATATCCTTGGAAACTTTGAAAGCACGGGGCTGCATGTACTCAGCTGAAGCTGTAGTTCTATCAGTTTAGGAATGTCGTAAGATGATGAAGGGAGGGAAGGGGTGTTCAGTACAACCTCAACAAGCTTTGTGGGAACATGAAAACTCGTTTCAGTGTTTTGAAGCCCATCGTTCGTTAAAACATTTTTTAGTATGCCGTCACTAAAATCACCAAAGTGAGATCGGCGACGTTCGAATATCGTCGATAGGTGGAGAGTGCCTCAGGGTAAATGAAGTTCGTGCATAGGGTGGCGCTTCCGTGATAATGCCTACTGAGGTATGCCCTTGAAGGAGGCATACTATTGGAGAAATAAAGGTGAGATAGATTCAAATAGCAGAAGAAGCCATTGAAGCAGTTTTGTTTGAGGAGAATGAAAGAGTCCAGAGGCAATTAATCACACATGTATGGATTTATGAGTATGCAATTCAAGATAAAAATTGTTGGGTTTATGTCTTGCATACTATGGTTTTGATGTAAAGAGAAGATGATGAAGCGGATGTAAAGAGAAGATGATGAAGCGAGAAGAGGTTCAAAGCGTCGCAGGTAGAAGAAGAAAAAGCTGCAACAACAAGCAAGCAATTAATAGTCAACTGCCATTCTGGGTAGTCGACCGCTATAGCCCTCTGACTTGGATTGAGCGCATTGCAATCAACTGCCCTAGGGGGGTAGTTGACTGACCACATCTGTAAGCAGCAAAGGGGATTGGTTTTGGGTGATCTATTTTGAGCCCTTCGTCCTTTACAAGTTCGATCGTATGGTTCTTATCGTGTAATTTTCTCTTTAGGGTATATCAGACACTATTATATCAAAACCACAAACTAGGGTTTCTCTAGATCTCTATATATGATTGTAACGACATCTTTTGAGAGACGAGAGCGTATAAAGAGCAAAAGAGAAAAAAAATACTTCATTGAGAGTTCTCCATTGTAAACAACATATTATCTTCTAGTGAGGCATAAGAGAGAGATAAGTTCTTGGTGAGAGTGATTGTAACTCTTGCATATTCTCTAGTTGAATAATATCTTGGTTATTTCTCCCCCGGATTAGGGTTCGCCCAAACCGGAACAAAATTGTGCGCTTTTGTGTGTTGGTTTGATCTACTCTTGCTTGGGGTTTGTTCGTAGTGATTAGCTGTCGTAAACTCAGCAGTGAATTCCGAACATATAGGTGAGAAAACCATAGTTATTAACTCCAGTCTTACCTACCTTTTCTTAACTTTGAACATAACTTTAAGTTGGAGGTGAAGGTATGGCAAGCAAAGTTAACGTACCTTGTAATTCCGAAGTCAAGATAGCCTTGGTTCTCTTAATTTTGTTTCAAATTGGGCCTACCTTGTGTTAATACTGATTTGGGGAAATTAGGGTTAGGGTTAATCTCTAGCTGCTTAAGATATTATACCCTGCTTATCAGTATTGGAATATCACAGAGCACTATCTCTAGACCAGCTTATAAAGAGATTAGACTGGGTTTAGGGTATTGGGCTTTTAGCCCACTCAACCCGTTCCAATAATTAATACATAACACGTGTAAACCCGTGTTGCCCCATAGAATAATATACACAATATTATCCTATTATATTGAGAATATACATATACATCCAACAATCTCCTCCTATATTCTCAATATATTAGGCTAAGCAATGTTATAATATTGGATCACAAAGATTCAAACATTATTGAATCATAAAGAACATGTATAATAGACTAAATCAATTATAACTTGAATAGTTCAAATATGACTAAACCAAAATAATCAAATAGTTCTAAAACCATATCAAAACAGAATAGTTCACAATAACTAAACCAACTAGAGAAACTGTCATAGTTTCAAAATCAACCAAAGCAAATAAACTTCAAGAACAAAATATGAGTTTTAAACTCAACAGAAGTTTTATCAAGCAAGTGACAAAATTATTCCTCAGAGAAATAAACCAAAACTATATCCTTGCAAACTGCTTTATGTTTACTCCTCCATTTTGAGCAAATCATTATTTTGAAATCTATGTTGACAGATTCAACTCCTCCATCTTTGCTAGCTTATTGAAAACAAGAATATCAAGAGACACATCTCTAAGAATTCTAGCAAATTTCATAAAGTATCTGGTTCTACTAAAAAACTTAGTACAATTCAACGATAGCTTAGCAAAATGTAACGCAAGCATCACAATCAAGTTTCTTTAGTAAAATAAAGAACAGGAACTATTATAGTTTCTACACAAGAACTATACTATGTTTCATATTGGAATGATAGAACAGTCAAATCAATTATGGTTAATTCTGAATCATCAAAATTGGAATGAAACATGAATCCATAAAAGAGTTATACCATCAGAATTGGAAAGATATAACAACCATTCTAAACATCGGAAACACATCGACAAGTTTTCATGCTTTCTTTTGGAATAATGAGATGATTCTAAGTAAATTATGAAAATATATAGCATCATCAAAATTGGAATGAAATTATATATTAACAGAATTTACATAGAACTTTTCAAATTATCTAAAGCATGTCAACTGTCTAAAATTGATGCTTCAGTTTGAACTTCTCTATGGCTCCAATTGGATTCTAAATCTCAAAACAACTTGGATGTTATAGCTTTTGACTTAATAGCTTTTAACTCTATTTTCCCCATAGTTTTGATAATTAGATCATTTTCAAGTCTCTTAGCAAGAGCATTAGCCATTCTTGTCACAATTGCACTTTATCTATGAAAAAGTTCAACTAGGCTTCTTTCAGCCTTAATATACTCCTCTTACTATTATAGAGTGAGTTATGAGCTACAGTGCATTATAGCTTGATAGTCGCATAACAGAATTGAGAATTTACATTAAACTTCTCAAATGGATGATTATCAATAAGTTATTCAATCCACTCAGCCTCTTCCCCTGCAGAGGATAACACATAAAGGTCTGACTTCTTGGATGAGAACGCAACACTTGTTTGCCTATTAATCTCCATAATTTTTCTGCTCCTCCTAGTGCGAACACATATCCACTAGTTGTCGACTTTCACTAAACTTTGAGTAGCACAAAGCAAACTCTTGAGTACCACTCAAGTATCTCATTAGCCTCTTAAGGGCACTCAAATGTGTATGGAATTATTAGTAAATCTGCAGATCATACCTACCTCAAAGGCTATGTCTATTCTAGTGCAGATCTTTATATACACGAGACTTTCAATTCTTTTAGAATAATCTACCTGTCTCATAGTTGCACCATCATAAGGTGTCAACCTTTTATCATAATCATAAGATGTTTCAAACATACTTTCGATCACTATATCCCCACTTTTGAATATATATTTCTTAAATCCTAGCCAATTATGCTAGGTTCAAGAACATAATTAGAACTATTATTATTAATTGTTTCATGTGTTAAACTCAACTTATACATGCGATTGACAATGTAAGCACATTATAAGAGCTAATACAAGATTACTCTATCACATTTTATAAAATTGTTCGCTTTCTCCAGTGATTCTAACAATGTCCACTTGCTCAAACAAATTGAGCTATATTTTTCTTTATTCGTTCGTCATCATCTTCGAAACACTAAGCGAGATAATGACTCATATTTTATAATTAAATTTTGCACACACAGTACAATGAACGATAAAGAACAAAATGTAAATAATGGAGTCATATTCTGCATTACAGAATGCTCCTATCTAAGTTACAGACATTTGTTATAAATCTTATACAAAAATTTTAATTATTAGAGAAGCAAATATATAATCTCACACAAACTGCAAACAATGGATTTGTTAAAATATCTATACACATAGTATGATAAAACACTTAACAACCCTAAACATGCTAGTTTTCCAAAGCGAGAATAACTATGATCTAAAACTCTCAATCATATGATCAAACGCACAAAGCGTTAACACATTCATCACATGAAAAATACTAAGAAAGTTAGAGTAGATCATACCGACACTTCAAGTTAGAAGTGTTTTCCAAATTCGATGGAGAAGCCTGCGTAGTGCAGACTTGTCATACCGTGATGTAAATCCATCGTCTCCAACTCACACAGTTTGTAAGTAACTTTGAAGTTCCTACATTCATCAAATTGTTAAAGATTAGCCAATTAAACAAATTATTAGCACTATCTAATTCACAACAATTTAATTGGAGATTCAATTTTACAGTCAAAATCTATAATTTAACTTATCAAAATGGATATTTGATCCTTAGCGCAAAGCTAACGATTATTCAAACTTGTGTTTAATCAAACAATGGTTAACACGGTTTTGTACTTTAGCACATAGCAACAACAATTAATTAATATATATATGTAGGAAAAGAACTTATCTTTAATTTTAGATCTGATCCAGTCCAAACATATTTGGATCTAGTCCAAACATTATCCTCATTGCTTGCACTATTTTCAGTAATTACGTCCACATCTTTTATTGAGCTTTCACTTTCAAATTGAGTTGAGAGTGGACCAAATCAAGAGGGGGGAGGAAACCAGATCTGCTCTGTTGCGATCTAGAACTGGCCCCAAACACCGAACACCAACCATCCAATAGAAGCTCTGGATCTGCCCCCAAACCTGAAACAGCAAGTCAAGTCCAATAGGAGGCTTCGCACAGCGATCTGTCCTATCCCGAACACCAATCTGACCAATGAGAAAACCAGATCTGAGTGATTTCGCTCCGACGATGGTGGCGATGGTCGGAGGAAAGAGGGGTTTCGCTCGCGGAGGTCGGGAAAGAGGCGAAGGAGTAAAGGGGGAGTCTCGCGCGCGACGGAATCCCCTTCGGCCTGTGACGACAAAAGTGGCGCCCAGCAATGGCCCCCTTCGGCGGAGCCCAACGATGGCTCCCAACGATGGCGCCCAACGCCGGCGCTCAGGACACCAGCGATCGCGACGGAGGAGGACGCGACTGCGGCGTTCGCGACAGCAAAACCATGAGCGCTCGAGACAGCAAAGCCGCGACTACGGCGCTCGCGACGGCAGCGGTGGTGGCTGGAGTCGGCATTGGGGTCCACCGATCGACGAACTCCAATTAGCTTGTTAAAGAAACTTGGAGGTGAGGTTTAATATCTTAAGATTGTTAATACTGATTTGGGGAAATTAGGGTTAGGGTTAATCTCTAGCTGCTTAAGATATTATACCCTGCTTATCAGTATTGGAATATCACAGAGCACTATCTCTAGACCAGCTTATAAAGAGATTAGACTGGGTTTAGGGTATTGGGCTTTTAGCCCACTCAACCCGTTCCAATAATTAATACATAACACGTGTAAACCCGTGTTGCCCCATAGAATAATATACACAATATTATCCTATTATATTGAGAATATACATATACATCCAACACCTTGTTCATATGTGAGCAAAACATCCTTTGTTATCTTATCAGATTTATCAAATTCCAAACCACCTTTTCTAACGATTCACTAGTCAACTCAAACTAAAGTTGCAACTAGTGATATTTTTTTAATATTAAAAAAAAAGAAAACTAGTGATATTTACAGAATTAGCTAGAATGGAATGTATCATCTCCAAATAAATAAATAAATAAATAAATATATGTTTTAAATTGTGGATGTGTGATATATCTAATTTGTGGAGGTGAATTGGCCATGTATTCAATGTAGTGATGCCCGAGAGTATAATAGACTACAGATGTTAGTTTCTGTGATCTTTCTGGGGCTTTATTGGAGTGTTTGACTCCTCAGGCTTCATTTCAGTTCACAATTGATATATTCATACTATTATAAATCTAAAAGTAACAATCTGATTATTCATTTTCTTTTTCCCTTTGATTCTTTGACTTCTGAAGGTATTCTCTTTATATTTCTGCTACTTAAGTTAGCAATACTTCTTGATAAAGGTTGATCTTTTATGGGCAGGCCCTGGTTGCTCTTCAGTTGGAGGAGGAGCCTTCACTGAATTAGGTCCATTTTTCCCTAGAGGTGATGGTCGAGGTCTTCGAATTAATAAAAAATCTTGGAATAAAGGTGTGTTCTTTTCCCAACCCACATAATTACGTAAACTATCTTATTATTATAAACTCAGATATTTAGACTTCATTGTTTTTTCATATTGCGTAGTATCAAATCTTCTTTTCGTTGAGTCACCTGCTGGAGTTGGATGGTCTTACTCAAATACAACTTCTGACTACATTACCGGAGATGCTACAACTGGTAAGTTAACATATTATTCTTTGTTCGTATACAATCTTCTGCAGTATGCTGATTATATTTCATCTTTCTACCATTGAAGCCAATGACATGCACATGTTCTTGATGAGATGGTACAACAAATTTCCCGAGTTCAAATCCAGGGGCTTGTTTTTGACTGGAGAAAGCTATGCTGGTCTGTGTTCTTCCATTATCTTAATGTTTACCTGTTCTATTAAATTGTTTAAATGAGAAAAAGAAATTAACTGTATATAATTGGCTACAGGACACTACATACCACAATTGGCCAGTGCTCTTCTGAATCATAATAAATATTCAACTGGCTTCAAGTTTAATATCAAAGGAGTTGCTGTAAGATCTTAGACACAGATTCACTACATTCACAGTTGTTGGTAGATTAGATATTAAAAGCTTTATATATACTCAAAAACAGATTGGAAATCCTCTCCTAAAGCTCGATAGGGATGTTCCTGCAACCTATGAGTATTTCTGGTCACATGGGATGATTTCTGATGAGATAGGCCTCACCATTATGAACCAATGTGATTTCGATGATTACACCTTCAGCAGCCCTCATAACGTGAGCAAATCGTGCAATGATGCAATCTCTGAAGCAAATCGTGTTGTTGGAGATTATGTTAACAACTATGACGTGATCATTGATGTGTGCTATCCGGCATTAGTGGAGCAGGAGCTGAGATTGAGGAAATTTGTAAGTGATGTATTGTATCTTGAATTGTTTCATTTTTAATTTAAGTACAATTTCAGTGATTATACTTTCCAACTCCTTTTTTATGTTAGGCTACTAAGATTAGTGTGGGAGTCGATATTTGCATGAGTTATGAAAGGAGGTTCTACTTCAACCTCCCACAAGTGCAGCATGCTCTTCATGCTAATAGAACATATTTGCCTTACAGTTGGTCTATGTGCAGTGAGTGAGTATTCCAAAATCGTAACCAAACAAAATTAAGTTAATGAGAATATATTTGAATTTCTTGTATACAAATATAAAATAACTAATCCTAATTATGTTTTCATTTGTGTGTTCAGTGTTCTGAATTATAACGGCACAGATGGTAACATTGACATCCTCCCTTTGCTCAAAGAGATAATTAGTCATAAGATACCGGTTTGGGTTTTCAGGTGAAGACATTACCTATATCGTCATTTCAAATAACTCTTCAGCAAAATGATGTTTATATTTATGTTTATAATGCACAAACAGTGGTGACCAAGACTCGGTAGTGCCACTCCTCGGTTCACGAACATTGGTTAAGGAGCTGGCCGATGATATGAAATTTGGAGTTAGTGTTCCTTATGGCGCTTGGTTTCATAAGGGACAGGTATACACCTTTAACTTGTCATTTTAGAAAAATGTATAATTTACCAATTAGAAGTAAATTTTCCATATTCCTGAGAGTTTATTCCATATCTTCTACAATCCCAGCACAGTTTTATATCAGAGTCAAAAGTATGTTCAGTCTTTTAGCGAGTGGAGAAAATATTCGTCTTTGAGATAACACATCTACATTATTATTATTTTTGGATAAAAAAGTGACTAAAGTCACCTGTTTCATTAATGAAGATTTAACGAAACAAAGTAGTCAAAATTACAAACACCGATAATCTAAATCACAGACTACAAACAACAAAGCAGCACTACAATATCCTGTGGTCGGTGCTAACACTCTGATGTAAAACTAACCCTAAATAGTGAATTTTCAAGATTCTTAATGGATTAATTTTACCAACACGTGGTGCGGATCAAAGTTAGAATTTCAAACAATTAATCGGTTTTGATGGATTTTCAAGAATTGAATTAAGTTTAACAGACCCAATTAATAATTCAGTTCTAACAATCAATAATTAAAATTCCTAAGTGTTTTTAGCAAGTAAAAGATTCAATATTGATTCGTACTCTAATCAAGCAAGTGGAACACTCAATCTCAGTTGCTTTTGTGGACGCCAGGCAAATCAGATAATATAATAGAGATAATAGAGCAGTATAACACAAATATTTTAGAAGTGAAAAGAGTATACCAAGGGTTCGAAGAACAATTGGAACGACCGAAGATGAAGCCACTGTTGGGAAAGCAGGCTGCTGGATATGGCGATGGGTGGTACTCAGTGGTGTTGGGCGCTCGGTGGAGGAGCATAGAAACGGCATTCAGTGGCTGCAGGTGATGAGGTCGGTCGATGGCAGGGGGTTTTGATGGGTTCAGAGGTGTTGGGCACAACCAAGGTGAAGGAAGGCAATAGGGTTGGTCGAGGTCGGCTGTGAGGGAGGGCCGGTCGACATTGCGGATTGTGGCGCTGGCAGTGCTTGGCGACTTGATCGATGGTCGGGATGGAAAGGAGGAGGGTGGTGACTGGATGACAATCGAGGGCTGAGGAGGGAGATGGGCTTAGGGGCGGGAAACACAGAGGAAAGGGAGAGGGAAGGGAAGGTGAACAGGGTTGGGGTGATTAGGCGGCTGGTTGTTGGGGATTAGGGTTAGATTTTGTTTCTGATTTGGGAATTTAGGGTTAGGAATTTTGGGGATTAGCGTTTGGGTTAATTTTGTTTGGGGATTTTAGTTTTGGGGGTAGGTTTTTAGAGTTTATTACAAACCGTAAAATTTTATTAGGATTTATCACAAACCCTAACAAGTTGGATCTCAATTGTATCACACAAAGGAGAAGATGAAGAGCAAAACTTGACACAATAATTTTAAATCAATAATGACATCTTTCTCATTAATCTCAAGATCTATATATAGGCTCAAAACAAATCTTGATACAAATCTCAAAATATTCTCAAAATCTCAAAAATATTCGAATGCATAAAAAAAGATTACATATGACTATAATTGCCAAAAACAAATATAGTACTGCAATAAAATACTAAACTAATTAGAATTGATGTCCTCATCATTCTCTCCGGGTGAGAGAGAGTTCGACCCAGTCGAGTCAAAACAAGTGATCCTGTCACGGTGCTTCAAAAGATCTAGATCCAGTTGCGGGAGCTCCTCACGATCATTGCAAGTGCCATCCAATTTCGGCTTGTTTTTCCACCTCACCAAATACTTGTGCATACCACCATCTCTTATAAAGATTATCTAATCATTTAAAATATTATGCAATTCTTCTGTCGGTGGGTGAATAGTATCAGGTAGAGGGGTAAACGTGGGAATCTCACCATTAGGCTGCAGGGTATGCTCATCTATAAGAAAATTTCTAGGGTTGAATTTTGTGCCTTCATAGAGTATTAGATCCTCAATATTGAAAGTCTTACTTATGCCAAAACCTTCAGGAAGGTCAACGACATAGGTATTATCATTGATTGTATGTAGAATCTTAAATGGGTCTGCAACACGTATGTTCAAGTTCTTAACAGATCCAACTAGAACCCGTTCCGGATGAATCCGAACCATCATTTCGTCACCAATATCAAAAGTTATAAATTTCTTTCTAGTATCTGCTATTAACTTATAGTTAAAATTATTCTCATTAAGTTCCATGAAAAATTTCTCTATACAAGTCATGAATGTGATATGCAAATATGGGTGCAGACTCTGTGACTCCAGGATGTTCTAACACATGGATAAAATCTATAGGCTGCCAAGTGACTTGGAAAAGGATGAGTGACTCAGGTACACTCAATGGAGGTGACTGGACAGACTGAATACAATTGAGAGACTGGTATTCTCTTTTTCATCAGTCATCACTTATATTAGGTTCATAGGTAAACTCATTATCGGGCTCATCAGCGATGACCGTGGTACCTTCTACTATATTGATCTTACTTGGGCTGGGACAGTTGCCAGCAACATGGCCATATCCCTTATATTTATAGCACTTAGTGAGAGGATCAATCTTAGAATAGTCTCTTTCAGTGTTCTTACCCGTGTTGTCATTTCTATGTGAATAGGAATTTGAAGTATGTTTGTTTGGATAAGACTTGTTAGGGTACTGAGGAGAGGAGTGCTCAGGTCTAGAGGGGTCAGGAGGATTCATTGTAGAGGAATGATCCATCGAACCGCTGGACTTGTAATGGGAACTTGCGTTAAGGGAATCCATATCGAGGACTATGGCGTATGCTGCCGCTAGTGAGTCCATATTTCTATGAATTAGCTCGTTCCTAAGGTCAGCTTGTAGTCTAACTCTGAATCTAGAGAGAGTTTGTTCTTCACTCTCTTTACCTAAAACATTACACCGAATAAGGAAGTCATCAAACTTATCAACATATTATTGTGTGGATTTACTTCTTTGATAAAGTTGGTTCCACGAATCTGGCAATCGGGTGTGGAACGATAATGGTACATATCTCTCAGTGAGCTTCTCTTTTATGGCTTCCTAAGTGGCTATAGGTGCCAGGCCTCGGCCTCTATGGGCATGTTCAAGATTAGTCCAGTGTTGTTGAGCTTTACCCGTCAATTTCATAATGGCAAATTTAACCTTCAGGGCTTCACTCATGTCAAACCACACAAAGTAGTGGTCCATGGCACGGATCTAATCGAGGTAAGCTATGGGTTCCATGTGGCCTTCAAAATGGGGAACGTCAGTCTTAACGTTCTTCTTATATTGTTCGTCAGGATCACGTTCTTGACGTCAATCGTCACGAACATTCCCTTGAGGGATCTGACGATTGGCATGACGCTCAGGGACAACAATTTGATTTAATTCCACTTTCTCAAGCCTCTGATTGATATTGGCAAGAGTTGCTTGAATAGCAGTTAGGGTAGCGGAGATATCAGAGTTGTCCATTTTAGGTCAGGAAAGTCTAGGGTTCCTAATTGGATGATTTGGTAGGGATAAGAAAGGCTCTTCAGGATCTGTGATGGTGCTGCGAATATGCATTCACCAAAAGTGAAAACTAGGGGTCGTGTGTCTTAATTTTTTTTTAATTTTTAAATGAATCTGACGTGATCTAAAAAAAACGAAATAAAATAAAATAAAAGTCCCTAAATAATTCTAAATGAATGCAAAAATAATACCTAAATGATGCATGAACTAGGGTTTTAAGAACCTTCGCTCTGATACCAAAATGATGTAAAACTAACCCTAAATAGAGAATTTTCAAAATTCTTAATGGATTAATTTTACCAACACGTAGTGCGGATCAAAGTTAGAATTTTAAACAATTAATCGGTTTTGATGGATTTTCAAGAATTGAATTAAGTTTAACAGGTCCAAATAATAATTCAGTTCTAACAATCAATAATTAAAATCCCTAAGTGTTCTTAGCAAATAAAAGATTCAATATTGATTCGTACTTTAATCAAGCAAGTGGAACACTCAATCTCAATTGTTTTTGTAGACGACAGACAAATCAGATAATATAATAAAGATAATAAAGCAGTATAACACAAATATTTAAGAAGTGGAAAGAGTATACCGAGGGTTCGAAGAACAATTGGAACGACCGAAGATGAAGCCACTGTTGGGAGAGCAGGCCGCTGGATCTGGCGATGGGTGGTACTCGGTGGTGTTGGGCGCTCGGTGGAGGAGCACAGCAACGACGTTCGGTGGCTGCAGGTGATGAGGTCGGTTGATGGTAGGGGGTTTTGATGAGTTCGGAGGTGTTGGGCATAGCCAAGGTGAAGGAAGGCAATGGAGTTGGTCGAGGTCGGCTGTGAGGGAGGGCCGGTCGACACTGCGGATTGTGGCACTGGCAGTGCTTGGCGACTTGATCGATGGTCAGGATGGAGAGGGGTGACTGGATGACGATCGAGGGCTGAGGAGGGAGATGGGCTCAGGGGTGGGAAACACAGAGGAGGGGGAGATGTAGGGGAAGGTGAACAGGGTTGGGGTGATTAGGCGGCTGATTGTTGGGGATTAGGGTTAGATTTTGTTTCTGATTTGGGAATTTTGGGTTAGGAATTTTGGGGATTAGGGTTTGGGTTAATTTTATTTGGGGATTTTAATTTTGGGGGTAGATTTTTAGAATTTATCACAAACCCTAAAATTTTATTAGGATTTATCACAAACCCTAACAAGTTGGATCTCAATTGTATCACACAAAGGAGAAGATGAAGAGCAAAACTCAACACAATAATTTTAAATCAATAATCGCATATCTTTCTCATTAATCTGAAGGCCTATATTTAGGCTCAAAACAAATCTTGATACAAATCTTAAAATATTCTCAAAATCTCAAAAATATTCTAATGCATAAAAGAAAGATTACATATGGTTGTAATTGCCAAAAACAAATATGGTTCTGGAATAAAATACTAAACTAATTAGAATTGATGTCCTCATCACACTCCCCAACTGAATCCAAATACCATCACCCGTAACCACTGCAGTCTTCGTTGCCGTAGCTTGGCACAGCCATCTCTAGAGGTATCACTCCGCATTATCCATGCGTAGTTTCTTACTTGTCCTTGTCGTACTTGTCTAATCATGTATTAGAGACCTAATTTTATGAAGCAGAGTACGGAAATTACAGTTAGTGTTACGAAAACAAGCATCATTTCTATCTGGCCACAGATACCACACAGTAGCCGCTACAGTCATATCCCACACTAACCGAAAGTCCTGCTTAATATATCGAAGTCTCCAACTACCCCAAATGTCATCAATACCATTAGGAGTCTTTAAAATTCGAAAACCCAGTACCAGAACTTCCCCTGTTAATTTAGCCTTCGGGCACTGAAAGAAATATGATTGACATCCTCGTCCTCGGCGATGCATCGCTGACACGTAACATCAATTAGAATGTTTCGTTTCCTAATATTCATTTTGGACCAAATAGCGTTATTCATCACCAACCAAAGGAACACTTTGGCCTTATTTGGGCAGATAAATTTTCACATAATATCCGTACTCGAATTTCTGAGACCCCCATCTTTCAGGAAGGAATACACTCCACCGACTGAGAATGTTCCGGACGTACCTAGTTTCCACTCTTTACAATCCTCCTCCGACCTACTTGTGTTTAACGACTCCACCAGTCTTTGAAGCCTCTGAAGTTGATCCTGATCATCCGGCACGGTACTACCCTGAACCCCCAACCTTAGGTTTTCCTGCCCCCATACGTATGCCACCAGCGCATCCAAATTTCCTGATTCTTCTGCCAATTGCGGGAACAGCGTCTGTAAAGTGTTCTCCCCACACCACTTATCCTTCCAAAATATCGTCTGTTTTCCATTACCTACTTTGCATCTAGTGTTTGCGTGAAAAACATCTCCCATCTTTGCAATCCCTTTCCACAGGAACGACACTTTTTCTTGTTTGCTTCTTCCTCCAAATCTAAATTTCTTTTGGTGCCGATACAGCCTGAATGAATTGCACCACCATGCCTTCCGTCGTTTGTGCAATTTTCCACCACCATTTGGTTAATAGAGCTTTATTCATATCTCGAAGATTCACTATACCCAATCCTCCAAATTCTTTCCTTTTACACACCTTCCCCCATTTAACCAGATGAAAACCCTTATTGCCCTCTGTAGACCGTTTCCATAAAAAACGCCTCCTACATTTATCGATTCGTTCAATCACCCAATTCGGGAACTTATATATCGACATCAAGTAAGTCGGTAGGCTACTCAGCATCGTGTTAATCAGAGTAATTCTACCTCCCAACGATAGCTCTTTCCCTTTCCACCCTGCCAGTTTCTTCTCTATTTTTTCGATCAGATTACTCCAATCTTCCTGAAGCATCCTCCCTGGTCGTATAGGTGTCTCTAAGTATGTTAATGGGTAATTTCCCCGGCCACATCCCAGCCCTGAAGCGATCATCTTAGTCGCACATGAGTTGTCATTACATAGAGGAATCACACAACTCTTGCTAAGATTGACCTTCAATCCCGACCAATATTCAAAGTATCTTAATAAAATTCGAAGCGCCACAACTTCCATTTTCGCCACTCTGAACATTAGAGTGTCATCCGCGTATTGTAATATCGACATTGACACTGGGATTCCTTTCATACTGACTCCACTCATGATTTCTGCTTCCTTCCCTCTCTTAGTCATTTCGGCCAGTCCGTCCGCCACAATTGTAAACATGAGAGGTGACAATGGATCTCCCTGCCTTAATCCTCGTCTGCATCTGATTTCTCTACCGGCTTCTTCATTAACTTGGATAAATGATTTCCCATTTCTTACACACATTGTCATCCACATCCTCCATTTTGCCCCAAAACCTTTTGAGTAGTAATGCCTCATCGACACAATCCCACTCCACTGTATCGTAGGCCTTTTCGAAATCCAGTTTCAACAGAAAACCATCTACTTTATCCTTGTTGCCTCTGAACACCATCCCATGCGCTGACGCGACACTATCCATGATATCCCGCCCTTTGACAAATCCACTCTGCGTCTCATCAATAATATCCCTTAAGTGTGGGGCCAACCTATTCGCTAGAACTTTGGTGATGATCTTGAACGACCCGTTGAGCAAGCTAATAGGTCTAAGGTCCGAAACCCTACGAGTATCCACTTTTTTCGGGATAAGAACTACGTTTGCATAATTCAGTCTTTCCACCTTCGCGACTCCCATATAAAGTTCCTGAAAAATGTCTAACAAATCCTGTTTGATGATGCTCCAGTACAAATAGTAGAAAAGAATAGGGAATCCATTAGAACCAGGCGCTTTATCCTGTCCCAGCATTCTGACTACCTTAAGGATTTCCTCTTCTAAGGAGACCTCTTCCAGCCCATCGCTTCCTTCAATTCTCGACTCTTCCCACATCTCTGGTATCAATTTGCATCTAATGGTCCTTTTCTTCCCCAGCAAATCTCTAAAGTTCCTATCAATCTGTTGCCTTATTAATGCCTCATCCTTGGTCCATTTCTCCTCCACCAACAACCCTGAAATATTATTCTGTCGCTTTCTACCATTTGCCACCTTATAGAAGAATGTCATGTTGGAATCTCCTTCTTTGAGCCACTGTACTCTCGATCTTTGTTTCCAGTAGTACTCCTCCATTTCATCGATTTTGAATAGTTCTGATCTGTTCGTTGCCAATTCCTCTGCTTCCAACCAATGTAGGTTTCTTTCTTCTTGTAAAGTTTCCAATACCTGATTTCTGTTCCCTAACGTCCCTTTCTTCCTAGTAACTTCTCCTAGTTCCTCTTTTGCCCACCTCGTAAGGCATTTACGCAATCTTCCCATATTCCACTTGGACACCGCATCCGACCTGATCACCGGGCTTCCCCAAGACTCCTCTATAACCCTTCTAAGGTTACCGTTCAGGGTTCACGCATTTTCAAATCTAAACTGATGCCGCTTAATTTTTGTAGCCCACTTCGAGAATGAGGGGAATGTGATCTGAGGTGAATCTCGGGCAGGACCTAGCCTTTGCACAAGGAAATAAATCCTCCCAGTCCGATGAGACCAAAATTCTATCCAGCTTTGCTAGGGTTGGATTGAGTTGCATGATGGTCCAGGTAAATCTCCTATCTGCCACCTGCATCTCCCTCAGGTCCAAAGCATTGATGGTGACATTGAACTCGTGTCTATCATTTGCGCTTGCCCCTCTACCTCAACACATCTACATTATTATCTATGTAAAAGTATGCTATATGATACATGCACTGATGCAAAAAGTTCAAAATATTTTTGATACACAATAATAAGGGTAAGCAAGCAAACTGTAGGCAGCTGTATATATTCCCTTTGTTCTTATTGTTTTTGAAGAAACCTTTCTTCTTATTGTTAAATAAGCTGGGTTAGTTTGTGTACAGAGCTTCTATATCTATACCTTGGACCGTTAGCAGCTGTTGTTGGAACCATATACATTTGCTATTACTTCCACTGTTGTTTTTCTGTATCACTCTTGATTTCCTTTCGGTTAGTAAATTGTCAACTTGTGGAATGCAGGTCGGTGGATGGGTGACCGAGTATGGGAATCTACTGACATTTGCAACAGTAAGGGGTGCCGCCCACATGGTGCCATATGCACAGCCAGCCAGAGCTCTTGCTCTCTTCAAATCCTTCATTCATGGCAACAGACTGCCGAACACAACTCATCCTTCAATTGATGACTAATTGAATCGGGGCAATTGATTCTTAGTTTGTTGTGGATAGATTAATCAATAGTAAGAGAAACAATAGATTCGATGAATAGTGATCAAATGAATTTATCAGGCAAAGGCCTCATCATTGTCGTAGTTCAAGTCTCTTTACTCTCAAAATATTGTTCTTCAAGATATTCTTTTTTAATATGATTCATTTTCAAGTGTAATTCAAATTTGGTTGGATTTTTGAGTAGCTATCATGTATTTTTTGTTCTTCCTGATGTTGCAATGGTGCCGCAGTAACAGGCAAAAAGATTTGCAAAGTGAATATCTGATGATTTATACAACAAAATATTTATCGACATCTCGTATGAAATTACTATTAGATTGCATGTAGAATAGGATAAATTAGCATGTAACAAACTGTATAGATTA
Source organism: Hemerocallis citrina (assembly GCA_017893485.1). NCBI lineage: Eukaryota > Viridiplantae > Streptophyta > Magnoliopsida > Asparagales > Asphodelaceae > Hemerocallis > Hemerocallis citrina. Next base: position 361,212,286 of record CM030359.1, read on the forward strand.
TATGAAAGGATCTCTACATTTATCAGGATAACAAGAGTAGCATGGTTAAAAACTGATGACTATCATAAAGCCCAATTTGCCACAACAAATGCAAGCTATCCTTTGGATTCACACTTAACAGCAACTGAACAGAATTTTGTGAATTCAAAGTCTGAGATTTCTAGTTACAGTTACATCTTAAACTCATTTGTTCTTTTCCAAATAACCTTGAGTATGAGTCTAAGAGAAATATAGAGGAGTCAAGAGAGAGTTGAGAGCGTATGTTTTTGCATAGAATTAGAACATTAGATATTCAAAATGCTCTAAGAAATATGAAAATAGGAAAAGCTTTAGGACTGAATGATATACTCATTGAAGTTTGGAAGTGTCTTGAAAATGTAGGAGTGGGTGGACTAACAAGATTATCTAATTAGATTTTGAGGGCTAAGAAGATGTCCGATGAATGGATGAAGAGTATTTTAGTACGTATATATAAAAATAAAAAAGATATACAAAGTTGCTTCAACTACCGAGGGATTAAAGTAATGAGTCATGCAATGAAAATTTACGAGAGAGTGATCAAACATAGACTGAGACTAGAAACTACAGTATCTGAGAATCAGTTTGGATTTATACCTGGGAAGTCGACAGTGGAAGCAATTTATGTATTGATAAGATTTATGAAAAAATACAAGGAGAATAAGAAAGATCTGCATATGGTGTTTATAGATCTAGAAAAAACATATGATAAAGTCCCTAGAGACATACTATGGTGGACGTTAAATAATAAAAGAGTAACTATTCGGTACATTGAAGTAATTAAGGATATGTATGAAGGAGCAAATATCACAATTAGAACAACCATAAGAGATACTAGTGATTTTCCTATTACAGTACGTTTACACCAAGGTTCAACTTTAAGCTCATATCTCTTTGCTTTGGTTATGGATGGATTGAAGTGAGGAATACAAGATGAGGTTCCTTGGTGTATGCTTTTTGTCGATGACATCGTTTTAGTGTACAACACTAGAACATGAGTCAATGCTAAATTAGAATTGTGGAGAGAAACTTTGGTAACTAGAAGCTTTAGAATGAGCAGAACTGAAACAGAGTATATGGAGTATAATTTTAGTGAGACTTGAAACACAAATGAGGAAATAGTGAAGTTCAAGAGATACCTAACAGAGTCCATTTCCGATATTTAGGGTCAATTATACAAAGAAATGAGGAGATTTGTGAAGATGTTATACATAAGATTCAAGTATGGCAGCTTAAGTGGAGAAGCAGTGGTATTTTTTGTGACAAACGTATACCTTTGAAGTTGAAGATTTTTTTTTTTACAGGATAACTGTTAGACTATAAATGATGTATGGAAAGAGTGTTGGGCAACAAAGAAACAACATGAGCATTGCGAAGATTGAGATGCTAAAATGGATGTGTGGTAAAACCAGGAAGGATAAAATTTAAAACGAGCATATATGAGATATGGTAAAGATAGCTCATATCCAAAATAAATTAAGAGAGAATCACCTCAGAAGGTTTGAACATGTCACACGTAAACCTAGTAGTGCCATCATTAGAAAGAGTAATTTGATAAGTATTGAGGGTAGAGTTAGGGGTAGGAGAAGACCTACATTTATTTGAGTAATGCTACATCCACTACCAATTTCACTACATTTCACTTCACTACCTTAGGTGGCACACTCCAATAGGTAAAGAAAGATAGAGTAGGTGGGAAACTCTCCAATAGGAGTATGCCACCTAAGATAGTGAAGAAAATAGTAGTGAAATTGGTAGTGGCTAAAGCATTACTCAATTTATTTGGATAAAAACAATGAGAAAAGATATAATAGCTTGTGGCCTTACATAAAATATTGCGCTAAAGCGAGCAGAATGGAAAATCAGGATTCATGTGGCCGATTCCAACTAATTGGAAAAAAAAACTTTGTTGTTGTTGTTGAAGAGTCTAAGAGAAACTAAAAACACTGCAATTATATATAGCTTCTCCTTACATTTCAAGCGGAAAATGCAGGATACAGATCAATGTGAATTTGTGATACACTACTATATAAAAGCTTGAAACAATAATCTATCCGGACTATTACAGCTTACTTGTTCAAGTGTTTCTCTTATTCTCAAGCATAAAACTATGAATTACTGGATATGACAAAAATGCCTCGTGCTTGAATAATATTGACCAAACTTGTGGGGAAGTGTAAATAGGGTCCTCATTTAGGGTGAAAGGGAGGAGGATGGCGATCATCATTATTAAGGTTGAGATTAATGCCATGGGACCGAAGAGCATTGAAGATGGCCCACACCTTGGTGCTATTCTTGAACCCTTTCTTCTCCACCTCCTTGGATGCATCGGCGTGTAGGGTTTCGTGAGCCAGGCCATCCACTTTGAGGCGCATTGCAAGTACCTCCCCCACTGCTGCAGCTGCCTTGGCATTGCAAGTCCGCCCACACTCCATCCCTTCTTTCAGGGGCTTCTCCACTGACGAAGCGGTCACTATGATGCGCCCACTGCGTCGGTCCACTACGTTGGCAGTCACGTACTTGAGTGATATGAACAGCCTGAGCACATATCTCTTTGTTGGAGGCTGCGGGTAAGGAAGTCGGTTCATTTGTAGCTTTAAAATTCGTGTAACTTCTGCAGAATAACGGAAGAGCTACAGCTGCACAAATTTCTCCAAACGAGTCCACTGTTTACCCCACTTTCATTCTACAGTTGATTTGCAGCATCTAGCATACCTGCATATCAGAAGACATAATAATGCAAACAAGATTAAACATATGCATGGATATGTTCATAAGGAATCATCATTAAATCTATACTAACTGCACTCTAACACCGCATATACAAATACCAACGATGATTTGCAAACAAAAACAGAAATGTAAAAGAACATATCAATAAGGAATCATTGTAAAATATATACTACTGAAAACCTTTCTCACACAAAATCCTGTAAGTATCGAAATGGTATGGTAGACACAAAAATACCGAAATTGTATGGTAAAGATATTGGCTACAGCTTAACTCGGCTCAATAAAAGGCAAAAGGAAATGTCCAAGAGTATTAGACCAGAATAAATAGTCACTATATTGCTAGGTTTTGGTTTAAGAGCTGACAAACACTGATTATTAAGTAGCAAAACTTTAGAGATTTTTTTTGGATGAGTTTTGGTTAAGAGATTAGGGAAGGTCCTATGGCATTGGAGAAAATTTCTTCTATGGCGCACTAAAAACTTAATCACCGCTATTGAAATTCACGATCCACACCGTTTAAATTGATCATCATCCCTAAAACATAGAGTGATGTAATCACTACATTTGAACATGTTTTTCTCACTCACCAATGAAGTTGCAATATGAACGGTTTTCAGCAATAGAGCAACTCTGACCACTTCATGCATGAGCAAAACATATCCAACTTAGATAATATTTCTTCCTCTCATGTTTATGACATGTTCAACACTTTGAACAGAGTAGGTAATGCATTTAGGAGGAGAGGGTAAGATTTTTCGGATGCCATACTCCTATGCCACCTCCCCCCCCCCCCTCCCCCCCCCCCCCCCTCTTTTTTTTTTTTTTTTGGTTTGGTTAATGTACTTCTGCTAGCCCACAAATTTCCATTAGAACTTTCAATTCCTCTGAAAATATAACACTGAACGGCTACAAGTAGCCCTATATACTCAAATGCCTCGATTATAGCCAAAAAGATGCTGCACCAAATAACTATCTAAAGCAGCATAATTTGGGTTCAGTAAGATGCTCAACATATTCGGGTTGGCCTAGCATCATTTAACTAAAATAGCATATCATATGTATTCGTCCCATCAAAATAAGTGAGCATCGAATTAAACAGTGTATAAGCCTCTTAGAGCATCCACAGTGGTTTGCTAAATACTCAAAAATTAGAAATCCATTTAGAAAACAGACGTGCAGTGGTTCGCTAAAAATTCAAAAATTAGAATAGGAATGTACAGTAAGTTGCTAAAGTTAGAAGTCTGGATAGAAGATTGCTAAATATAGAAGACGGATGATGATACTCCGTTTATGGCCTTGGACGGATGAAGATCATCCGTTCTTGATTTTTTTTTTTTTTTTTGATTTTCTTTGATTTTTAAAAAAAAGTTAAAACTGAGCAAACGGATGAAGATGATCCGTTTGGCTAAGTTTCTGACTTTTTTTTATTATTATTTTTTTAATTCTTTTTGAGTTTTTTATAATATAAAACCGAAAAAAAAATTCAAAAAAAAATGCAAAACCATCCAAACGGATGATGATACTTTTTTTGTTGACTTTTTTTTTTAAAAAAAAAATCACCGATAAGAATTATAAAAATTAAAAAAAAAAAAAAAAAAACTAAAAACGGATGATGTTCATCCGTCTACTTAAATTTTAGGATTTTGACCACTGCAGCGAACTACTCCGATTGCTATTGCTAAATGCTATTTTTAGCAATGAGAATAGCAAACGACTGTGGATGCTCTTAATGAAGTGATTAATGCATTCAGTGCCCAAAAAAAATCTCTCTCAAACATTTCAACAAACACGTTCTGCGCAAAATTCACAAGACTCAAAAAACCACCCTGAATGGCAGTTTGGAACCTCGAATATTAACAATACCTACCAACGAATGTATATAAATGATCAAAGTATGCTTTTAGCAAATAACAAACCCAACGAAAGAAAATCCAACACCACCAGCAATGATTCGCGCGAGAAATCAATTATACAAAATTTCAACCATTAGCCCTAATTCATCATATCAAACTATAGCTAAATAATTAGAATTCGTAATTAGAACAAGCAGCAAAATGTTAAAATGAATTAGAAAGGATACTAAGCAGTGCCTTACACCGAGATTACCATCGACCTTCGTAGCAGCGACAAGAGTAATTGACCGAAAAGCGAAAGAGAGAGAAGATCAGTTTGCATGCCAGGGAGACTGGCTAGTACACAATGGGCCGGGTTTTTTTACACCGCTAGACCCAGCTAACTGCAGCTTACTTGCTCCGCGGTTCACCAGACCACTGCCTTTAAATACTAAACCATATCAGCTGATCCCTTCCATTCACCGCCGCCCCTAAATTTATAGGGTTAGAATTAGATCATAAAATTTTCTCTTTTTTTAAAGTTTTTTTTTTAATTTTAAATCTCTCTTAATCTTATCGTCGGCTACATTGTACCGAGATTAGGGTTTCAGTACAGGTTATCCTAATCTTGAATGTGCCGTATTCGGCTGTAGCTATAGAGATCCGATATGGGAAGCTAACTGGTTGGCTTGCTGCTTAGCAATCCGCTTACCGAGCTTCCTACATTTTAAAATTTTATTTTCTTGATTTTTTTTTCAAATTTTAATTTATTTTATTTTTGGTGATTTTGATGAGAAGGAGAGAAGAAGGAAATGGTGCTTGATTGATCCATTTTCAGAAGGCCTTCTCGGAAAATTAGGGTTTTGGGCATCAACCGGGCAAACTGCCGTACGTTCACGGCTGATTGCGTCATATGATGCCTATATCTCTACTTGTTATTCACAATTAGTTAATATATAATTTTAGATTTTGTTATGTTTAAATTTGAAATGATTTTTGTTTTGAGAATGAATTATTTTTGGGTGTTTTCTTTTTTATTTTTAAGTTGGAATAAATTTTGAAAAAAGGAACATTTTTCTGCTAATTAAACATGAAAAACACCTTCCTTCCAAATTTTTTCACCTGTGCGGAGCATTTCCTGTTGTTCTGTTAAGTAGTTTATTTGTAGATAATAATTCTGTTAAGTAGTTTATTTGTAGATAATAATAGATAATAATTATATTATTATTAATTTTTCAATGACATCTTAACCAATATTGGATCTTTCTTTCTGATTTTTTGTTAAAATGTAGATATTGATAATATAAATCAATAATTATAATAAAGAGAAATACGAATTTATAAATATTTATTGAAAATTACAAAACATAATATTAAATGAAGCATTAAAAATTAAAAAAAATATAATACTGAACAAAGAGGAAATACAAATAATTTTAATTATAGAGATGATCATTATTTTCTTTTGGACAAACGGGCCAAACTATTGAACTATCTCGAATATAAAGTGGGAACGTAAGAGATCTTGAAAATATCAAAGTTGTATTTGTAGGTTCTCGTTGGGATTCATGAATCTTTTCGCTCGAATTTTTTTTCTTTCTGCTTTGCAACTATTCATCATCATCTGGATCAGCTATAGATTTCAAATTTGTTAGTATAATTTTCTTATTTTCACGTTCACGATGTATATTTTTATTTTTACATTGTTTAGTGTTTATTAATTGTTGTTTTTGTTCAATTAATTTCTGTATTTTTCGAATATGTTATTTGATTTTCACATTTATCCGTTTATTATTATTATTTTTGTCTTCTCTCTCTTTCTTTCAGCAAGTCTAATCAATGAAGAAACTTCAGCTTGTTGCCTAAGTTGAATCTAATATTCATTTGAACTTAAATCTATTTGGAAATATTTGAACTTAAATCTATTCGGAAAGAAGGTAATTCATCTGATTTGGATGTATGAGAACTAGATTGGGATCATTCTTGTGAATTATTTTTTTTCTGCCTAATTTAGTAGGTAGAGTGCCAGTATGATCGTTTCATCTTTCTTCCTTCTTCAGAAATGGTTACACCTGCATAAATTTTAAACTCTTTGTTTTGAAAGTGACATCTATCAGAAGAGTTTTATGTGTCATCTCTAATTAGAAAATAATAAACTAACAGTGAGGTTGCATAATTTTTTTATTATAACTAAAATATTAAAAATATTTAGAAATAATACTTACAATATCAGCTTGAGAAGCACTGTTTGGATTTATATTCTACACTTGACGAAGAGCGCTCGAAAATTTGCTAACTACGGACATCAAATTGGACACACGGTTGGAAAGAGATTTCGGCGTTCGCTGAGATTGTGGAGTCTTACTAATATTGAATTTTGTAGTAACTCATTGCCATAACTTATCTCCTATTTTATTTATACCGACAATAGCATCTTGAAAGTGTCAAGATAAGCATGACAAAATTCTATATCATCCGTTTCTGAGTAATTTTCATTTCTAACAGATGTCATAACTTGTTTTTTTTTATAGTAAGTGTAATGCAACACCCCATTTTATAGTGATACCTACAAAGGATTGACTTGATTCCTGATGAGATTCCTGATAAATTCCTGAAAAGCACTGATGTGATTCTTGACAAGATTCCTGATGTGATTCCTGATGAGAATACTAACAAAGGACTGACGTGATTCTTGATAAGATTCTATTTAGCCTTATAAAACATTTCACAAATACCTCATGTCTTACATCCATATCTATTATCTTTTTCACTCATTCTTTCTTCATCAATCTCTTTTAGTCATAATGGATCCAAATAAAATTCCGTCATGTTCATGGTCTTCAAGCGGTATTATCAATATTATCAAGACATTTTGGTTCCACAAGAACGACAGCAATTGTTACTTGGCATGATTGCTAGTAACAATCAGTTTTTGGCGAATCATTCGAGTGACGAAGAAGATGATGCTCAGTCAAACCCAAAGAGGCTCAGTTCCAGAACATTGTGTTATCAATCATGAACGTGAGGTAGCTGCACATAATTTGTGGGTCGATTATTTTGCGCCACAACCATGCTTTGGTGAAGGAAAATTTCGCAGACGTTATCGGATGAGTAGCAGATTATTTCAACGGATTGCAGACGCTGTCAAAAATCATGATAATTACTTTGTGCAAAAGCATAATGGCGTGGACAAACTTGGTTTGTCAACTTTTCAGAAACTAACATTTACTTTCAGAATGCTCGCGTATGGTATTGTCGTAGATTCTACAGATGCATATCTAAAAATTGGTGACTCAACCGCAGTTTCTTGCTTGAAAAAAGTATTGTTGCGCTGTCGTAGAGTTATTTGTTGTGGAATACCGTAGATCATCTAATGCCAATGATATTTCTAGACTCCTCTGCATAAGTGAAGAATGTGGATTTTCTGGAATGCTTGGTAGTTTGGACTGTATGCATTGAAAATGGAAAAATGGTTCAACCGCTTGGGCAGGCCAATACTTCCACAGGAGTGAATCCCTAACTATCATTCTTGAGACAGTAGCAGATTATGATCTTGGGATATGACATGCATTTTTTTGGCCTGCCGGGCTCTAATAACGACCTCAATGTGTTGGAATTTTCACACTTATTTGCTGATCTTGCTGCTAGTAAAATGGTTCCGGTTAAATATAATATTATGGGAAAGAAGTATGACACAAATTATTATTTAGCCGATGACATATATCCTAAATGGTCTACACTTGTTCAGACCATTCGTGATCCCCAGGGGCCCGCTAAGCAGTATTTTGCTATGAAACAAGAATCATGTAGGAAAGATGTCAAACGTGCATTTGGAGTTCTTCAATTACACTGGGCAATCATCAAAGGATCAGCTCGTTTTTGAAGTAAACGTGTTTTAAATGATAGAATGATATCGTGTATAATAATGCACAACATGATCATCGAAGACGAACGAGATATAAATGGGCCAGTTAGGGAATTTAGACATACAACTGCCCCTGAGATATCGATGGTAGCCGATGATGCGACTCAATTTAGTCAGTTTTGTAGCGCCCCGAATTTTCAATATAATATCTCAGAAATACGTGGCACAATTTTCAGCATCAACCTCAATAGAATAGTAAACATAGCCAAAACACACATAAAATTTTCAACCTTTATTACATCAATTCTTTATAAAGCACACCGAAAAATTAAACACATTGAATTACAATTTCTTTTTTTTACACCACTTTTTTTTTTATAATTTACATAAGCCACATTATCATTCTACCGCATGCATCAAAATCCCAAGCTATAGATACCTATATGTAAAACATGAGGCTAGAGATAACTCTAACCCCAAAACTATAGGGGTCAGCCATAACAGTGTGAGTGACATCAAAAGAAATACAATGTAAATAAAACATGAAGAATAAAGTTATAAACAACACATACCAATAGTAGTAACAGATGGAATATGAAATGATAATAAATAAAATATGAAAACATCAAGTGAAACTAGACTAAGTGTCAAGTGCAGGAAAAAAGAAAACAAACAGGCATAAAACCAAGTCAAGAAAACACAAATGCAATATGATGACTCTCTAATGCAATAATGCATACTTGTCGGAATCTATGCATTTCATACTACATAGGTCCGGTGCAAGCCCTTATCGTTCTCCACTTTATAAGGTTAGATCCATCGTTATGCAACTAATCCTACTACGGTGATGGAAACAAGATCCAAATTACTCAGCGAATAGGCATCACAACTCTCAATGCGCAAGCATCATGTCAGAATAGCTATAAAAAACGGAGAATCACCTCCTTGCTGTGTACCCCACCGCCGCCCCTCGACGTGCAAGTACACATGCACATCCCGTGAATAGACCCGTCGGCCCTCAACACGTGAATGTACCTGTATGTTTCGTGAATAGGCACTGCAGACTCTCGACACGCGAACATACTAGAAGTCTTTTCGAGACAGATTACACAAGTCCCAGAACGCATCCGTTGGACTGGACCCCAAAAGCATATACTTATGTTTCCCAAGTTCCATCACATCTCCACTAGTGTCTGTCCTTAAGTTGGTTATTATTAAAACACAATTTTTCCCCTTTCTAGAGTTAGTGTATCATGCCAGACTTAATTCCACAAAACAACCCCAATAACCTCAACTGCTCAAAATCCACAAAATCTCATCTGCCGGTTCACAGGACTCACTCAATTCCTAGATACTCACAAATTGAACATCAACACCAAAACTTTCAATTAAACTCTTAATTCCAAATCTCAAATGTTTATATCAATGAAAACTTCTTTGATCAATAAAACCAAATTCATTCAGTATACTCGAATATCACAAAACATCAATTCCATCGAAAACCGTATATATTTCACTTTATAAAGTAATAAAAATACAATTTAAATTCTATTATAATTAAAATATAACTCTCTGTAAAATACTATAATTTGTAGCAAAAACATCATCTAAAACAGTAGATCAATAATCCATAATACTGAAGAAATAATCGTTCAAGGAAAGCGGAGAAAAACTCAAGAAAATAATCAGCCAGAATACTGACGGTCGACTGTCAAAACTAGTACAAAACGCGACGGTCGACTGTCAAGTGAAAGTCCAAAAAAATGAGAATTGACAGTCGACTGTCAATTTTAGTGCAAAAAAGTGGCGGTCGGGTGTCATAAGCAAAAATTCACAGCTTTGAAATTCGTGCACATTTTTACTGATACTTCTAGAAGTCTCTGTAAAATCATAATTTTGCAAAAAAGAATTTCTGAGATGATCAAATACAACTTGTATAATATACAGGAGTTTATAAAACTAATCAAAACTTCATCAAGATCATAAAAGAGCAAATTTTCGACGAATCTTGTTCAAACAGTAAAAGTATATATATATATATATATATATATATATATATATATATATATATATATATATATATATATAGGGAAATGCTCCATTGAAAACGCAAATATTGTGAAAACCCGTGAAAACAACCTAGGCCGTTGTTGGGAACAACGACCTAGGCTTGTTTTCACGTTTTCCACGCTACAGTACGTTTTCAATGGAGCATTTTCCATATACATATATATCTATATAATAAAACACAAAGAAAGCTATTAAGTGGCTCACAATCAATCCCCCTTAAAATCAAAGACCTAGATCAAACCTCACAAAATATATTTTCCCTCCAAAATTTCAAACCTCAAAACCAAATTTTTCTCTTCAAAACTAAAAAACTTATTACTTTATTACTATCTCTCTCTTCTCCCTTCACTTTTTCATATTTTTCTCTTTCTCTCTCTCCCTATCTCTCCCTCCCATTCTTTCTATATTTACTTAGAAATTTATATTTGGAGAAATTTAATGTTTTTTTTGCACATGTTATATTGAAAAAAGTAAATATCTCTTCAACTCCGCACTTAAAGTTCTAAGAAGTTAGATTTTAGACCCCCATTTATAATTATTTTTCAACATATACTAATGGAAACGTGGACTTTTATTTACAACTAATTATTGTCATACTATCAAACTTGAGCTACATAATTGTTGTTTTATTGTTTACAGGCTTTTTGTGTTTTGTATTGTTCCGAAGACATGCCGTAGGCACGTGCCCACAGGCAAATCTAGTATATATATAAAATAAAACACAAAGAAAGCTATCAAGTGGCTCTCCTTCAATCTCCCCAAAGTCAAAGGCCCAGATCCAACCTCACAAAACATATTTGGCCCCCCCCCCCCCCCCCCAAAGTTTCCCTCCAAAACTCAAAATCAAATTCCCCACCCAAAACAACCCTTTTATTTATTTAATTATTTCTCTCTCTCTCTCTCTCTTATATTAAAAAAATACAGAAAATAAAAATTTTAATTTTTTTAAAAAAATATTTTAAAACGGAAAAAATTAAAATTTTAAAAACTTAAAAAAATCAAAAACTTATAAAAAAAATTAAAAAATTTTAATTTAAAAAAAAATATTTTTTTTTAAAAAAATATTTACAAATTTTTTAAAAATTAAAATTTTTAAATTTTTTGAAATTTTAGAAATAAAACTTTAAAATTTAAAAATAAATTTTAAAAAATAAATATTTAGATTATTGGTATTGTAGATACCTTCATACCTGCACTTGCGTTACCATTGTATTTAGACATGCTTATAGTGGTTATGGGATTAGAGTAAGCTCTATAAAATCTATATGATAATGTCCTTGCATAACTATTACACGCATATAAAATTGATGCTGAAGTTAAAAAAAACTCTATGCAGTGTTTCTAACAAACTATATGCATTCTAGGTAAGTTCAAGCTAATGATCAGGAAGGCGATAATTGAGCTTAAAGGTAGATATACAGCTTCCTCATATAATATGTTTGCTACTTCAATTAATTTGCTGAACCTCCAAAACTATTTTATATAATCAAACTAGGTGCACCGTTCTGAAGACGTGTCGTAGGTACGTGTCAACGGGCAAACCTAGTATATATATATATATTTATGTGTGTGTGTGTGTGTGTGTGGTGTTTAAGTATTAGTAAAACATCAAAATCCATCAATTAGAAATAGTATAATTTTTAGATTCAATCCCAGTACTAAAACAAATCATATTCAATTGAAAACTTCACAAAACATCAAAACTTCAATTTTCGACAATTCTTCAAAACAGTAAATAAACTGCATATATATATATATATATATATATATATATATATATATATATATATATATATATAAGTGTTCAAGCATTAGTTAAGCATAAAAATTCATCAAATATAAGTAGTATATGTTTCAATTCAAACTCAGTATGGCACAAAACAAGATCCAACTAAAAACTTCACAAAATACAATAAAATCAAGCTTCAGCTGTTCATCAACAGATCCGACCATCAACCCCTTTTCAAAGCATTTAAACTTGATATTGTTTAATCCAAAACCCCTCTTGTGAGTTATTAAACAAACATACAATTACTAACATCAGTTTACCCATGAATGATATGCAATTATAACAATTATTCATCAAGTTTTATCTATCAAAACATTAAGAATAGAGTCTATACATATATACACAGTAAATGTTAAGTTTTTATTCACTTTTATGCAATAATCAACATACAACTCATTATAACAAATCAAAATAGCAAGCATATGAAAGGAAACAACCTACCCATTATTTCTATTAGGTTCTTTAACAATCTCAAGTTATCTACATCGAGTTTTAATCATCAATAACATAGTTTTCATGAAAAGATTCAATCTTTATGCATCCATCCATCAATAATTCATTATATTACCATACCATCATCTAACATGCTTTTTAATAGACAAATCATCACATACAACATGCATACAACAACAAGAAACCAAACATATGTCACTCACTTTTTTGAAGAATCAACCAAAGAAAAATAATAATAATATAGTCCTTCATTTCGCAAGAAAACCAAGATCCTCGCCTCAAAACTCCAAGAAATCAATAATAAAGAAAACCCTTGGTGTAGTGTAGCAAAGAGATGGCTGCACCTCTTTATATTAGGCCGGAAATAGGGTAATTAGGGTTTTGAATAGGTTTTGTAAAATATCCCTTTTGAATATATCTTTACATATATAAATCCTTATACTTGGAAATCAGATAAAACAATTAAATTTAGATTTAAAAACAAAAAAAATACTCAGATCTGGCCGGCACTGGTTTTCAAAACCCAGAAAACAATTTTGTAATTTTGGCCTCTAAGTGGCAATTTTGCAAAAAAGACCATTCTTTAAGAAATTTGCAAAATAAACCAAAACTATTTTAAAAAAAGTAAAATTTTTACCTCTGAGTTGGATAGGAATCATGCTCAGGCCAAAAATCCGAAAATCTGAAGTTTTTCTTTCAAGTGGTAATTTTGCACAAAAGTCCTTTTTTGTAATATTTGCAAATAAGTCAAATAAATATAAAAAAATCTAGAAAATTCATAATTAATACCTACTAATGAATATTAGGTTTACCCAAAATAATTTCTGACTGTGAACTTCCCAAGAAAATATTTGCACGTGTAAAAAGATAAATTTCAGAAAAATATTTATTAAATCATCAAAAATCATTTTAATTCATTTATTAATCTAAAAAAAATATTTAAAAATCTAGGGTGTTACAAGTTTCTAGCTAGACACAATAAAATTAAGAACAAGGAATCTCATTTTGAACTCCGGAACAGATTAATTGCTCATTTGTGGGAACGACATGGTGCTAGTACATCAGGTGTTTAATTGTTAATATTCTGTAATTTAAAAAATGTGGTACTTTTTTTCCTACGGGGTTTTCAACGAGACCATCAATAATTATATTATCTCTTTTTTAGTAAGTGTATTATCTATTTTTAATTAATTGTATTATAACTTTTTAATTATTTGTATTATCTTTTGCATTTAAAAAATTTGTTTTGTGCAATTTTTTTACAAAAATATGTTTGAAACCCCAAATTGGGGTACCATTGGAGCACCACATTTGAAACACCAAATCAAACTGACATATTCCAAGGAATATGCCAAAATGGAACCCCAAATGGGGATGGAGATGAGGTTCCATTGGGAATGCTCTAAGTTCTGTAGTCGGCAGCAGAGGAAACTCCACTGTGCTTGTAACACCCTAGATTTTTAAATAATGCCTTTGATATTAATAAATAAAATTAAAATGTTTTTTTGGTGATTTAATAAACATTTTTCTTAAATTTATCTGTTTACACGTGCAAAATACGTGCAAATATTTTCTTGGAAAGTTCAAAGTCAGAATTTATTTTGGGGAAACCTAATATTTATTATTAGGTATTATTTGTGAATTTTCTAGATTTTTTCTGATATTTATTTGACCTATTTGCAAATATTATAAAAAGATGGGCTTTTGTGCAAAATTACCACTTGGAGTAAAAACTCCAGATTTTTGGATTTTTGGGCTGAGCATGATGCTTAGAAAACTTAGAGGTAAAATTTTAATTTTTTTTATAATAGATTTGGTTTATTTCACAATTTTTTTAAAGAAGGGCATTTTTGCAAAATTGCCACTTAAAGGCAAAAATTACAAATTTATTTTTCTGGACCTAAACCCTGGTGCCGGCCAGGTCTGGAGTAGTTGTTTTGTTTTTAAATGTGAATTTAACTGTTTTATCTAATTTTCAAGTATAAGGATTTATATATGTAAACATATATTCAAAATGGATAGTTTGCAAAACCTATTCAAAAACCCTAATAACCTACTACCGGCCTAATATAAGGAGTGGTTCAGCCGTCTCTTTTCTGCACTACATAAAGGATTTTCTTTACTATTGATTTCTTGGAGTTTCGAAGCGAAGATCTTGGTTTTCTTGCGAAATGAAGGACTTTTCTTATTCTTTTATTACTTCGGTTGATTCGTCAATAAGGTGAGTGACATATGTTTAATTTTTTGTTGTTGTATACATGTTGTATGCGATGCTTTTTCTATTAGAAAGCATGATAGGAGTTTGTATGATGATATAATGAATTTTGATGGATGGATAAATAAAAGTTGAACCTTTTCATGATACCTATCCAATTGATGATTGAAATTACATATAGATGACCTAAGATTTGTTAAGAACCTAATAGAAATCATGAATAGGTTGTTTCCTTTCATATACTTGTTGATTTGAACATATATATTGAGTTGTATGATGATTATTGCAAAAAGTGAACAAAAAGCCATGCTTTACTGTGTGTGTATATATATGTACTGTTTTGGCATTTTGATGAGGTATAACTTAATTAATCCATGTTGTAAGTACATATATTCACGAGTAAATTGATGTAATCAGTGGGGTTTGTGTTTAATCAAGACGTGGATAGATTTTTGGATAAAAAGAGATCAAGTGTTGATGTTTTGAAAATGGGTTTTGATTTTGGTATGATGAGTTTCTGCTGAAAATTGTGTTTTTGTGATTTTGTGAAGTTTTCAATTGAATCTTGATTTGTCTTGACACTGAGATTGAAGTAAACTTTATACAAATCCTATGCACTTATTCTTAATGCTTAAACACACACATATATATAGACATATATACACATATACACACAAATTCTTATGTTCTGTTTTGAAGACTTTGCTAAAATTGATTTTTGATGTTTTCATGAAATCTTCGAATGGATTTGATTTGTTTTGATACTAAATTAGTTTTGAACATTATACTACTCCTATTTGACGAGTTTTGATGCTATAACTGATGCTTGAACACCTATATGAACATATATATATATATATATATATATATATATATATATATATATATATATATATATATATATATATATATATATTGCTGTTTCGAAGAGTTTTGTCGAAAAAATTCTCTTTTATGAATTTGATGAAGTTTTGATTTGTTTATAAACTCTAGTATGTTAGAAAAGTTGTATTTGATCATCTCAGGAATTTTGTTTTGTAAATTTATTAATTTACAAAGAATTAACGAAGTACCAGTAAAAAGGTGCACGAATATTAAAGCTGTCGATTTTGGAATATGTCGGTCGACTGTCACGATTTTACACATGAATTGAAAGTCGACTGTCAATTCTTGGGTTTTTGGACTTTTGCTCGACAGTCGACCGTCGACCGTCGTGATTTGCACTGTCTTTGACAGTTGACTGTCAGCACTCTGACTGATTGTTTTCTTGAGTTTTTTTTCGTTTACTTGAACGATTGTTTCTTCGATATTATGGATTATTGATCTACTGTTTTAGATGATGTTTTTGCTACAGACTACAGTGTTTTTCAGAGAGTTATGTTTTGATTATAATAGAATTTAAATTGTATTTCTAATACTTTATAAAGTGAAATATATCCGATTTTTGATGGAATTGATATTTTATGATATTCTATGACTTCAAAATATGATTCTCAGTTATTTAATGGATTTAATATATTTTTTCAGTTCAGAAATTTATGAGTATATTGAATAAACTTGGATTTTGTTGATCAAAGAAGTTTTCTTGACATAAACGTTTTGATGATGAAATAAAGAGTTTTATTCAAAGTTTTGGTGTTGATATTCGTTTTGTGAATCTCTAGGAGTTGAGTGGGAGTTCTGTGAAGCAGAAGATGATAATTTTGTGGATTATGACCAGTTGGGTCTTGGGATTGTTGTTGTGGAATTAAGTCCAGCATGATACATTAACTCTAGAGAGGAGAAATTTGTGTTTTATAATAATCAACATAAGGACAGACACTAATGGAGATGTGATAGAACTTGGAAAACATAAGTATATGCTCTAGGGGTCTAATCCAACGGATGCGTTCCAGGACTGTGTGTCGTTCTATCTCGAGAGAACATTTGGTATGTTCGCGTGTCGAGAATCTGTAGGCCTATTTACGGAGCATACAGGTGCATTCGCATGTCGAGGGTCTGCAAGCCTATTCACGGAGCATACAGGTGCATTCGCGTGTCGAGGATTGACGGGCCTATTCACGGAATGTACTAGTGTATCTGCATGTCGAGGGTCTCGCAAACCTATTCATGGAGTACACGTCAGGGAGGTGATTTCTTCCTGGGGTCAGAGCTATTCTTACATGGTGCTTGCGCGTCGAGGGTTGTGATGCCTATTTGCGAAGTATTCTGGATCTTGTTTCTATCACCGTAGTAGGATTAATTGCATAACAAGGGATCTAACCCTATAAAGTGGAGAACGATAAGGGCTTGCACCGGACCTATGTAGTATGGAATGCATAGAATCCGATAAGTATGCATTAGAGAGTCATCATATTGCATTTGTATTTTCTTGACTTAGTTTTATGCATGATGTTTTCTGTTTTCCTACACTTGACACTTAGTCTAGTTTTACTTGATATTTTCATGATTTTTTTTCATCTTCCGTTGTTATTACTGTTGATATATGTTGTTTATGACTTTATTCCTTATGTTTTATTCATGTTGTATTTCTTTTGATGTTACTCACACCGTTATGTCTGACCCCTATAGTTTTGGGGGTTAGGATTATCTCTAGCCTCATATTTTACAGGTAGGTACCTATAGCATGAGATTTGGACTATGTGGTAGAATGATAATGTGGCTTATGTAAATTGTAAAAGAACTAGGTTTGCCCGTTTACACGTGCGTGTGGCACGTCTTCGGAACGGTGCACCTGGTTTGATTATATAAAATAGTTTTGGAGGTCCAGCAAATTAATTAAAGTAGCAAATATATTATATGAGGAAGCAGTATATCTACCTTTAAGCTCAATTATCGCCTTCCTGATCATTAACTTGAACTTACCTGGAATGCATATAGTTTGTTAGAAACACTGCATGGAGTTTTTTTTAACTTCAGCATCAATTTTAGATGCGTGTAATAGTTATGCAAGGACATTATCATATAGATTTTATAGAGCTTACTCTAATCCCATAAACACTATGAGCATGTCTAAATACAATGGTAATGCAAGTGCAGGTGTGAAGGTATCTACAATACCAATAATCTAAACATTTATTTTTAAAAAATTTATTTTTAAAATTTTAAAGTTTTATTTCTAAAATTTCAAAAAATTTAAAAAAATTATTTAAATTTTTTTAAAAAAAAATTTATAATTTTTTAATTTTTTTTATAAGTTTTTGATTTTTTAAATTATTTTTAAAGTTTTTAAAATTTTAAATTTTTTGGTTTTTAATTTTTTTTAAAAAAAATTAAAATTTTTATTTTCTGTATTTTTGAATAGAAGAGAGAGAGAGAGAGAGAGAGAGAGAGAGAAATAATTAAATAAATAAAGAAGTTGTTTTGGGTGGGGAATTTGAATTTGAGTTTTGGGAGGAAACTTTTTTTTGGGGGGGGGGGGGGGGAATATGTTTTGTGAGGTTAGATCTGGGCCTTTGATTTTAGGGGGGATTGAAGGAGAGCCACTTGATAGCTTTCTTTGTGTTTTATTATATAGATGTGTTGTAAAAGAAAAGAATTGTAATTCAAGGTGTTTAATTTTTCGCTGTGCTTTGTAAATAATGATGTAATAAAAGTTGAAAATTTTATCTGTGTTTTGGCTATGTTTACAGTGCTGTGCAGTACTCACGTCCCAAACAGGGTGTATGCTCACAAAAGTCAAAGGGGTTCACGCGAACTCCCGAAATGGGGCCAATATATATATATATATATATATATATATATATATATATATATATATATATATATATATATATATATATATATATATATATATATATATATATATATATAGGTAAAAGGGATATGAGTACCTTGCTCATTTAGTAAATGAGCAATTGATTATGTGGCATGTATGTAATACATTGAACAACTAACCCTTTTAAGGCTTTTTCAATCACATGTATGCCACATCATCAATTGCTTATTTACTAAATAAGCAAGTTGCTCATACCCATTTTCCCCATATATATATATATATATATATATATATATAATTTGCACATTGTTCAAGTCAAAATATGATATTTTATTATTATAATAAAGCATATCTTTTTCTCGCATTCCATGAAGTAAACTTATTAATTAAATATTCATAATCAAGTTTTTCTACCATCGTACTCTCAATACATAGGAGGTATAATTCAATGAATTTCGACATAGTTGAACGAATATATGACTTGACAATTTTTAATCAATAAATCAACAAAAGGATCACAAAAGTCTGAATAAATTAAAATCAATCAAGCAGTAGCTCAAGTAATTAAAAAATATATAAAGGCCCAAATAATTAAATTTGGAGCCTCTAAAAATAATTACGTAGCTACAGGTACAAGAAAAAAAAAATTTGGGGCTCGAAGCGGCTGCCTTTTCTGTCTCCACTAGGGGGCTGGTCCTGCATCTGTTTTCAGTGAATTTTAGAATGAGTATGCATCGATTATTATTGTTATTCATGGAAGAGAGGTATAATCGAAGAAGAGTTGGATCTTCTTTATAACCGAATCTTCTACAAATCAAATGTGAAAAGTAGCCTCTACCTGCATTTGGGCACTTTTTGTTGTAGTTTGGCATGAGAGTTTTGCGGTGGTTTACGTTGGAGTTTCTCCTACTACTATGCCATCCAACTCTAAACATACATGCCTAGTAGGGTGTAAGCATTTGCGTCCAACATATTTTGGATCAATTCAAGTAGTGATTACGAATTCTTCACCTGCACTATTGAGTTTTGACCATTTTCAACTAGTTTGGTAATATATGTCAATGGACTGTGCAATCTGGTTGTACACATTCTTGCAAAATTCTTTAACAACTATTTCCACCAAAGCCAACAGATCATGATCAGGTATAGCAACCCGCATGAAGGCATTACCGTACACCACCAACAGAAATACCACTCATCAACGGAACAATATCTTGGGAGATAGGTGTTATGTTACGAATGCAATTACATAGTAAATACACAGCAAAAAAATTACAAAAATATCGAAACTTAGCCATGAATCCATGCGAAAACTATAAATTGTGTTTAGGAGTTATACCTTAGAGATGGATCTGCTGTGTCCACAGTATGTCGATCACAGCACTGCAATATTGCGGTGCCTCAACGGTATTCACACGAACGGAACAGAAAACGGCTATACCCCAGACTGCAGAGCTAGCTGCGGGAATGGGATGTTCCTCTTCATGATCTCTCTCTCTTATACTTTCTATGAATGCTAGGGTTTTTCATGCGTGTTTTTTTCCACAGATATATATCATATATATAGGTGCAGAAAACCAACCCTAAGAGAATAATGAGATTGTTGGGCTCACAATCTGAAATGGCTTAGATTCGAGTGTGGGAATTTGAATTTTAGTCGGTCCATTTAATCTAATTAAATATCCAACTAATGTCAGGAGTCCAAGTCTTGCTTGGATCCCTAATTAAATTCATCTTATGAATTTAAATCTCAATTTCGATCCATTCTAAGTGTGTGACTCTGAGATTCCCATTACGTTGACAGTAATACTAAAATTATATTCGAGTATTACAAATAGTGAGTAGTATCTAGCAATACATCACTGCTACTCAAGTAACGGGAATATCGGTGACTGACATAACCTATCCGTGACCAATGTTATCATGTAGTCTAATTCCTTTGTCCACATATCTGAATTGATCACAAGACATAGAGCGTGTCACCATTGTATACTTTAATATTTGGTTTCTTGATGTTCGAGTAGACTTACTAAAACAAATGAGACTAACATCTTATATTAAATCATTTGAGCATGTCCATGCATTTTGTAATCTCACTCAATCAAGGGGTCTGTAGATATTGCTTCTGTTATGTAAGATGGACAAATCCTATCTTAGTCACTCACATCCCTCCGTATGATTTGTACTATATCCAATAGTCGACTTTATAATCACTTTATTACAGACAATGTTTGACGACATTAAAACATAGAACTTCTCATGCTGGAAACCGTAGTGACTTCAAGTCAAAGGACTACGTACACTATGGTCACTATGAGAACCGCTTATGACACCCACGTAACGATCCATACAACGTTCTCATGGTGGGTTAGTCCTGTACATTATAACTTTAATATGTACTCATGTGAAGACTTGATATCTCATATCCATGTCCCGTGAGAATGGTCATCAGTCTACTTACATACTAGTCTCTGTGTATTATCATTGTCCAAATTCACAATAATACTTAATTAGTGACATTTCAGAATAATGTTATGATTTTAGCCAATAGAATCTCACAATCAAGTCATGTACTTGATATCCCATGACATTGAACTTACTATTCTAAGGACTTCATTATGTTTATTTAATTCACAATAAATAACACAATAAATAAAATGTCTAAATATGAAATAAATATCATGATACAAGATAAACTAGTAATCTCAATACACAACTGGTCTCTATGGCATACACCAACAATCTCCCACTTACAATAGAGCCAATCAGACATACATCTAATGCCTATAGATCTAGTGTGACTCTTATGCTTTCGCTGTGCAAGAAGCTTTGTCAGTGGGTCAGCGATGTTATCATCTGTCGGTACTCTGCACATCTTCACATCTCCTTTATCGATGATTCTCGAATGAGATGGAAGTGCCTAAGTATATGTTTGGATCACTGGTGAGATCTTAGCTTCTTAACTTGTGCAATGGCCCCATTGTTATCACAATAGAGGTCCACTGGGTCCACCATGCTAGAAACTATGCCAAGTTCAGTGATGAACTTTCTTATCCAAACGAACTTCTTTGCTGCATTGGAGGCAACAATATACTCAGCCTCTGTGGTAGAATCAATTACTGTCTCTTGCATCGAACTCTTCTAGCTCACAGCTCCATCATTTAGGCAAAATAAAAAAATTCGATTGCAATTTGGAGTCGTCCTTATCGGACTGGAAGTTAGCGTCAGTGTAACCCTTTACAACAAGCTCTTCCTTGGGCTCCATATATCAAAAATGAATCCTTATTCCTTCTTAAGTACTTAAAGATATTCTTGATAGCAATCTAGTGACTCTCACCGGGATCTGACTGGTACCTGTTTGTCATGCTCAATGCATATAAGACATCTGGATGAGTACATAACATGACATACATGATATATCCAATTGAATATGCATATGAAATCTTAGTCATGCGGTCCCTCTCATCTTGAGTTGTAGGACATTGAGCCTTAGATAGACTTATACTATGCGACATAGGCAGAAATTTCTTTTTGGACTCTTGCATATTAAAATGTTTCAATACTCTGTCTACGTATGTACTCTGACTTAAGCCAAACAATCTTCTTAATCTATCTCTACAGATTTTGATGCCTAATACATAGGTATCTTCACCCAAGTCCTTCATGAAAAATTATTTTTCTAGCCAAGTCTTTACAGACTGTAAGGTATGGATGTCATCCCCGATGAGTAGTATGTCATCTACATACAACACCAGAAAGATAATTGTGCTCCCACTAACCTTCTTGTAGACACAAGGTTCATCTTCATTCTTGATGAAACCAAACTCTTTGATTGCATCATCGAAGCGAAGATTTCAGCTTCTAGAAGCTTGCTTTAACCCATAAATGGATCATTGCAGCTTACACACATTTTCAGCATTATTTGGAGTGACAATACCCTTAGGCTGTGTCATGTACACATCCTCGAGAAGATTTCAATTTAGGAAAACAGTTTTGACATCCATCTGCTAGATTTCATAATCGTGATATGCTGCAATAGCAAGCAAAATTCGAATGGATTTAAACATGACAACTGGAAAAAGTCTCATCATAGTCTACACCATGAACTTGCTTAAAATCTTTAGCCACCAACCACCCCATAAAGGTTTGCACGTTACCATCCATGTTAGTTTTCTTTTTGAAAACTCATTTGCACCCAATAGGTTTTACCCCTTCATGTGAGTCTACCAAGGTCCATACTTCATTGGCATACATGAATTCTATCTCAGCTCTCATGGCTTCAAGCCATTTCTCAGAGTCTGGCCTTTTATAGCTTGCTCATAAGTCGTAGGCTCATCTTGATCCATGAGCAATACATCACCATGTTAAGTAACGAGAAATTCATATCTCTCGTGTTGATGAGGTATCCTACTAGACTTACGTAGGTCTTGTGCTACTTGAGCAGGTTGTTGTTCCACAACGATTTATGGAGCCCGTTCCATTTCCATAATTTGTTTGCTGCTACTTTGCGAAGTTTAAATTTCTTCAAGTTCTATTGTTCTCCCACTGGTTCTCTGGAAGACGAATTCTCTCTCTAGGAACACAACAGTCCGTGCGACAAGCACTTTGCTTTTAGTAGGATTATAGAAATAGTATGCATTGATTTCATTGGGATATCCTACAAAGAATAACTTATCAGATTTGGGACCAAGTTTATCAGATACTTGGCACAGGCTTGACAACCCCAGATCTTCATAAAAGACACACTAAAATGCCTCCCAATCCATATCTCATATGATGTCTCTTGAACTGTTTTAGATGGAACACAGTTAAGTGTGAAAGCATCTATTAATAGAGCATGTCCCCAGAAGGAGTTTGAAAGATCTGCATGACTCATCATGGATCAGACCATGTCTAACAAGGCCCGGTTCTTCCTCTCAGAGACATCATTCTATTGCGGTATTCTAGGGAGAGTGAGTTGAGATATTATCCCTCACTCTTTTGGATGGTCATCAAAATCTTGGGTTAAGTACTCACCACCTCAATTTGATCAAAGGGCTATAATACTTTTACCAAGTTGGTTTTGTACCTCATTCTTGAATTCTTTGAACTTTTCAAATGACCTTGATTTGTGTTTCATCAGATACACAAACTCATAACTGAAATCATCAATGAATGTAATGAAGTACTGAAAACCTCTTCTAGCAAATGTGTTGAAAGGTCCGCAGACATCACTATGTATGAGACCTATAAGATCACTAGTCCTTTTACATTTTCCAGTGAATGAAGCTTTTGTCATCTTGCCCAACAAACAAGGTTCACATACCTCATATTATTCAAAATCAAATGAGTCAAAGAATCCATCTTTATAGAGTTTGGATATACAGTTGTCATTTATGTGGCCCAAACGACAATGCCAGAGGTAAGTTTGGTTCGTATCATTTGATTTGAAACTCTTAGTATTTATATTATAAACGGGCATTTCGAGGTCAAGAATATAAAGTCAATTGCTCAATTGTGCACTAGCATAACAGATATGATTCAAATAATTTAAACAACTTTTTTTATTATTATAAATGAAAAACCATTCTTGTCCAAACAAGAAATAGAAATAATATTCCTACTAATAGCAGATACAAAATAACAGTTCTCTAACTCAATGATAAGCCAAGTGGGCAATGATAAATGACAAGTTCCTACAACTAAAGCAGCAACTTTTGCTCCATTTCCAACTCGTAGATCAACTTCGCCCTTGGCCAATGGTTTACTCCTTTTGAGATTCTGCACATTTACAAAAATGTGAGATCCACATCCAGTATCTAATATCCAAGATGCAGAAGTAGATAAATTGACTTCTATAATAAAAATACATGTCGTGGAAGTCTCACTTCCTTTCTTCTTCTTAAGCTCCTCCAAGTACTTATGACAGTTCCTCTTCAAATGTCCGGTCTCACCACAATGGAAGCATTTTCCCTCCTTGGCCATACCACCCTTAGGTTTCAAGGCAGAAGTGCTGAGCTTGAAATTGCCCTTGCCCTTCCACTTATTCTTATGTTTCTTAATCTGCTTTTTTTTCTTGCCCTTACCTTTGGCCTGTTGGACCATCATAATGATATTTCCTTTACTAATATTCTATTCAGCAGTTCTTAACATACTTAGCAGTTCTGGCAGAGGTTTGTCAATTTTATTCATATTGTAGTTCATGATGAATTGACTATAATTTTTCGGCAACGATTGCAGGACCAAGTCAGTGGCCAACTCTTGACCCAAAGAGAAACCAAGATTTTCAAGATTCTTTATGTACCCAATCATCTTGAGCACATGAGTTTCAACAGGACTTCCTTCTGCCAGCTTGCACTGAAACAATGCATTTGAGACTTCAAATTTCTCATGCCTAGCCTGCTCTTGATAGAGCCTCTTGAGGTGTACGATCATATCGTAGGCATCCATGTTCTCATGTTGCTTTTGAGGCTCAAAGTTCATGGTGGCTAGCATGAGCCAACCAACGTCCAAGGCGTCATCTTGATGTTTCTTATGATCATCCTTTTCGGTGCGAGGGGTACTTGCAGTAGGTGGCTCAGGAATAGGCTGCTCTAGAACACACAACCTTTTCTCATGCCTGTGGACTATCCTCAAATTTTTGTACCAGTCTAAAAAGTTTGTCCCAGACAGTTTGTCCTTCTCAATGACAAATCACAAAGATATATCATTTGATGTGTTGGATGACATGGTAATCTATCAACGAAAATATGCAGAGTAAATATCATTTCATTGAAATATTAAACAGAAATATGCAAAGTATGTATCATGATATTAAAATATTTAATAAGTTTTTTTTATTAAATACACCTCCTACTATTTTTATTCAAATCAACGACCCTTATCATTGACTCGGAAAATCCCATTGTAAGATTTTCTAGTAGGCAAAGATCCATATTTTACCTAGTTCTGAGTCAGCTTTGGCTGATCACCATAAATTCAGTTATTTAGGTAGGGAACACTTTCCAATTACATCGTATGCAAATCTTGATAGTTGGGTGAATAACATTTATTCTAATCTATCTCATAGACTAAAGTCCAACTTTATGCCTCTAAACTTTCAAACCTATGGAAATAGCCTAGTTAAGTTAGACCCAATGGTTGGCAATTGAATATTACTTTTATCCCATCGCGTCTCACTAGGATAGATAAAGGCACCCTGCTTTAGCAGACCTACACTTAATCGACCATAGCCTAGACGAGTGCAACACATTGGAAAACAAATTATTGCGACTTAATATTACTTTGAGGGATTTTGTTATTTTATTAATTGATCTCACCATTTATCGTCTATTAGTATACAACTAAAACAATGCATCTCATACAAAATTAAAAGCATAAAATATATGTGATATGGTTGTGGCCCTAACACACTGATTCTGCCAAGCCAATGAGAGTATTAAAAACTAAACGAAGAGATTATACCGTCTTCTCCAAACAGGTTCCCAATCTTGTTCTTGTATGGTTACTAATTCTTTGTCTCTTCAGTGAGATAACATTTACATATAAAGAAAGAATGTGTAGAGAGAAAGGATTACATTGAGAATGTAGAGAGAAATGCACGACACGCAAACTGCGTTTAAAATATCAAAATATAAACAATACATTACAGAACATAAACCATGCATCATAGAACTAAATCATGCATCACAGAACTAAGGCCACAACCACGCACCATGCATTACATAACATAATAAATAAAGAATATGTTGTTATGATTATATTTAGTTTATTTAAAAATGATTGATTTTCGGGGAATCAATATTGCCCTACGCAAAGTTGGCACGGGAGTCCCGCTGCCCGGTCAGCTGGCGGGGATCAAGGGGAGACCGGCCCTTGCGGGGTGCGGGGTAGCGCCCCGGAGCAAAAATTTACCTCATCATCTCTTGCCACCACCAGAGTATGAACTCTTCTTGTTTTAAGAAACCCTAACGCCACTGCAAACGACGCAGGTCCATGAACTATTCATGCTTTAAGAAACCCTAACGTCACTGCAAATCACATCTTACTGCTCAAGGGATTTTAATGGTCCCAAACCGAGGGCTACCCTGGTATGACATCTATGTTAACAACTAATACATAAACGAATCCTTATATTACAACTATTGTACAAATTATATCACATATGAATCTTTCTTCCAAATGGGCAAACATATTATAAATAATCACATATCATACATAACCGAATTATAGTTTTGTAAGTGGCTCTGATACCACTGTTAGGTTTCAAATTCAATCACAGATTAAATACACAGCAAAAAAATTACAAAGATATCGAAACCTAGCCATGAATGCATGCAAAAATCATAAATCGTGTTTAGGAGTTATACCTTAAAGATGGATCTGCTGTCTCCACAGCATGCGGATCACAACACTGCAATATTGCGGTGCCTCTACGGTATCTACACGAACGGAACGAAAAAGGATATCCCTCAGACCGCGGTGCTAGCTGCGGGAAGGGGATGTTCCTCCTCATGATCTCTCTCTCTCTCTCTCTCTCTCTCTCTCTTTCTGTGACAGTTAGGATTTTTCACGTGTGTCTTTTCCACAGACACATATCATATATATAGGTGCAGAGAGTAATGATGTCACGCCCCGCTTCCCGAAATACAGGAACACAGGCACGTAACTGAGGCCCAGCGAATGATATAAGTATGCCAACTCATATCATTCATAAGCTGTACCAGTCCTTACTCAACAATATAAGAAAAATGAATCACAACCACGTAGAAACATAATAATCACATAAACGAGAATGAAATTCAATAACCAAATCTAAAATATGAACTTACCAAATAGCTCGAGAGACTCCTGCTCCAATTGTAGAAGAACTGTTAATCAATGCCTTCTTGAAATTCTCCTGATGCACCTGTACTTGTTCATCTAAAAAGAAAGAATAATTTGTCCTTAGAGCAAGTATGGACAGTAAGTAGTGAAAATAGAGAGTAAGGGAACAGGTTACATGAAGGAATATGAATCAAGATCAAATTTGCAAGGACAATAATGGTACTAATAGCAATGGTCTTCATCAAGTATATACATGTCAACTAAGTCTATTATCAAGTTGTTTCTCCTATCTAGTGCACGTACTACTGCGTCCCATACCACAGGTTTGATGCACGCACAACAGTGTTCGTTTTAGACTTCGTGGTGGGGTCTACAGAGCGTGTACTCAGTGTCAATAACAATCAATTACCATTTGCAATCAATCAATTTCCAATTTACAATCAATCATTCATTATAAATACTTCTCCTTCCATGTCAATACGATATCAATATAGGCCTTACCAAGTACATTTTCTGAGACTATCCACTACTAGGTCAACCCTTATAAACCCCGGCTTGTTTAGTATTTTATTATTAAGTCATTCATGTCCATGAAGTGTATATAAGGATGTCAAGGGAACGATACGAATGCAGCAACATGATGCATTGCACAATAATAAACATGAAGTAGTAAATCTGAAACAATAATTCTCTTTATATTATTTTAACTGATTCCTAATATAACTGGTTCGAAATCTCAGTACAAGACAGACAATACAGCAGGAATTTATAAAAAGCCATCACATATATGTTCATTCAAGTCAATAAACAATAGGTTATTGTATCATGAAATGCATTACACTAATGTACAACAATTAGGATGTTCTTTACAGTGTACAAGTCAATTCACGATGTCATTGTTCAAGTCACGATATTTCAATCACTCAATGTATTCAATCACCATTCAACTTCTTTGTATACAATTCTGGTCATTTCATTTATGTCAATTGTGTATGTAGGCTTGAGTTTGGGTCAATGGATATTAATAAGATGTCAAGAGTACGTCGGGTTAGCTCGTGTAAACCCTCGATACTCCCAACGGAAAGGACACAATGCAAATTAGAATAATTGAAATGGAACTACTTGCTTAGAGATCAAAAATCTTGAACTAGAATAATAAAAGAGTTCAAGTGGACTTGCCTGTTGTGGACGATTAGGTTAGAATCACCAGAATAACGGGATCAGAATCCCGGGGAGCAATCCCAAGAATACGTGCACAATGCGTGCGAAAATACCAAACAGCAACCAGATCCGATCAGCAAGAGCAACCCGACAGCAAGCACCCACACACAACAGCACACACAGCCAGTACACAAGTACACCACAACAACACCGGATCGAGGTCTCTTACTCCACAAACACCAAACACCTGATCTCTTCCTTCACGCAACAGCAACACACCAAAATTCCCTCACTGGTCCTTCTTCTCCAACCCAACAAATAGCAGCAACACCAACTCCACACAAACTCCAAAACAGCAACTCACTACCCAATTCCACAACACCAAATACCAATACAACTAAACTAATCCCCACAACACCCAACACAACACAGTAACAATCCAATACTGTCTCCTTCACATCGATACCCAGAGAGAGAAAGAGAGAGAGAGAGCGCGACTGAAGCAGAGGGTGGGGAGCACAGGCAGCGACGGGCGGCGTGCTTAGGGAGGCGATGCGCAGAGGGCGGAGGTGCTTTGGGGGGGTTGATGGAGGACTTCGGGGGTTTGCGGCTGTCGACAAAGTTGTAGTGGAAGGAGCAGTGGTACTGGGGGAACCAGGGAGGCGATAGCACAGTCGATGAAGGGAGAGGTGGTGGTCGCGACTGGGGAGGCAGGGGAACACAGCAATGGCTGGCGAGATGCGACCAAGGGCGGCGATTGAGTGAGAGCAGCGACGGGAGATGGTTGCCACAACTAGATGACTTCAAAGTGCGACGGCAGAAGAGGGAGCTCGACGGGGTCTGGCGACGGTGCAGCGCGCGACTAGGCTCGAGCGGGAGGGGAACGACGAGCGACTGTGGAGTCGCGATTTGACAGCGAGGCAGCGCTGGGAAGCTGAGCGGGGGAGTGGCGAGCGGGTTCGATGGCAAGAGGAGGAGAGGGAGACGAGGACGGCACAGGGAAGCTGCGAACGGCGACTGTGGAGTCGAGCAGCAGGGGGTCGCGACGGGGGGTTGGAAGGCAGAGGGCGAGTGGCTGCGATGGGTTAGGCGGGAAGAAGGAGATGACGAGTCGAGGAAGATGAAGAGGAGATGTGTCTGTTTTGTTGGGTTTGTTTTGTGGTTTGTTTGGGGGAAAAAGAAGAGGGGGAGAGGATAACGGGGAGAGAGGGGAGTGGTTGGGTATTAAAATAATTATTAATTAAAGGGTAGTTAGAGATAGTGGGGTGTAGTTAGGAAAACGTGCAAGGTGGAGACATGTGGAGAAATTTGTATGCGGTTGTGTGTATGAGTTTGTGGGTTTGGGTTTAGGGTAGAGTCCAATAGGAGGTGGACTTGAGTCTGGGCTTTAATATAATAAACTCAATAATAAAATCAAAATACAACTTTGGCCACTATTTGGGCTTCAAAAGAATATAACATAAATCCAATAATAATTGAGCGCTTCAAACCAAAAAGAGGAGAGACAAGATTTGTAGTTTGGAATATAAATTTGGGTTTCAATAGGAGATTCAAAAAGATTTAAATGCATTGGAAAGAATCTATATGGAAATTTGAAATACAATAATACATGAAGAAAGAAAAAGAAATGGAAATCCATTTAATCGGAAACAGGGGTTACAAATGAGGTTGTTGCGCTCACAATTTGACCTTGGTTAGATTCGTGTGTGAGCCTTTGAACTTTAGTCGGTCCATTTAATCTAATTAAATATCCAACTAATGTCAGGAGTTCAAGTCTTACTTGGATCCCTAATTAAATTCATCTCATAAATTTAAATCCCAATTTCGATCAATTTTAAGTGTGTGACCTTATAGGTTCCCATTACGTTGATAATCATAATAAAATTATATTCGAGTATTACAAACAGTGAGCAGTATCTAGTAATACATCACTGCTACTCAATTAACAGGAATGTCAGTGATTTGACATAATCTATCCATGACCAATGCTACCATGTAGTCTAGTTCCTTTGTCCAGATATCTTAATTGACCACAAGACATAGAGCGTGTCACCATTGTATAGTTCAATCTTTGGTTTCTTAATGTCCGAGTAGACTTACTAAAATAAATGAGATCAATATCTTATATTGACTCATTTGAGAATGACCATGCATTTTGGAATCTCACTCAATCAAAGGGTCCGTAGATATTGCTCTTGTTATGTAAGAGGGTCAAATCCTATCTAAGTCACTCACATCCCTCCGCATGATTTGTAGTATATCCAATAATCGACTTTATAATTATCTTATTACAAGCAATGTTTGACGACATTAAAATATATAAGTTCTCATGTAGGGAACAGTAGTGACTTCAAGTCAAAGGACTACGTACACCATGGTCACTATGAGAGCTGCTTATGACACTCACGTAACAATCCATGCAGCGTTCTCATGGTGGGTCAGTCCAGTACATTATTACTTTAATACGTACTCATGTGAAGACTTGATATCTTATATCCATGACCAGTGAGAATGATCATCAATCTAAGCACACACTAGTCTCTATGTATTATCATTGTCTTAATTCACAATAATACTTGACTAGGAATATTTCACAATAGTGTCCTGATCTCAGCCAATATGATCTCATAATCAAGTCATGCACTTGATATCCTATGACATTGAACTTACTATTCTAAGAAATTCATTATGTTCACAATAAATAACACAATAAATGAAATGCCTAAATATGAAATAAATATCATGATACAATGTAAACTAGTAATGTCAATTCACAACTGGCTTCTAGGTCATACACCAACAATAGGTTCATGAATCATGCCTTTGCACACTTGATCTACAACAACTTTAGAATCTTCTTCTATGATCACTGGACCTTGATGAGCAATAATGTGAAGCATCCAAAGAGCTCGCCTACCTACAACATTTATAGATTTTGATCAGGGGTGGACAACTATTATCCTAACCAGTCCAACCCGAACCGACCAGTTTTTAACTGAACCAATTGGAGGATTGGTTTGGCCCAGTTCTTGATATTCAATAACCAATTGGTCGGTTGTTGGATGAGGCTTTCAAATAACCGATAGAACCGAACCGACCGTATCTCTATGCATTAGTCCATAAAAAATATAGTTCTCATTTAATTTCTGGAGTATACAAACCATCATTTATTGAAGATACAAACAATCTCCTTTAAGTTCAGTTCAAACTTCAACGTTCAAACCCGAAGTCCCACACTCCAAATTCCCTATCGTAGTGTTGTTGTTCGTGGCTTGAACTTATAGCTATAACTTTCCCTCTCGTAGCTTTGTTTGTGTGAAACTATATTAAAATGGAAAAATTGTTGGTAAATTATTGTGTTTTTTAAAGTAGTATTTTCTGTTCATTTAAATTTATCAGCAGATTTGTTGTCCAAATATTTATATACCGGGAACTCTTTGCAAATCTGCAGACATATTGGTGTTTGGTATCAACAGAGGCATTTCGGTTTTGTTTTGTATCTAACTTTTTTGTTCCTGAAAATTTTGGTGCAGTTAAAGGTCTAGTATGGAATTGCTTAGCACTTGCACTGCCAATATCAAATTTATTTACTATGTATTGAATTTGACCAAAATTTTGTTCTTTTAATCTCTTCCTGGGTAGATCTTTTAATCTTCATTTTAAATTCATTTCTGAACAACAATTAATAGGTTGCTAGCATGTTGTTTCTTAAGATTGATTGAAGTTGTTCTTTTAAATATCAACAAAATTGTGAATGATATTGGAGGTGAAATGTACCACGCCAAATCGACCATCCAATTTACTCCAAACCGAGCTTAATTGGCTTGGATGGAAACCGATCCAATTAAGGCTTGGATTGGTTGCGGATGAAAAAATTAAAAAATCAATCTTCTTTGAATCGGTGGTGGATGGTCCATATTTGTTCAGATACCAACCGATGCCCACCCCTAATTTTGAACATACATGCTCCCTTCCCACTAATAGTGGTCGTTAGTACCAGTCACGATGTATAATGCCATATCTAGCCATTTACCTTTCCAATAAGCCATCAAAGTTGAGCTTAATTGATCCCTCTGGGGAAAGAATCCATTTCACCAAGAACTCCGACACATCGCGAGAAGTGAAGATCGATTTGAGACCCATCTACTGGATCTCTTTGTAGGAACCGTTTGGAGAAGAGAAGCCACCGTGGACATCCCAATCTCTCGACTACATGAGTGGTTGCATGAGCAATGATCGCCGTGAAGTAGAGGACACACACCTTTGAAACATGTTGAAGAACGTTCCTTCCATACATGCCACAAGGTTGTGACAAATGACGACCGCAACACTTGTTTATTGCAACATGAACCATGACTCCTACCTTCCAACAACGACCACATATCAGCAAAGGATGTCACATGCATATTAATGTCAGTACGAAATGCAAGAATGTCCAACACTTGTTTAACTAACTCTCATTCAAAGAATAAATGTTTAAGAGACTCATCTTCTAAATCACAAACATGGCAACTTTCTGAAATTTGCAAACCATGACTCGATAACTCAAACCTGGTCGGAAGTCACCTCACTGCCACTTTCCAAAGCCAGGCAACCACTTTTGGTGCAATTTTCAACTTGTGAATCTACTGGTTCAGAAAGGCCGACGTAAAGCTTATTGCAAGCTTATTGCACGAAGTTGAATACATAGACTTCAACAGGATTAGCATAAAATGCGATCTGAATATGATTAACAGTAACAGAAATTTGCTGAACGATGGAAGACCATTACATAACATATTTTTACGCTCACAGAAGGCTCGCTACAACCATGAGCAATTTCTCGGGCAATGAACATCCCATAGAGATGGAGAGAGTTTATACTGAGCAACAAACCATTTATACAAGAGAGATTTCAGCTTGCCATAAACACAGACCAAGTTGGACTCTTGTAAAACCCTTAGGCCTTGCAGCCCGACCCCACCACAATTGATAAGTGCCATTTTCTTTGGCCCAATGGAATGCACGAAATTCTTAATGATAGATTTGGGGATCTAACTGTGAGTCAAAGTATATATGGGCAGCGCTTTGCAACGGACTTCAAGAGAACCAGCCTTCTCACAGAGGACAGAGAGTTGGCCTTCCAACCTGAAAGACAGCTTCCGTACACGGTCGATCACATCATTGTAGTTAGCTGACAAAATTCTCGAAAAATTGATCATTGTACTGAGATACTTGAATGGCATCGTACTTGGTTCCATTTGCATGCTCACCAAAAATAATATTTGATTTGTTGAGATTAACATTTTGTCCATTCAACGAGCAAGTACCTCTTTAACCACCTTGCATTTACAAACATTCGCTCAATTAAAAAGTACGCGATCATCGGCATATAGAAGGTGACGAACAGAGATATCATGATTATCAGTAGTGATACCAGAGACCTTACCATCCATTACTTGCCTTTTATGAGTAGGGAAAACACCTCAGAACATAAGATGAAGTGGTAAGGGGAGGGAGAGCAGCCTTGACGCAACCCCATAGTCGATTGGAACCATTCTGATGGTGATCCGTTGATATTGCAATCTAGGGTTTACAACATGTCATTATCCAATTCACAAAGTGGGGATGGAAACCAAATTGTAATAAGGGAGTAAAGAGATAATCCCACTGAATACTATCATATGCATGCTCCATGTCCAATTTGAGAGTTATAAATCCAGCATATTTATCGGACTTCTTCATAGAGTGGCATACTTCTTGAGTAAGAAAAGCATGATCTGAAATTAAACGATTCGGAACAAAAGTTCCATGCTCTTCGGAAGTAAGAGAGTTCAAGATTGGCTTCATTCGATTGACTAGGAGCTTGGCAATAATCTTGCAAGAGAAGTTGCACAGACTAATTGGGCGATAATCCTTAGTAGTCTGTTGAATTCTAACTGCGGAATAACTCAACAACGACGACGAGATGCAAGAACAATTGAATCAAAACTAGAGAACAAAGAACAAACAAAAGCAACACACAAGAACACATAAGATTTTTTCGAGGTTCACCTAAAACAATGGCTACTTTCCTGCGCAGAGGTACTCCTGCGATTTCCACTAGAATATGAAGAATATGTTTACAAATCTCTCAAGAATCTCACCCAAAGGTGTAGGGTTTCTCACTATCTCCCTCTCTCTCAATGACGGCTGGTAGATCTCTATTTTCTTTTTACTTAACCCTAAAATTGTACACAATACAATATATATATATGATTTCTCAACTTTCATTCTCATCCGCTCATCAAACAGCGTCGGGATGGTCGACCGCAACACCAAGTTAGTCGAACGGTTCTTTCCTTCGACTGTACAAGGTCCAACAGAGTGTAGGTCGTTCGACTACGTGGTCGACCGATCGCCTCTTCAAGTTATAGGGTTGAATCAGTGAGTAAGACGGTCGACTGCGCGGCCGACCGTACATTGCTCGGGGTGCGGTCGGGGGGGTGAGGTCGACCGCAACTCTGCCTGTAGCTTCAAACTACTCTTAACCTGCTTGCTCCCACTTCGAATCTCCTTCTCGTCTATCTTCTTCAACCCATTATCGTGTATTGGATTCATAAACCCCAATAATCTCCCACTTGGAGACATATACACGAAGTCTCTAACCTGTTCTTCATTCTTCTATTGGCCTAGTCTAGGCCTGTGCCTCTACAAGTATCCTCAACTGTAATACCCTGATTTTTAAATATATGAAAAATTATTTATTTTTGCACGTAGTGTGCACGTGTAATGTTTTGGCTATTATTTTCAACATGATGAATAAGAATATTGTTTTCTATAAAGCATTTTTTTTACTAAAGCCCAAATGTTAATTTACTTATTTTTCTTTTAAATAATTATCTTGGCCCAATTAATTTAAGCCCATGGAGCTAATCTTTTATTCTCTACAACATGTAATGTGTAGCATCTCTTTTTTAGACTTGTCATTGTGTACAAGTTCTTGTAGGGTGATTTGTGCATACACGTGCATGTTGCATACACGTGTAGAGCACACCCTTTGTTAGCCGGTTGGAGTAAGAAGTGGGTTGGAGTCATGGGCGGTTATTCTAGGTGTGGGTAGTTTTTACAACTCCCTAGTGCATCCTAGCCTTTGATTCAACAACCAACCAACTAATCCTAGCCCTCCATCTCACTCCATTTGGTGTATAAATACCCCCCTCTCATTCCTTGGTTCTTTTACACTAAAGGTTATTTTGTAAGAGAACTATTGTTGAGAGAGAGTTGTGTGTGCTTTTATGGAGTCCGAGCATTATCTTCTGGAGATTTTTCAGCAAGGAGCAAGGAGCAAGGAGCGCTGCATTACATTAAGGGATTTCTCTGGAATTCGATTGTTTCGTCAATAAGGTGGGTGTTTCTCAGGACTTCTAGTGTAGAAAACATGCCATAATTGTGATGTTTGTTACTATGTTTATGAGGAGTAAATTCGAATGTATTAGAATTGCTTGAGTATGTTTATGTTGATAATTGTGGAGGACTAATAATGTAGTAATAGCACTGAAAACAAGAATGAATTGGGTCGGTATAGTCGACTGTCGTGTGGATAAGTCGACTGGTGCGAGACATCTGTTACATGATTTGTTAGAGAGCTTCATGACATATATGTGAATAATTAAAATAAAGTAGTAAGGCTAAACTCATATCCTTCATGATGTACATGACTAAGTAGACATGAGCATGTGGAAAAAGAACTAGGGATAATTAATAAAACTGAGAATGACTGGTGCAGTCGACTGATGTTAGGAACAGTCGACCGATGCATTGATTAAACTATGAATATGCCTGTAATTCCATGAAATGAGATATGTTTTCATTGTGATTGTCCTAGTGTAATTGAGAATATTGTTTTATCTCTGTAAGAAAGTTATGAATAAGTGTAAATGCATGTTTAAATACTTCCTTGAAGAAAAGACAATATTAGTAACTTGAAATTCCATGCTGTGATGTTACTGAACAGTAAGAAGTTTTGTGTTTATGAAACATGAATGTATGTATATTGTGATTTGACACCATGATGCAAGTGCATGTAAGAACTATTGGAAAAATGATCTCTTATTTGAAATATGAATCTGTCCAGTCGACTTAATGCGAGTAGCAAGTCGACTGAGCTGAACATGATAATGTACTGTTAAAACCCCCAGGACAGACGACTGATGGATTAACAGTCGACTGTCATGTGAATTATATTTTGAGTGAAAAGTTGTGGGACAGCCGACTGGCCATGTGCAGCAGTCGACTCTCCCGAGTGTTTATGAAGAACATGAATTGACTGTACAAGTCGACTGGTCTTTTTCCAAGTCGACTGTACAGAGTATATTTTGACATGTCAGAGATTTCATTTGATTACTGTTAAGAGTGTGAACCTTATGATTGATGTTGATAAACTCTATTCTGTTGCTGCATGAATTTACATGAATGAATCATAGATTTGAATTGAGAATTATATGAATATGAAAGTTAAGAACATGATATGCTGAGGCAATGAGAAATGAATTCATGAGTTAGAAATGCTCAAATTGGAAATTGTGAATTGGAAATTGAACAAAAGAGTAGCTAAGTCTCCCCCGGCAATGGAAATGAAATGAAATTGAAAAGAAGACCAAGGTTGGTCATGTGAACATGAAATGAATAAGTCCGGTTTAGTGGAGAGGCTAACTCTAGAGCTTTGATTTTTATTCATGATTCTAATAATTAATACATAGTGGAGATGTGATGAAAGTGAGAGAAAACATAAGTATGAGAACTAGAGTTTATGGTGCGGGTGTGTGAGCCACAGAATGCATGCTTGATGAGTCAAGACATGGCGTGGGCACAACTCAGTAATGATCGGACTTTAGCCACGCTTGTGGAATGATTGGTGACTGCAACAGGATCGTGTTCAGGGAGGAGGCTGAATTGCCACAGAATGCATGCTTGATGAGTCAAGACATGGCGTGGGGTTCCCCTCCAGGGTCCAGAGCACGTGCTTGTACTCATAGATCATCTAGGATACTCACCGTAATTATAGTAGTAGATTAATTCATGGCGAGGGATTGAACCCTACGAAAATGAAGAACGATTAAGAGGCTTGCCCTCGGACCTATGTAGTATGGGATGCATAGAATCCGAACAAGTGCGCATTAGTGTCATGTAAATTAAGTAATTGCATTAAGGATTAAGTGCACAATCACGACACGACATCATTAAGATTATTTCCTTTGTTTAATTTTGATATGTGAACAAGTTTGTGATTTGTTAAGAAATGAGAATCGTTATACTGTTTCTGGCATAGAGAGGATGGCCATGTATAACTATCGTCGGTTGAATAAACTGACGTACCCACAGTTTTGTATGCAGGATAAATTGCATGTTAAAGAGGAATGGATGCATAAAGATTTTACCATGTTGTTGTACATTTATGTAAATGTTGTAAATTTTTGCTTCCGCTGTGTAATGTAAATGTAATATATGATGTAAACTCTGATGGAAGGTAAAAAGTTTAAATTCCTTATAAAATTGTACTGAAGAAAGTGAAAAGATCATGTAGAACATCTCGAATTCAATGTATTTGAGATTCGGGGTGTTACATCAACAATTAACCTGGAGACAATTCGATAGCAGTATAGTAAAACTGATATTTTCTGCTATCCACCACCTTAGTGAGCATGTCTGCCGGATTCTTAGTGCCAAGAATCTTAGTTAGCTTTAACCATTTCTTCTCAACTGCCATTCTAATAAAATGATACCTCATTTGAATGTGCAAAGTCCTAGTGTGATATGCCAAGTTTTTCGCCAAGAAAAATGCACTTTGACTGTCACATCATAGTTCACCTATGGGTTGCTTCTTGCCCAATTGTTTCATAAGCTCCAAAATCCACAACATGTCTTTCGTCGCTTCTGTAACCGCCATATACTCTGACTCCGTAGTTGACTGTACTACAAACTTTTGTAACTGCGAAGCCCAACTAACAGTTGTTACTCCAACTGTAAATACATATCCTGTAGTGCTTCTGCAACCATTACGATCGCCCAAAAAATTTGCATCCACAAAACCATGTATATGCAAAGAATCTCCCCCAAAATAAAGAGAGTGATTTGAAGTACCTGCTAGATATCTAAGAATCCACATTACTGCATTCCAATGCTGTTTACCTAGATTTTTCATGTAACGGCTGACAACTCCCACTACTTGTGCGATGGCTGGTCTTGTAGATACCATCACATACATCAAACTTCCAACAGCTAAGGCATAAGAAATAACAGCTATTTCCTCCATCTCTGCCTCTGTTTTAGGATACAAGTCCATTAATAACTTGATGTGAGCAGCCAGGGACAAGTGACTGGCCTTGCGCCATCCATATTGAATCTCTTCAACACCTTCTTCACATAGTCTACTTGTGATAACCAAAGCTTCTTGCTTCTCCTGTCTCTACTAATCTTCATGCCGAGGATTTTCTTTGCTTCACCCAAGTCCTTCATTGAAAACTCCGAAGCTAGTGCCTTTTTCACTTCCTTGATCTTCTCCATACATGAACCTGCTAACAATATGTCGTCCACATATCCAAGATAACTATTGTCCTCATATCTATGAACATACACACAATAATTTGTTTCGCATCTGTCAAAACCTCTTCCTCTCATAAAGTAATCAAATTTCAAGTACCATTACCGCGGTGCTTGTTTGATCGCATAAAGACCCTTCTTTAATCCACACCATGTCTTCTTCCCTTTTTGCTTCAAAACCTGTGGGTTGTTTCATGTATAACTCTTCTTCAACATCACTATGGAGAAATGCTGTCTCCACATCCAACTGCTCTAACTGCAAGTCTTCAACTGTCACAATACTAAGCAAAACCCTAATTGAAGCCATCTTCACAACCAGTGCAAAGATCTCACTATAATCAACACATTCTCTTTAAGAGTATCCTTTCACAACAAGCCTCGCCTTATACATCTTACTGCCATCTGTCTCATCTTTGACTCTGAAAACCAATTTGTTTATAAGAGCGCGTTTCCCCGCAGGTAACTTGGTCAACTCCCAAGTTCCGTTCCGTTCCAAGGAGTTCATCTCTTCCTTCATGGCTAACTCCCACTAAATTCGAGCCTCATCCCTCAAAGCATCCCACGAGTCTCTGCCTTTCTTGAATTCGTGTACAGAACATGTTCGTGAACAACACTAGCTGATGAGTCAAATATCTTGGTTGGCATCCTCACTCATGTTGATCTCCTCAATGTGGGTACCGGTTCACCGACCGGTTCAGGTTCCTCGAACTGTTCGGGTTGAACCTGTTCATCATGGATAAACTGCTCATTCCCAATAGGCTAACCATGAGCATCCTGTGCTGCCTGTGGTACCTATACCTGCTGTTGCACTGTAGGCCCCTCACCACTAGGACCGTCTCTAGAATTTGAATCTGAGTCTGCATCTGAACCCCAATCTGACTCTGAACTATTTGTACTGTCTTGACCTGTGTTCCTGTTCTTGTATATGACCTCCTCATTGAATACTACATTCCTGCTATGAATGACATTGTTATCCACAAAATCCCAAAGTCTGTAACCATACTAGTTGCCGCCGTAGCCAATGAATACACACCTCCTGGACTTAGAATCCAACTTCTTTCTTTCTTCCCTGTCAATTAGTGCATATGCCATACAATCATAAACTTTCAAATGCGAATAATTGACAGTTTTACCTGACCATAGTTCTTCTGGAATGGCCCCATCAAGGGCACTGGACAGGCAACAATTAATCAAGTACACTGCTGTATCAACTGTAGCGGCCCAAAGATGGAGCGGAAGACTCGCATGAAGTCTCATGCATCTCGCCCTTTCAAGTATCGTGCAGTTCATTCTTTCTGCTACACCATTCTCCTGTGGAGTCTTAGAAAATGTCTTGATTCCTCTGATACATTCCTTTGTCGAATAGTTAACAAACTCTTTGCTTGTGTACTCACCTCCGTTATCTGACTTTATTGCTTTCACCTTGCAACCCGTCTCATTCTCAACCCTGGCCTTCCAAGCTCTGAATGCCTCAAATACTTTTGATTTCTTGTGAATTGCATAAACTCAAACCTTTCTTATAGCATCATCGATGAATGTGACGAAGTATCTCTTACCATCATAAGAGAATTCCTGAGCTGGACCCCACACATCTGTATGTACCAACTCTAGCTTTTCAAGCTTCTTCTCACGCCCACCCAACTGAAAGCTAACTGTCTTCTATTTTTCCATCACACAATTCTCACAAAAATCCATCTTAACCTTCTTCAGCCCCGACAAAAGATTCCTAGAACAAAGCTGCTTGACACTCCTTTTACCAAGGTGCCTCAACCTGACATGCCATAAAACTGAAGGGAAACTAGCTGCTGATGCTGTAGCAATGATATCACTTGAATCACCTCTTCTGAGTAAGTACAATGTGTCACAATGCTTTTCTTTTTCTCCCAACCTGGCACATGTAGTCACCTTCCATTCTCCATACCCAAAAGTTGTTGTGAACCCTTCTTTGTCTAGT
The DNA here is from genome assembly GCA_017893485.1 of Hemerocallis citrina. Lineage (NCBI taxonomy): Eukaryota > Viridiplantae > Streptophyta > Magnoliopsida > Asparagales > Asphodelaceae > Hemerocallis > Hemerocallis citrina. The sequence goes on from CM030359.1 coordinate 361,253,459, forward strand.
TTGCTAGTTGAGATCAAGTTTTTCTTCAAGCTCGGAATATGTCGTGTGTCATTCAAGACCAATTGCCCACCATTGCGAGCCTTGACTCTCACGGTTCCTCTACCTACAACTAGACATATCTGCCCATTACCAACTGAAATTCTACCAAAATCACATGTCATGTAATCCTCAAAAACATTCCTCATGGGGGTACAATGATAAGAAGCACATGAGTCTATACACCAATCATCTTGCATAATATTAAATCCAGCAGATAAACACAATTTATCTAGACGGGATTCAATATTTACCACATTGGCTACCGTGATCCTGCTTGTGTTTTCTTACACTCCTCGCATTGGTTTCTCCTGTGTCCTAGCTTCTTACAGTACCAACACTCACCTTTGCGATGTCCGCTTTTGACTTGGACCTGTGATTCCTGCTTAGCGATCTTTCTCTATTGTTACTTCTACCACGGTTATCAACTGACAGCGCGGTATTGCTAGGATATGATACCGAAGTCTCTCCATGTTTCTTCCTCCTTGCATCCTCATTCATAATGCTGCTAATAACATGTTTTAGAGTTGTCGTATCAGTCATGGTGCTTGTAATAGTCTGCTGCTCTACTGTGCCGTAACTATTGGGAAGACTAGATAGCAACAACAACGATTGTGCTCTCTCCTCAAACTTTAAACTTGACAATTCCATCTGATTGTAAACCATATAGAAATTGTTGATGTACTAAGCAACCGAACCCCTTTCCGACAGCTTCAAGTTAACCAACTTCTTTAGGTGTAGAATCTGGTTTGCTGTATTCGGCTTCTCAAACATGTCTGTCAGTATCTCCATTGCCTCCTTCGCGGTCCTTGTCTTCTCAATGTGAAATAGCGCCTTCCTGCTCAGCGACAACTGAATCTGCCAAAGCGCTTTTTGATCCAATCTATTCCAAGCTGCCAACGCAACCGGATCGACCTCCGCCCCTTCTGGCTTCAAACCAAACAACGGATCATCTAGATCCTTCTGTCAGAGATACGCAATCATTTGGATCTTCCACATTGTGAAATCCATTCCATCGAACTCCTTGACTCTGCTCTTGTCCCCCATCTCAATCAATACTACCAATCTATAGCTCTGATACAACTTTGTTGAATTCTAACTGCGGAATAACTCAACAACGACGACAAGATGCAAGAACAATAGAATCAAAACTAGAAAACAAAGAACAACCAAAAGCAACACACAAGAACACACAAGATTTTTTTGAGGTTCACCCAAAACAATAGCTACTTCCCAGTACAGAGGCACTCCTATGATTTCCACTAGAAATATGAAGAATATGTTTACAAATCTCTCAAGAATCTCACCCCCAAGGTGTATGGTTTGTCTTTATCTCCCTCTCTGTCAATGACGACTAGTAGATCTCTATTTTCTTTTCACTTAACCATAAAATCGAACACAATACAATATATATAGGATTTCTCAACTTTCAATCTCAGCCGCTCATCAAGCAGCGTCGGGATGATCAACCGTAATACCAAGTCGGTCGACTGGTTCTCTCATTCGACTGTACAGGGTGTAACAGAGTGTAGGTCGGTCGACTGTGCGGTCGATCGGTGGCCTCTTCAAGTTTCATGGTTGAATCAGTGAGCGAGACGGTCGACTGTGCGGTCTACCGTACATTGCTTGGGGTGCGGTCGGGGGGTGCGGTCGACCGCAACTCTACCTGTAGCTTCAAACTACTCTTGACCTGCTAGCTCCCACTTCAACTCTCCTTCTTGTCTATCTTCTTCAACCCATTATCATGTATTGGATCCACAAACCCCAACATAGTCAAGGAACAAGAGATCATAGGAATTAAGGTGATCGACGAAATTAGACTTCCATTGAACCGAACCGTAGCCGTGAGCCAGAAACCCTGGATAGCTCCCACAATGTCGGACCCAGTTGTACTCCAGTAACGTTTATAAAATGTACCAAGGAACCCGTCAGGGACTGGTGATTTGTTTGCAGGAATAGGGCGGATGATGTCGAAGATTTCCTTCTCATTGAAAGGTCGGATCAGTAATGCATTCATCTTAAGAGTATCCTCATTATTAATACACGGGATGAGCATATCAGAACGATGCTCCAATTAGGGAGACCATTTGTCTCTTAAGTAGTCGATGAAATATTTAGAAACATTTCCTGACCATCAAAAGTCATACCGGCTAGATTCTGAACAATAGCTGTTGAATTACGGGTTCAATGAACAACCGTAAAACTCGATGAAAGAAACTTGTATTTTGATCCCCTAATTTGATCCCATCTACCCTAGAATTTTTTGTGCCAAAATTGCTCTTGCATCATGAAATTTTCTTGTAGTTCACAGGTGGTGAAGTCTCACTGTCAGTGTACCTTGGCAATCACTACTCCTCTGCAGTAGCTCCACTTCAATGGATAAAGCCTTCCCCTTGCTAAATATATTCCCAACCACGTTCCTATTCCAAGCCTTTAGTTCAACTTCGACTTTGCATGATTTAACAAACATCTTGTAAAGTTTGTCCACATGATCTGTAGATCTAACTACCAACTATGATACTCACGGCCGGCCCTGAGTTCCCGGGGACCCAAGGCAAAAAGTCTAAATAATTATTTTTGGAAGCCCATTATTACAATATAATTTTTTACGCGCAAAATACGTGCTTATATTTATAAGAGGAGTACAAATTTGTGGCACCCTAAAAGTGCAAATAAATTGGGAGCTTGAGGCGGCTGCCCCATCGGCCTCAAAGTGGGGGCTGGCCTTGATGATACTGGAATTGCTGGCCAAAAATTCTCGGAACGGAAAGGCATTGGCTCACTCGCATCAATCGCTTCAGTGTTAATTAAAAGCGGGCAATGTTATGAAGCAAGGAGGAGAAATACCTCTCGCCTTATTATGTGCTTTACTAATTTATTATGTGCTTTAATAATTTTATTGCTATCAGTATGGGTCTCAAGGAGGAGAAATACCTCTGGAAGATGAGGCCGCATAATCAATAGATTTACAAACACTGAGAGCTTGATGTTTCCAGCTTGTAACTATCATTGACAACCAGTTTGGGAGATAGCGGTGTTGTCACACACCATCAAGGCCGTGGCTCCAACATCATCAGGTGCAGTCCAAATTACATCAACTAGTGTCATTTGTTATTTTGTCATTCTACTAACATGTGCAACATATAACTAATATAAAGGAGATTTCCAGTTCAAATCCTCCCTATGTTAGAATTTTTATTTTTATTTTTTAAAATTATTAAAAACGTGTATCTCACGTGTAAATTACTAGTCAACTTAATTTGAGATGAGATCTCACACATGGCTCCACGCTGCTTTAGACCCTCACCTTTTTTTTTTTTTGATATATCGGATAGAGCCAAACGACTCCAGCCATCAAAAAATATATAAATCAATAAAAACAGTTAAGTTACAGACAATAATCAATGGTTTTATAAGAAGTAAAACAGAAAAAGGAATACATAAAAGAATACAAAATCGGCTGGATAGCACGCCAAACGGAGGGTGCGAAATAAATAAGAAGCGCTACACCGAAAAAAAGAACGGGGCGGAGCCAACATCCGGAAAAACCAAGGAACTGATGGAGCCAAACAAACTTGCCGAACCCGAAAGAAGATCAGGATGGAGCCATGAACCAGGAGGCCGAACCTCCCCACTCGAAGACAACCAACTCTACTAGCAGTCCCGGGGAACTCTAGCAGCACAACGGAGGCAAAACAGACTGCCTAAACCACGGATGGCAAAGCGAAGCCAAAACTCAACTGTACACCAGCTGATGAGCTGACACAGAAATTGCATTCCTCGCAAGAATACGAGCACTCACTCGAACCTGCGAAGTATTAAAGATTTTCTTAATGTATCTCCGCTTCACGGGGGGAGTTTCTACCTTCACCGAGGGGGGCGATATGGTCACAGGGTCAGAAGATCTAGCTTCAACGAGGTGAGGAAGGGTAAAGAAAAAACTGGGAGCCACCTACGGGGCTATAGGAACGGCGCTAGTAAAAAAGGAACGACGGGAAAAAGAAGAGTCATCCATGAACGGAGAAGACTTAAGAGGGAAAAGAGTACAGGAAGGACTTTAGACCCTTACCCTTGATAATCACTTTTTTGAGAGTATCTATATTAAACAAACAAGCGTTATTAGTGTGTTCCAGCCCAGCCCATTAATTACTGGGCTTGAATAACCTTGAAAATACCTTCGAAAAATTAAAAAAAATAAAAAGAGTCAAGGAAAGCCTTTAAGCCTCAGATTGTATAAATAAAGCCCATAGATAATGTTATTAGTTAAAAAATCTTGTCACATGCATCAAACATAGACACCTTCTTTTTAGTCATCAAATGGTTCCTTATGATTTAAAAAAAAAAAAAAAAAACATCAAATTGTTCCCGATTTTATAAGTACAAGTATATTGCAACCAACAGCTGTTACAGTATAATAGGATAACTTTATCTATTAACAAAAAAAAAGGAGGAGATAACTTTAAGTAAACAACAATTTGCTACATGAAACAAGACAACATCAAATAACTAATAAAAGTTTTGGGGCTAAAGTAGGATATCTGGATATGCAGTAAAATTTGAGTAAAAGTATATTAACTTCGAAACCATATTTCCAAAACCAAATTTCTCGCAATTTTCAACGTTTCGGAAGGAACTCTTAGAATTTTTGAAAATAATATCGAATTTCATTCCAAAATGTGTAATGTATTTGTTTTCATTTTTTTTTAAGAATAAAGATGACATCGTCATCGTTTCATTAATGAGAGTTAACGAAATATAAAAGATCTAGTTACCAAGTTTCATACAAAATAACAACTGAATCAAGCATCTTAACATCCCAATGTAACAAAAGTAGCAAAAGCAAATCAGTTACAGATACATGTAAGTGCTATCCTAAGAGACCATCCTGGCGCTCTCCCTCAGCTCAGTGTTCTTCCATCCTTAGCCTCTTCGTTGTCCCTGCCTGACCTCCATCCTCCGATTTGTTTTCGTTTTTGAAATTTGAAATTACACCCATCAATGCTATGTTTTTTAGACTTTACTATATTCGAAGTATTCCTTAGAGAGTCGCCTTCACCCTATAGGATTCGGTTGTTCATCTCCCAACTTGGTAGTTGTCACTCATCAATATAATATAGTATAATGTACGTGCGTTGCACGTCTATAAAAATATAGTGATCAAATTAAATGAATATATATTGTATAAGAAAAAAATAGTTTATATTTGAATGTTTTTATTTGGGCTACACGTGCACCGCACATTTATATTTGTTAGATATAGTTTAAACGTATACTGCACGTGTTTGTTTAGTTACAAAGTTAGGGTTTGTTTATTTACAAACCCCAACTCTCCCATTAAAATAGCAGAGATTTAACTTGTTCACCACACATTCTTTAACTGTTTTACCATTTTATATAGAACCATATTCTTTTTTAAAGCCACTTATTCCTTCGATATTTCTGAAAATTAGAAATTAAAAATACATGAACTACACCTGTTAGAGCATCTGCAGTCGTTGCCTATTTTATCAATATACCAAAAATTTGGCAAACAATCAGCTGTGGCTATTTTTTTATTTTTTGAGTCCGGAGTTAACAGTGGCTGGCCAAATTTTAGAGAGAATATAGTATTTTACAAAATTTGGCAATCAGAATATGATTTCTCATCCGTCGCTCAGATTCTTCTCAAATTTGAACAGACGATGAATGACATTTTCGTCCATTTTTTTTTAAAAAAATTAAACACATCGGACGGGATATGATATCCCGCCCCAAAATTTTTTAATTAAAAACAATTAGAAAGGAAATGATATCACGTATGTTCCCATTTTTCTCCCATTTTTCTCAATTTTTTTGGAAAAAAAATGAGACATTTAGGCCTGTAGAACTTCTTATGGGTCGATTTAGGAATTAATCCAGATTTTTTTTCTCGGACGATATTTTTTGAAATTAACCAAATTTTTGGTTTAAATGACTACACCAGTACAACTCACTTCTTCATTTCCTACTTCTATTTGCCAAATACCCAAATTTTAATTTCCAACGACTACATATGCTCTTACAGCATCTGTGGTCGTTGGCTATTTTGCCAAAATTTTTAAAAAATAGAAATTTTGGTGCTGCAGTCGTTGGCTATAAACCCAAATTTTGGATTTAAGATGAACAGTGGTCTGTCAAATTTGGCAGACGAAATAGCTATTTGGAAAAAATAGCTGACGAAAGATGATTTTTCGTCAGTTCGATCGGACGAAAGATTATCTTTCGTTGCTTAATTTTTTAAAAAAAATTTCCCCCATCGGACGGTAAATGAAAAGCACATAATTCTCGAACGAGGGATGATTTCCCGTCCTTAATTATTTTTTTTTGTTAAAAAATGGTCGGACGGGAAATCATTTCTCGTCCGTTCCATTATTTTTTTTAAAAAATTTAAATGTGCATGGACGGGAGATGAAGCCCCATTCCATACATTTTTCACCTTTAAAACCCTATACAACTACCCTATAATTATTTATATGGGTTAAAATTAGGTTTAAATGGTAATTAATTAAAAATTAAGAATTAATTAGGATTAATTTAACAGTTTTTAGGAATTAATTATGATTTAATTTTTTTTATTTTTCTAAAAAAATACAATGGACGGGAAATGATTCCCCGCCCATTGTTTTTTAATTTAAAAATAAAATGAAAAATATCGGACGAGAAATCTTTTATCATCCGTTCATTTTTTTTGAATTAAAACTCAAAGTTTCGTTTCAAATGGCTACAGTCAAAGCTTATTTTTTCTATTTCTATATGTCAAATACCTAAAGTTTGGCTCCTAAAATGACTATAGATGCTCTTTTAGGGGTCCAATTGGAGGGGATAATTGTCAACTTTGTATAAAATAAAATGAAAATCCGTGTGTAGATCGTATAAAAAAATGTTTATACGCGAAGATTCCAGCTGACCAATCCAAATACCTGATTAATCCAATATTAAATTTCTTGTCCAAAACTGCGGAATAAAAACCATCTTACATCAAAACAACTAAACCAGTCAACGGCGTAAATTTTACAAAAGCCATAGATTTTCCACAAGCCCGCTCACAAAAACCAGTAGCGGTTATCGTTATTGTGGACGCCGCAGTAATCAGTAATGTAAAAGAAGAGGGGCTGAGAATTGTAATATTCCTCCTTTCTTAATTCCCTCTGAAGTCTGAACCCCTATAAATTGCTCCGCAAACTGTCCCTTCTCTCACCAACTCACTGGTTATTTCATTTTCATCAAAAAGTGTGCATTCCAAGAAATCAAAGTTTACAGCCATGTCTTCTACGACCGGTCAAGTTATCAAGTGCAAAGGTTTGTAATCTAAAAATTACAAACAAATAGATTTTTTTGGGTTGATTTATAATTTTAATAATTGTCGTGTACTTATTTGTAAATATAGCTGCGGTGGCATGGGAGGCCGGGAAACCACTGGTGATTGAGGAGGTGGAGGTGGCTCCGCCGCAAGCCAACGAGGTCCGCATAAAGATTCTGTATACGTCACTTTGTCATACTGATGTCTATTTCTGGGAAGCAAAGGTAAAATTTGTGTCTAACTTTATGAATTCATTTTTACTATTTGGCACAAAATATAATTATTTTTGGGTTTGGGATTTTTTAGGGTCAGACTCCAGTGTTTCCTCGGATTTTTGGGCATGAAGCAGGAGGGTAAGGTTTCTTGACAAATTTTTAAAATTTTTTTTTTTATTTTTTTTATTTTGAATTTTATTTTTGGTGAATGGTTCTTGTTTTCGAGAGTCTCATTAAGGCTAAATTAAAATAAAAAATAAAAAATCTTGAACTATCCCTTTTATATAGAAAACATTACTGAACTTTTTTTTCCATAGAAAACCACACTTAAGTATGTTTGCAAAAATCTCTTTTGAATTATATTTTTAAAAAATCACATTTAACTTTTCTGCTTATATTAGATAACTCCATTCATCTTTGTAAGTTGGTTCAGAAAATATTATCCATATTTCGCATTATTTTCAAAAAACGTCAATCAACTTTAGCAAAAAGCTAATGCTATCAGAGTAGGTTTTTTGCAAATATACTTGAGTATGTTTTTCCGTGCAAAAAAAATTCACTAAGGTTTTTCTGCATAAAAGAAATAATTCAAGGGTTTTTTTAAAATATCAATTTAGCCTCTCATTAACTAACGAAACATGTTAACAGAAAGAAATATACATTTCCAATTCTACAATCCAAACCATGTGATTTGTGAGCCTACAAGTTCACCTTATTTAATATTTATTGCCCATAGTATTGTGGAGAGTGTTGGCGAGGGAGTCACTGATCTCGCACCGGGAGACCATGTACTGCCTGTTTTCACCGGAGAGTGCAAAGAATGTCGCCATTGCAAGTCTGAGGAGAGCAACATGTGTGATCTCCTCAGGATTAACACTGACCGAGGTGTTATGATTGGCGACGGGAAATCGAGGTTCTCAATCAACGGAAAACCCATCTACCATTTCGTCGGTACCTCCACTTTCAGTGAGTACACTGTTATCCATGTTGGATGCGTTGCAAAAATTAACCCGGAAGCTCCCCTTGACAAAGTTTGCGTGCTTAGCTGCGGTATCTCAACAGGTATATATGAAGAAACTACAGCCATTTACTTAATCAATTACAAACTGGATACTAAATTATATAATCTTAACTTTAAAAAAAAAAAAAAGGTCTTGGGGCTACTTTGAATGTTGCGAAACCGCACAAAGGTTCATCGGTGGCGGTTTTTGGATTGGGAGCTGTAGGCCTAGCAGTGAGTATTTTCCCCTCTATATTACTTTTTTTTTTCTTTCTTCATAATAGGTTGGCCGAAGTCCCTTCTGTTTCATTAAAAAGCTTTTAATAAAGCAATAATCGAAACTCGGACTATATTACTTTTTAAACTTGTTGTTTTCATCTTTTTTTTCTTTTTGTGTATAATTAGTTTTCGTTTCGTGTTTATATAATTAGGCTGCAGAAGGCGCTAGGATTGCGGGGGCTTCAAGGATCATCGGCGTTGATGTTAACCCTTCAAGATTTAATGAAGGTGAATGAGATGTAGTGATTTTTGACTTCTTGTCCTTTTTGGTATGAACTAGAGATTTGGTATTGAACTTCCATTTTCCTTAATTACCAGCTAAGAAGTTTGGCGTCAACGAGTTTGTCAATCCAAAAGACTACGACAGACCAGTTCAAGAGGTTTGCTGCATTATCACTTAGATTTGAATGTCATTTACATCAAACAGTTCAATACTGATGCAATGATATGGTGCTAATTTTAACAATTTGGGCTTTTTTTTTTGTTAGGTGATTGCTGAGATGACTGGTGGAGGAGTCGATCGGAGTGTAGAATGCACAGGGAATATCGATGCTATGATATCTGCTTTTGAATGTGTTCACGATGTATTTACCCAAATCCACTGCTGCATATTGTTGTTACTATTTCTCTTATATCAGTATTGTTCATGTCTTCTAACGGTTGATTTTTTTCCTGGAAATTTCAGGGTTGGGGTGTTGCCGTACTAGTTGGTGTGCCTCACAAAGATGCAGTATTCAAGACCCACCCCATGAATGTCCTCAATGAGAAGACTCTTAAAGGAACCTTTTTCGGCAACTACAAACCGCGAACCAATCTCCCTTCAGTTGTTGAAATGTACATGAAAAAGGTATCTATATCTATCTATATACCAAATACCAGTTACTCCTATATATACTCACACTGTCCTGTTTCCAAATAAGATTGTATATGTGTTTTAATTGTTATATTGGTTTCAATTGGTGCAGGAGCTTGAAGTTGAGAAGTTCATAACACATGAGGTATCCTTCTCCGAAATCAACAAAGCTTTCGATTACATGCTCAAAGGGGTCGGTCTCAGGTGCATTATTAAGATGGATAGTTGATCATCCAATCTCACAGCTATACTTGACAAAAACATAGAATAATTTGTGAGCCCCTCATTTTGTCTAAAAATAAATGGCAGTCAAAGATTCAATGGAGATGAGCAGTGTGATTTTGGTTTTTATGCAGTGATGTTTGTCTGTACTTTTGATTTTCTTCCAATGTTCAAATTCCTATAATACAATTAGAAGGATTTACAATCTATCCCTGTAAGACAATTGTGTTGCAACTTATTTTCTCTGTTGATATACTTAGAGCCTGAAATACAGGGAAATTAAGTGATGTTACAGAATATGACATTTGAAGGAAAGGTATGTATTCTTGTTGTTCTGTTCTCTTGTATGTCGAGAAGAAAGAAAAGTTTAATTCTATGGGGCCATTCAAAATTAATTTTATCTGGTGCTCTAATGCTTTGAGGTGTAAGACTTTTTAAGAGTCAGAGTATCAGTCAAAGCATCCATAGTCCTATACTCCTATTTCTTATCTGAATACAAATAGTATTTGATCATGATTTCTGTTCTATTCTTTATTGTTTTGCAGTCATTGAACCCTAACTTACGTAGGAGGCTGGAGTTGAACATTGTTGGAATCTTGGATAATAAGAGTAGCACTGTGTGTCGGATCAAAGTAGGAGCCTAGATAATACATAAGAGACTAGAGAGAATTTCATCTAGATGATTGAAGTAATTGTTACATGATTCCAAACAAATTTCTAGGGTAGACCAGTCCTCATAGGCCGCGGTTGCAAATTGTGGCCACAAACTTTTGTGAGGCCGCAGTTCCTAACTACGGCCCAAGTATATATCATATCATGATCGGTGCTATAGGTTGACGAAGGGAGGTGCTAAGCGTCGTGGGTGTTGTCGGATTGAATGTAGATGGTGAGAGTTGGAGAATTTGGATGAATATGAAAATTAGGGTTTGGGGATTTGAGGATTTGGGGATTGAATGTGGACGGAGAAAATCATGATTCTGTACACTTCACTCTAACTCACCGATGTCGATCTACTTCTGGGAAGCTAAGGTATAGTGATAATTGGTTCATATAATCTATAACAATTAATTTTAGCTTATCAAATTGTTTCTTTTTTTGTGATTTTCTCAGGGCCAGACACCGATGTTCCCTCGAGTCTTTGGCCATGAAGCAGGAAGGTAAGACCCTTTTACTTCGTCTGAGTTTTCAGTAATATTCAGCTATTATAATCAGTTTGTCTTTGTTTTTCTTGGATTGAAACTCTTTAGTTTGTTACAAATTATCTAGTAAGACCATCTCCAATTACCGTTAGTCATCTCTTATTTTTAGCTAAAATTACAGATTTAGGGAGAAAAATCCGTGCCAACGGGACTTGCCAAAATAGATCTGGCCAAGTTGTATCGCTCGTCAAACTTTCCTTCCGCTCTTCCTACCTCTAAAAAAAAAAGAAAAATCGAAACCCAAGTCTATATCTAAATAAATTCGTGATTGCGGAGCAAGAGCTTGCGAATTTGGTTACCTTGAGCAAAGAAATGCTAGAAGCCAGAACCAGAGACCAGGCCCTCGCCCTTATCGAGGTGGTAGACATCACGCTCATTCCCAAGTCCCTCCGCATCCGGTTCACTGTACCATGGAACCTTGAGCGTATCACTCATGAGGTGCCGATCCTGCTCGTTGGTGATCCAATTGCAGTGGATGATGTCCATAGCGGGAAAGTTCAACTTTTTGCTACAGCGAGGTCCTCCGGGGCATCAGCCAGCTTCTGGCGCCCGAAGGTGCCGGAAAGCGCTAGGGTGATGGAGGTGGGAGGCCCCTCCAACGAGCCGCATTCACCGGTGCCAGGTCAGCAAATCCCTGCAGTTTTGGAAGCGCAAAATTCGGGGACGGTTAAGCCAGTTGGCGGAACTTTTGAATTATTCCCAAAGTTAGCTCCCCAATTATCTCCCCCTTTAGCGAGCTGCATGCATGCACAAATCCCCCAAAATCCGACCCCACAATCACCGAAGGTCCCCCCTTTGATCCCTGATCCCAACAAATCTGCTACTATGTTTATCCCTCTCAACGAATCATCTGATAGCAATAACAAGCAGGCCCCCCCAATCCAACCGTTTGTACCGGACAACAAATCTCCTTCCGTACATGAAGAGTCTTGTGAAGAAGTCCGCGAGCTTCTTTGGAATGGCAGCAAAGTCTTGCTACCCCTGTCCTTATACTCCAAGATCAAGCTTACTGTTGATGATATTGCTCCCGCTGTTAAAGACTCATCCCCTATCAAGTCCCAAGCTGAGTCTGATAAGTTGCATGGTAACTTTCAAGGGCTTTTCCGTGCCGGCACATCTACTTTGGGCAATACAAGCTTTCGCACTAGATCTCTCATGCAGAAACCTCACAAGCAAGCCTCCAACTCATCCTCTGCCCTGCCTCCTGGCTTCTCTGCCGGGCCTTCAAAGCGCCAGAAGCGAGCCAGATCAGTATCCAAGCTTCAATGTTCCAGGCCATTCATGAAACACCTCTCCTCAACCATAAAGAAGAAGGCCTCAGGTACAGCTTCTTCAGCTGCCTCAGTTACAAATTTGCATCAAAACCCTTTTGCTTTACTTTCTAGTGAAGACATTTTAGAGGTAGCTGAATCAATCGGAGTGGAGGCTAAGGGGCCACACTCGGTGCACAACATCACGATTGCTCAGAAGGCCCTAGCTGTTCACACTGATCAGCAAGGACCCTCTGTCCAAGCTTAGGAGGGAAGCCCAATGTGCTTCGGGACTTGCTCTTTAGTTTTTTTATTTGTGCTGTTTAATTATTTCACTCATGAAGATCGTAAGCTGGAATGTCAGAGGTTTGGGCAACCCTACAAAATGCTCCTTTATCAAAGAAGGTATTCGCAGCTGTTCCCCCCAAGTAGTATGCTTGCAAGAGACGAAGTTGTGTAAGCCAACTCCCAACAAACTTTCTTCAGTAGGTGGCACTATCATTACCAAGTGGATTCAACTTGATTCCATCAGGCACTGTGGCGGCATCCTGTTAGGCTGGAATGACAACCTCCTCGAATGCACCTACTCTACTTGTGATATTTTCTCCATCTCAGCCTCGTTCAAGAGCAGATGCTCCGATGAGATATAGTCCATTACTTCTGTCTATGCACCGTTTGAGCTCGATGACAGGGAATTATGCTTTCATGAAATCAAGCAAAGGCGACCATCTCTCCATGATGCATGGATCCTATGTGGTGACTTTAATGTTACTATTTCTGACTCAGAGAGATCTAGTGGTCGAGGCTCTTCTCGAGACATGAAATGCTTCCGTGAAGTTATCCAAGATCTTGCACTGATTGATCTTCCACTAGCAGGAAGGAAATACACTTGGACAAATCAGCGTGATACTCCCATCATGGCTAGGCTTGACAGATTCCTCATCTCTGCCGTGTGGGATAGAAATTATCCTGACTGTATCCAATCCTCTCTTCCAAGGTTTTCATCCGATCATTGCCCCATCATCCTCGACACTTTGGCACTCCATCACCGTGCCTCCCGTTTCCGATTTGAAAAGTCATGGCTGTTACAACCTTCTTTTACAACAGAAGTAAACAATTGGTGGCGCCATTTCCACTGCCAGGGTAACCCAGTTGATGTATTCTCTGCCAAGCTAGGCCTACTCAGAAGACGCATTCGGAAGTGGCAATCAGACACCATGGGCTCTATTCCTGCAAGGAAGAAGCAACTTCAAGAACTCCTCCTCAAGCTTGAGATTGAGGCTGAGTCCCTGCCCTCTCCCCCTCCCTCCCTCAAAACCACTCAGTCTGAACTTCAGAACCTGATCAAGGAAGAGACAGTATACTGGAGGCAGCGATCCCGTGTGCAGTGGATCAAAGAGGGCGATGCAAATTCAAAATTTTTTCACTCCATTGCAAATGGTAGACGAAGGAGAAACTACATTCACAGTCTCTGCATTGATCAATCCCCCACAACCAACCCAGCAGACATCAGAACGGCTTTTGAGTCTCACTTTCAAGCGATATGTGGATCTGCCACCATCTCCGACTTCAGCATTGACTGGCCTTCCCTCTACCCCACGAATGAGGTTACCCTGCACCATCTTGAGGAACCTGTTTCTATTGAAGAGCTGCGAAAGGCAGTTTTTGACATGAGTAGTGATAAAGCACCGGGCCCTGACGGCTTCTCTATGAGCTTCTATCATAACTGTTGGGACACAATCAAGGAGGACTTGCTCAATATGATACAGTCAGTCCAAAGCGGCGATACGGATATTGGGCGCCTCAATTACTCCGATATCATCCTCATTCCCAAATGTGATGGCGCAAACCTAGTGACTGACTATAGGCCCATCAGCCTCCTAAATTGCTCCCTGAAGATCTTCACAAAGATACTTGCCAACAGGCATAGCCCTCTCCTTCACTCTCTGGTGTCTTCTTCCCAAAGTGCTTTTTTGAAAGGCAAGTCGACTGTAGACTGCTTCCTTGTAGCACATGAGGCTATTAATCTCTGCAGCAGGGGTAATTCTGACACCTTACTCTTTAAAATTGATTTTACTAAAGCTTTTGATACTGTGAGTTGGGATTTCCTACTTCAATTGCTTAAGGCTAGGGGTTTTGGGCCAAGGTGGTGCAAATGGATAGAGATGATTCTTACTACAGCCAAATCCTTCATCATCATTAATGGCGAGAAAGGCAGACAAATCAATTCCAAACGGGGACTTAAACAGGGCGACCCCTTATCTCCGATGCTCTTTATTCTGGTGGTAGATGTCTTGGCCAAAATGCTGCAGCTAGGAAGAAGTAATGGCACTTTCTCTCCGCTGCCAATCAGAGGTCTTTTGTCCCAACTCTCGGTGCTCCAATTTGCCGATGACACATTGATCTTTTGTAAGGGAGATGAGCAGGAGATCCTGAACCTCAAGATTGCCCTCCAGCTCTTTGCAAATACCTCAGGCTTAGCAATTAACTTTTCCAAATCTGCTGTGGTTTATTTTGGCCGCTCTAAGGCCAAGTTGCATGCCTTCTCCACCATCCTAGGCTGCAAGGAGGAAAGTCTCCCTCTTAATTATCTTGGCATGCCCCTTTCCAAAAGCAAGTTGTACAAGCGACATTGGCAGCCACTCATCCTCAAGATTGAAAGGCGCTTATCGGTATGGAAAGGTAAAATGCTTTCTAAAGGAGGGCGGCTAGTCCTCATCAATGCAGTTCTTAGCGCCCTACCAGTATACTTTGCTTCTTTCTTTCGCCTTCCGAAATGGGTCATTAAGCGTATTGATCAGATACGTAGCAGATTCTTTTGGTGCGGGGAGGACAAAGACTCGAGGGGCCTTGCTTGTGCAAATTGGAGCACTGTCTGTCAGCCTAAAGACCAGGGAGGACTTGGAGTCTTGGAGCTAAAAGTTTTCAACGAAGCCTTGCTGATGAAATGGTGGTGGAACATCTACTCATCAGACTCTCTTGTCAGCCAAACTCTCCAGGACTTGTACTATAAAAGTTCTTCACAATCCTTCGTTTGTCCAGCATCGGCGTCACATTTCTGGAAAGGCATTTTCCACTTGCAGCATCAGTTCCTTATAAATGTCCATTGGCAGCTTGGAAATGGAGAGACGATCGCCTTTTGGCAATCCCGATGGCTTAATGAGCATAGCATATCCACCTTGTACCCTGCGCTCACTGCAGCAGCATGGAATATTAATGCTACGGCTTCATCACAGGGCTCTTGGATTCAGGGGATCTGGAATTGGCACCCAAGTCTCAACCGCACCACCTCGCAAGCTCTCCAAACTGAGAAGCAAAGCCTCCTCCTAGCACTTGCAGATTTTTCCCCCTCTCAGGACAGAGATGCCCCAAAGTGGCGTCTCACACCCACTGGAGTCTACTCGGTTCAGTCAGCTTACAAATTCTTCATCTTCTCTGGCATGCGATCACCTTTCTTCAAGGCTATTTGGACATCATCGGCGCCACTAAAGTGCAAAGTATTCATATGGCAACTGAGTCGGGGCCGAATCAACTCCAAGGAGTTCATGAGCCACAAAGGGTGGTCGGGCGACATGAAATGCACATCTTGCGCATTTCCCGTTGAGTCGACCTACCACATCTTCTTCTCTTGCCCAGTAGCATTAGAGACCTGGCACTTCTTCACTGCAATTTTTCACATACATACACTGCCCACGACTGTTTTTGATTGTTTTGCATCTTGGTGCTTTGGTAACCCGCCGCACAACCACACTTGGCATCTCTTATCTATTGCCATATGCTGGAGTATCTGGATTGCTAGAAATGACTCTACTTTCTCTGCAAAGCTCTCTTCCTCTCGTCAGATTATTTCTAATGCAATTTTTTGGTTTAAATCTTGGCTAGATGGGATCGGCAGCGAAAAGAAGCGCCAGAAGATTGAGCAAGAGTTAACGGATGCAAATGCACTTGAACTGTTGCTACATGGGACAATGGGGCAGGCTGACCAGTCAGCAAGTGAGGAGGGTAGCTGCTCTTGGTAAACTATATGGCTGCTTACTGAAGTTTCTTCCAACCCCTGCGTGGGTTTCTATAACTAGTTGTTTTTGTTGTTTTGGGTAAGACTTTTTGGGCCGGTTGCAGACGGCCGGTGTGTACTTTCAGACCAGGGTCTTAGTGCTAGGCTGAGGCTACATGGTCTGCTCTTGTAACTAAACTCTATATCTTGCTTTTATATATATCATGTGAGGTAGGGACTTACCCTACCTTTTCCCTTCAAAAAAAAAAAAAGAGCTTGCGAATTTCAGAACTCGCGATCGCGAACTTGTTTTCTCGACACAAGCTTCGCGAGAAAGTTTCAGATTTTTTTGGGCTTGGGCTTTTCTTGGGTGAATAAGAACATTATCCAGAAGATTACTAATGGACTTTTAAAAAATCCCCATGATATGGGTCCTAGTTAATATTATTATTATTATTGGTAACTATCTTTTGCTTTAAGTATAAGGAGATAATTTTATTATATTTTGGGCATTAAAATATCTATGGTTAGCTGAAATAATTAGCATGGTTGGAGTGTAAATTTTTTTTGCTAGCCAAATTATCCAGTTGTTCTTCATTTTTGCTTATTCTAGTCAGCCAAAATAGCTAGTGTTGTTGGAGATGCTCTAACATAGTTAGTTTTATGAAAACAGAATTATATCTATATATTATACTAATAGGAGAGAGAATGTTTACCCCTCTCTCATTCCTCTATTTTGAAATAGAAAAAGGAGAGCAAAATGAGGAATTCTCATTTAATAACACGTCCAGTACACGCATTTTCGTAAAAAAATTTAAAAGAAAACAAAATTAAAGTCCCAAACTTATAAATCTGGTACTTAATTTCTAGAATTGTGCTTTGCTCATTAAGTGTTCGATGAAGTGCCTATGTTGCACACAAGGTGTTTGTGAAAAATGGATTTGAGAAATTTTGCTTAACTAAATTAATTGTATCTATGTGTGGTGTATGTATTAATTTATAAAACCCTAATTTACTACCTCATGTTATTTTCAATTTATAATTTGTCTTTTTTAAACCCCGAAATTTGGATTTGGAGAAGAGTACGGGTTGAAGATGGGGATGACTGCGTCATCAGGTAAAAAAAATGAGATTTGGTAAGGAGGTAGGTGGCAAAGAGCAGGGTGAGACGGACGGAAAGGTGGAGGGGGATGTTGGAGAAGGGAACATCGCTGCGATCGAGAACAGAGAAGACGAGGGAGAGGAGGGAGAAGGCGTCTGATAGGGTCTGGATTTTGGAGGAGGAGAGGAAGGAGGTGTGGGTCGAGATGAGGTGGGCTAGGACTGCCGGTCCTGATGTAAATAAAGCTGTGAGCATATTTTTTGAGGTAAATCACTTTTTTAAAGTTCAATATAAAGTTATAAGTCCATTAAAATTATTTTAGTCGGTAACACTAGTGATTAATTACGTAGTTTGTGTTTTTTTATCATTTGTATCAATCAACAAGTGTTAAAAAAAACTCTATAGTTCAAGTTCTCATCATTTTTGCATCAACCAGCGTAAAGAAACTTCATTTCTATTTGTTGTAAAACCTTTCTTTTAGAAGCTTAAGTTTTTAGCAGTTTCAGTGATGAGGCTTCAAATAAGAAGAAAGGCATATTATATCTATATGTTATACTATTAAGAGTGAGCGTGTCTATCCCCTTTCTCGAAGAATAAAAGGAGGAATTTACATTTATTAATATATGCAATACGCACATTTTCATTAAAATATAAAACAAAACAAAATAAAAGCATCAAGCCTATTAATCTGGTACTTAATTTCTAGAACCGTGCTTTGCTCATTAAGTGTTCGATGAAATGCCTATGTTGCACGCAAGGTGTTTGTGAAAAATGGAATAGAGAAATTTTGCTTAACTAAATCAATTGTATCTATGTGTGGTTTATGCATTAATTTCTGAAACCCTAATTTATTACCTCATGTTATTTTCAGTTTCTAATTTTTGTTTTTTAAATCCCGGAAATTGGATTTGGAGAAGAGTACAGGTTGAAGATGAGGATGACTATGGTATCGAGTCCAAAATTGAGATTTGATAAGGAGGTATGTGATGGAGAGGAGGGTGAGACGGACAAAAAGGTGGAGGGGGATGTTGGAGAAGGAAACGTTATTGCGGTCGAGGACGGCGGAGACGAGGGAGAGGAGGGAGAAGGCGTCTGATAGGGTGTGGATTTTGAATGGGGATGTGAGGGATGGAAGGGTCAAGATGAGGTGGGAAGGACGTGGGTTTTGCCGGTCCGGATGTATACAAAGTTGTAAGCGTACTTTTTGGGATAAATTTTACTAAACTATACTCTTGAAAAGTTAATTTCTCATAATTCTCTCACACTTTTTTAAAGTCAATATAATTTTTGAGTCTAGTAAAATTATTTTAGTTTATGCAATTTACATAGGATAACACTAGTTATATTATATTATATTATATTATACTTCTATACAATATATTACAATATATTATGTTAAACCACTTTGGTCCTATGATTTTTCTAATTTTTTCTTTTTAAAACAAAAAAAGGAGAACAAATGTTGGAGATAACTTTCCACTCTTTCTCCATCCAAATTTTGAAGTGCAATCATATCCCTTGATCAAACCTTAAAAATTGTGCACTATTGTATAGATGTTATTAGAGATTTTTTTCAAAAATAGTTTTGTTATTCTCTCACTTTTTAAAAATTATGTGCAATATATTGCACAAGGGTTATATTTAAAAATTATGTGCAATATATTGTACAGGTTATACTAGTTTGTAATATATTAGAATATGATTTGATTAATTAGTAAATAGTAAAATATTATATTTCAATGTTTCGATCTGTACCCTCAAAAAAAAAAAAATTGTTTCGATCTGGATTTGAAATTTGTTTCAACTTCATGGTCTCAACAAAACAAATAGTGATCGAGTTCAATAGAGTATGACTGGCGGTGAGATCGATGAACTGAATGTAGCATGTTGGAAATAACAATGATCCGAATTTTTGCAATTGATCAAGATACCTTCATTCAGCTTTCAGTACTATTTCTTAGTTCTAATTGTGTCAGCTATTGTCCAGCAAACTGTCTAGATGTTACTAAAGGAAAAAAACTTTGAACCTATCATAGTGAAAATCTGAATCAACTACATTTCAGACATCATCTTTCATCACTCAGAGATAAATCTTGGGATACATACTCCCTGTTTTTCAGGATTGCAGAGAGCGTTAGTGAAGGAGTGACAGATGTTGCACCAGGAGACCATGTACTCCCTGTTTTCACCGGAGAATGCAAAGACTCTGCTCACTGCAAATCTGAACAGAGCAACATGTGCAATCTCTTCTGGATTAACACTGATCGGGGAGTCATGATCGGTGAAGGGCAGTCGAGGTTTTCCATAAATGGAAAGCCCACCTACCACTTTGTCCGAACTTCCACTTATACTGTGGCCCATGTTGGTTGCCTTGCCAAAGTCAATCCTTTGGCTCCTCTCGACAAAGTTTGTGTTCCTCAGCTGTGGCATCCCGACTGGTACTACTTTATTCTATTAATATTTCTGTAAAGTTAAAATTTACCTGTATATATTGAAATTGGTAATTCAATTTGTTTTACAGTCTCTGGGCTACTTTAAATGTCGCAAAACGATTAGGGTCAGTAGGCCTTGCCGTTAGTGTTTTTCAAATTTTTGTCATTTTAGTTGTTTTTAATTCACCTTTTTATTGAAGGTTATATTGTGAAATCCTATGTTTTTTGGATGAGTAGGCTGCAGAAGGGGGCAAGGATTTCTGGTGCTTCAAGGATTATTGGTGCTGATCTGAACCCTGACAGATTTGAAGAAGGAGAGGTTCCTTAACTCTCAATTCCTACAGCTTTGGAGTTTTAGTGCAGTGGCAGGATCTTTCACTTACAATGTCGCTAAACTATAAGGTATTACATCGGAGCAAAATCTATGGTTTATTATCATTTGTGTTTTCTTCTATAACCAGCAAGGAAATTTGGTGTGAATGAATTTGTAAACCCAAAAGACTATGCCAGACCAGTTCAAGAGGTTTGTTTCTGAACTTCCATCCCATATGCAAATCAAACCCTCAACAATGAAAAGTGTTACATTATTGGATTAAACTGAGTTTTTCAATTTTGGGCTTTGCATATAGGTACTGGCTGAGATGATCGATGGAGGAATCGACCGCAGTGTTGAATGCACGGGGAACGTAAACGCCATGATTTCTGATTTTGAATGTGTTTATGATGTAATTCTTCTTCCAACTTAAAACCCCTATTCTAGATATTCAATTTGGATTTTATAGTTAAAATTCTTACATGTCTTCCAATTCATCAGGGTTGGGGTGTTGCTGTTCTTGTTGGTGTGCCTCACAAAGATGCCGTGTTTAAGACACACCCCGTGAATCCTGAATGAGAGGACTTTTAAAGGAACCTTTTCCGGTAACTACAAGACACGTTCTGATCTGCCTTCAGTTGTGGACATGTACATGAACAAGGTAAATATACCAACTAATTCTCTATTGTTTTGTATAGTTGACCATGTTGAACACTAGAAGACAATAAGAAAATTAATATAACTGAAAAGAAGTAACACAATAGAGAAAATAGTACTAGAGCTGTTATTACTCTTAAAAAGTTGGACACAATACTGGGTGAAGTACTTTGCCTTACATAGGCATACACACAGGGAGACCACATTGCATAATTTTCTCAACAAATTCCTAAACAATAGGACAAATAACAACCCATGACTAACCGACTAACACTTGACTCGATAATAAGCTAACAACCCTTTATTTACTCTACCATCTCAAAACAGATAATAAACTTGGTTAAGACCACATGTTGGTGTTGTATTCTAACACTTTCCCTCAACACCAGCTTTCGATCTTCCTACCATCTCGAGCTTCTTGCAGAGACCTCCAACCTTGTTGCTACTCAAGCCTTGTGTGAGCAAATCTGGAACTTGGTTTTATGTCTTAATATGTTCTAATACAATTTCCTCTTGCAGAACTTTTTTCCTGATAAAATGATAATACGCCTCCACATGTTTAGTTCTTGCATGAAAGATTGGGTTCTTCGCCAAACGTATTGCTGACTGGTTATCGCAATACAAAGGTATTGCATAATCTGTTGGTTGACACAAGTCCTTCAATAATTGTACAAGCCAAGTGCTCTCTTGAGTTGCCATTACTGTAGCTCGATATTCTGCTTATGTTGTTGACAAAGACATAGTTAGTTGCCTTTTACTGCACCAAGAAATTGCTCCAGACCCAAGCATAAAAGCATACCCGGTAGTTGAGCGTCAGGTATCATGATCACTTGCATAGTCAGCATCACAATAACCAACTATCTTGCAATCTCCACCTTTCTCATATAAGATACCATAGACAAGCATACTCTTAACATATCTTAAAATTCGTCGTACAGCTTCCAAGTGAGGCTTCTTTGGATTTTTCATGTACCGACTCATCACATCAACTGCATAAGAAATATCAGGTCTTGTTAAAGTTAAATAGATCAAACTACCCACTATCAGGTCTTGTTAAAGTTAAATAGATCAAACTACCCACCAATTGTCGATACATCGTCACATCTTCCAAATCTCCCCCTTCATGAGTGCACATTTTGGCATTTGGCTCCATCGAAGTCGAAATTGGTTTGCACTCAAGCATTCCAAACTTTTTCAACAAGTGCTTTTGCTGACAGAGAAATATTCCTTCTTGAGTACGATCAATCTCTAGACCGAGAAAATGCTTGAGCTGACCAAGTTCTTTCATCTGAAAATCAACTGATAATTCTCCTTTGTTCGCAACATTTCTTCTTCACAATCTCCTATTATGATTAAATCATCATACACTAGCACAATAGCTAGCTTCCTACCATTAGCTTTGACAAACAAACTAGGATCTACAGATGTCACTGAATAACAACAATGAGTCTAGAATTCAGCAATCTTACCATACCAAGCTCTCGGTGCTTGTTTTAACCCATAAAGCGCCTTTCATAGCTTACACACATATTCATGATGATCTTGACTCTGAAAGCCCATCGGTTGATTCATGTAGATCTCCCGATCTAACTCCCCATATAGGAACACGTTCTTCACATCCATCTGCCACAAGTTCCAATCTTTGTTAGTTGCAAGTGCAAGTAGGACTCGTACAGTCGTATGCTTTGCAACTAGACTAAAATTTTCATCATAGTCTAGTCCATATTGTTGAGAGAACCCCCTGAGCTACCAGGCGAGCTTTGAGCCTCTCAATTGATCCATCTGCACGACGCTTTATCTTATACACCCATTTGCAAGAAATAGGCTTTACATCTCTAGACTTTGGTACCAGCTCCCAAGTCTGATTCTATTATAATGCAACAATCTCCTCGACCATAGCTTGATTCCACTCCGGATTCTAAAATGCTTCCTCAAATGTTTTCGATTCTTTTGCATCTGCTTATTTTACTATGGCACTGTTGGCATATTTAGGGTTTGGCTTTATGGCTCTTGTTGATCTTCTAGGAGGAGATGGTGCTTCTTCTTCACTAGGCTCCTCTTCTTCGCTTGGTTGTTCATTCACACTAGTTTGCCATGCACTCCGAGCTACATCTTCTTTGAGATCAGAAGCATTATCTCCATCTTCAGGTTCTCCTAAACTCAGCTGGATTTGAGTAGATTGCAACTCATCTTTAATAACATCTGACTCTGGTAGTATCTTCTTCTCTGAGGACCACCATGAAGATGCTTCATCAAACACCACATTCCGAGATGTGTAGCACTTTCCACTTGTAGGATCACGGCACCTCCACCCTTTTCTTTGATTATCATATCCTACATAAATACACTTAACAACCTTGTTGTCCATCTTGCTACGTAAATGGTCAGGTACAAACATATAACATACACAGCCGAAAACTCGAAAATAGTTGATTGTAGGGTTAATATTCCACAATTTTTCAAAAGGTGAAAGAAAACATAACCTTTGTTTTTTTTTCTGGGGAAAAGGTGGAGTCTGGCCACCCTGTTTCATTAATAAGTGATTAATAAAACAAACTCAGAGTACTGATCTTACAATAAAATCCTACAAACAGAACAGAAGAACATAACTCCACCCCGGACATGGGGGTGGGACAAAAGACAAAACATAGAGTAGCCACAAAGAAATACATCATAACCCCCAACAAACCCTGGGGTGGTGGGTATCAGTGACCATCATAGACCGTGCTGGCTATCAATCGATCGTCGGTCCGATCTCGATCTCCTCGTCATCAAACTCCTGTACCTGGAATACACTCGCGATTCTTCCCCTGGGACCTGTTGCTGCCACATTAGAAAACATAACCTTTGTTGAGGAAGCCTATTGATTACAAAAGCCGCGGTCTTCATTGCTTCTGCCTAAAATCATCCTGGATCATTCTTCGCATGAAGCATACTTCGACATATTTCTGCCAGGTGCCTGTTCTTCATTTCTGCTACTCTGTTTTGCTAGGGAGTGTTAGGACATGTGAACTGATGGCGTATTCGGTCCTCCCGAAGAAAATTGCTGAACTCGCTTGAGATGTACTCTCCTCCATTCTCGGTGTGTAGACAATGAACTTCTTTGCCAACTTCTACTTCTGCTACTTTCTTGAAGTCAATGAACTTTGAAAAAGTTTCAGACTTTTGCATCATGAAGTAAACCCACACGTACCTTAAGAAATCATCAATAAAGGTCACCATGTACTTCATCCCACCAACTGAGGTTTGCTTGATGGGTCCAAACACATCAGAATGAATTAACTGTAACGGTTCCTTTGCTTTGAATTTTGACTCTTCATATGGTAACTGATGCGCTTTTCCATACTAGCATTCTGCGCAGACTGTGTCTGTTTTTACTTCAAGTTAGGAAAATCCTTTCAGCATTGATCTTTTCATCATCACATTTAGCTTGGAATAGCTAACATGACTTAGCTGCGTGTGCCACAAGTTAGTCGTCTCGTTATTTCTCGTCTTGTCTACATATGCAGTTTCTACAGACATCACATAGGCTGACTCTAATCTCCATCCCTTCATCACTGGTTCTTCTACAATCTCAAGGTCGCGATAAACCTTGACATCTTGCGGACCAAACAAAACAAAAATGACCAGAATATGTTAATTGTGATACTGAAAGAAGATTTTTCTTCATACCTGGAACATGGTAAACATTTTGAAGCGGCATCTCATTAGCACTATACTGGGGAGGGACTATCGTATTATCGATGTGAGCTATTGGTAACTTCGAGTTGTTGGTTGTCACTACAACTCGATTTCCCTTGTACTCTGACAAATTTTGCAACTTTTCTTTGTCACCCATCATATGATTTGAGCATCTCGAGTGATCTTTCTCATAATCAGCATGTTCAGACATAGTTGCTATAAAAGTGTAACCCCTATTTTTCTGTTTTGGTTTTTACTGTATTTTATTTTCTTTCTCTTAGTTATTGTATCTGAATTTTCTTTGAATAATAAATCTTGCTTTTCTTTGGGCTCATTTATTCTCTTTTGATCATTTTGTACTCTTTTGGCTTGAATCCTGCATTTTTGGCTCACTACAAATTTTACTCTTTTGTGTTTTGAGTTTAAATTGATCCGCTATATGTCTATCTCATTGATTTCTATTTGTTCTTCTCTTTTTGGAGCCTAAAACCATACCCTAAACCCATTAACCTGCAACCCAAAATCCATCATCTTAATCTCCTATTTAAATACCCCTTAAACCATAATTTAATGATCTCTAATCTCTCTCTCTCCCCTCCACCGCTCACCCTATCTCTCTATTCCCCGTTTCCTCTGTTTCAACCCATCCCGCTCGAACCCATCACCCCTTCGCCCTCTTCTGCCTCCGATCATCCCCGTCATCACCCCCACCATCCTCGACTTCGTCGCCCCTAGCCCTTGACCCCAGCACCACCATTCCCGTCCTCGCCCAAGCCTTGACCCCCTGTATCATCCAACTGCCAACCAACCACCCATCGCCTCCACTGCTCGAACCCACCATCCCGATCGTCTTCTCCCTCCTTGCCGCATCCCCTCCCCTCGTCGTCGATGTCCTGAACACCGTTTCCCGCCTTCCCATCTCCTCCTCTGTTTCGGTGAAGAAACAGAGTATCGACCCCCCCTGCTGTCCCTCATCGCTGTCGTTGCTCCTCGACTGCTAGTGCCCCGCCGTCAGCCCCCCGAACACCCCTCGAGCCGCTCAATTCGCCGCCGTGTCCCGTCGTTGTTCTCTCTTCCTTGCCCCATCGCTGTTTGGCATGTGGGTGAAGGAGGATCCGTTTCGCCATTTGGTGTTTGGGTTAGGGAGGAGTTGTGGTTTGCTGTGTGCTGTTTGTGGATTCACTGTGTGGGATTGTTTTGCTGTGTTGGTGTTGCACGTAGAGCGCACATGCTTGCGTGCTTTCGTTCATGGTTCGTCGTCCGGGATTCTCATCCCGTTATTCTATATATTCGAAATTATCATCTAACAGGAAAGTCTCTTCTTGAACACCTTTATTGTTTGTGTTCAAGATTCTTTGATCTCCGCAAGTAAATCCCAACCCTTTTTATCATATTCCTATTTGAATTCCGTTAAGTATATTAAGAATTTACATGAGCTAACCCAATATATTCTTAACATTGTGCTTACATATTTGATAAAAAAACCTAGTCCCTCTAGCACATTACATATGCACGTTATACATGAAGAATAACTAGATCCATGTTATAGAATTATTTGATAGTTGAATATGTTCGATTGGATTTGATATGATGAATAGATTACCATGATTGTAAAATTGCATCTTAAATCTAGAAATCTGCATGTTAAACATCTAATAGCACTTTCATTATTAATGATCATGAATTATATGGTTGTATGATAAAGTTGTTGCCTATTCATATCAAAATATGCTTTGGCCTGCTGTTTGTGTCTTTTCGTATCAAAAAATTGACCCTGTTACTGTTGTAATTTGAAATAATTTTTTGAATATGAATTATAGCCCCATGAGTCTATTTTCTAAAACTTTTGACGGATTTGAATTCCGAGTTATCATTTGTGAGATATCTTATTTTTAGTATAGCTGGGCAGCTGGGTCTAAATTTCCAGATTCCCAAATTCATGCATATCTTTCTGTTATATAAATAAATAGAACATGTTAACAGTAAATTAAAAATATTAAATTAATTTGGCTGAGACTAGACATGTGTAGGAACCACCCTGAATTTTTGTAGATTTAATTGATGAGTTTTCTGACCTATTTCGTATATGTTTATACAATCTATAACCTGCTTCCTGAACATAAAATCTGAAAAGAATATAATTTTCACCCTAGTTTCTGTAACTTTTATATGTCGTATGTATATTCGCTGGAACCGGAAGAGAGTATAGTTTCTAGAACTTCCGACGAATCCAGATTTGCTTTTCTGTAATAGCGGGAATATCTGTTTTTGTACAACAACGTCCTGTTGTCCAGATTTTATGAATTGTGTTGATTTAATATATATGCTCATTGCTTTGCCTGAAATGAGTAGACTTAGTCACACCTAGCATGATACAACCTTGAAACCTTCTTGCATGCTCACATAGGATGAAATAAAATGATAACAAGCCGGGGTATTATGGGTTGACTTAGTAGTGAATAATCGGAGACTGTACTTGTTATGGGTCCCTTGCCAGCTGATTCCTATAAATCCCGAAATCCTCGTAAATTTCCATAATTCCCGTACATCCTGTAAATTCCTGATTACTGGGCTGAGTACATGATATGTTGAGTTCACTATCAGTCTAAAACGTTCACTTGTTTGTTTGCACCGAACCTGTGGAATAGGACGCAATAGTACGTGCACTAGATAAGATAATAAAATGATTAATAACCCACATTTGAAATTTCATGCTTGATGTCGTATACTGTCATCAACACTGGACTTGAATTGAAAATATTAATTAAATGCATGATTAAACATAGACCCTTGACATTTTTACCAATCTTTGATTTTGTTATTGACTTTGATCCATCCCTTATTTTTGATATACCGTGCTCATATTATTCCATGTTTTCTTTACTTGCTGTCCACGACTTGCTCTAAGGACAATATTTTTTCTCTTTTTAGATCATGAGTTTACAGGTACCAAAGGATCACTACCAGAAGGAATTGGTGAGCACCGATTCTAGAAGATGGAGTCCAAGAATAGATTGCTTGAATTAGTTTATGCTATTTTCCCCTTTGAATATTGTCGTTGATATTATACTTTGTTTTGGGCTTTTATGACCCGGAGTTTTTTTATCCCAGCTGTTGGATATTATTATTTGGATTATCTCATTTATTATTGAAGTTGATCTTTGTTTATGTGATTATATCTCCTTGCGTGGTTGTGATTGTTATTTCATATTGTTGAGTTAGACTAGTACAACTTATGGATGGTATTTACATTATTTGCTGGGCCTTCGTTACGTACTCGTATCCCTGTATTTTGGGAAGCGGGGCGTGACAAAAAGCTAACTCCTTCTCTTCAACCGCAAATATGCCTCAACGTCCCATTCTTCTTCGTTTTTGGAAGTAGCAATGTTACTCTCCACTGACTTTTTCTTCAACCAAAAAGCTTTTGCCATGTGACCCTTCTTCCCGCAATTGTAGCACTTCCCTTCAAACTTTCTGTTGTTGCCATGATTCTTCGAAGCCCCCCCTGTACGATTACATCCATATCTTTGATGCCTTTTTGCCTTGTCATCATTCTTTTTAGATCCACCAAATGTATGTTGCTTGGGATTTCGTCTGCTTTTATTGGCGTAGAGTGCTTCCTCCGCACCTGTAACACCCCGAATTCCAAATAAGACTGAATTTGAGATTCCTCAAGATCTTTACACTTCACTTCGTACAATTTTACAAGAAAATTAAAACTTTTCATAATACATCAGAGTCTTATATTTGTTACACAGCGGAAGACAAAATAAATTAAAGTAATACAATTACAACATCTTTAACTTCTAACTAAAATCAACAGCAGCAATTCCACTTTGCAACTTCATGAAACTCCAATACCTGCATGTAAAGCTGTGGGCACGTCAGTTGATTACAACCGACGAAATGTTATACACGGCGAAAACAGTATAACGATCGATCCTCTCTATGCCGAAAACAGTATAACGATCTCCATACTTTAACAAAACACAAACTTGAATAAAATAAAGTGTTACTCTAAAACCTGTAAGTGTATGCCATGCCTTAATGCCTAATGCAGATATTGTTATACTAGGATGACACTAATGCATACTTGTTCGGATCCTATGCATTCCATACTACATAGGTCCGAGGGCAAGCACCTACATACTCCACAATAAAGGGTTCGATCCCTCGCCATGACAACTACCCAGTAATAAGACAAAGTTGAGACGTTCCACGAGTACGGATACCAATCCCGGGGAACCGCCGCAACAAATCCCCCGCTCGACTGTTATACAGAATCCTCGTTGTGCGAACCTCTCGCAAATGCCCCTCTAGCCCCGGTATGTATATACATGGAGAACGGCAAACTATCCGCCCAACTACGCATAGTCCCAAATTTAAAATAAAAGCTCGTCGCCCACGAGGCAACCACAGTCCCGAAGAACCGCCGCAACAAATCCCCCGCACGACTGGGTCTATAGTCCCGATGAACCGCCGCAATAAGCCCACCGCCCAACTATATAGAGTGCCCCACTTACGTTTGCCTAGGTCTTACTACATCTTCACTTATGTGCCTAATTCTTAAGTTCAAGACAAATTTGACAAACCTAGAATTAGTTTTATCTCCTGCCGGACTTAATCACCAAATACGAGATAGCTCCATGGCCATATCTCAAAAATATATCTCAAGTCTTTCGTTTCAACAGTGCCGATACCCGAGGTCTTACTAACTCTAAATCATACTTTTTCATGTACAAGAATTCATAGGTAGCATACCCTTCATCATATCTTAAACTTAATCAACTTCAATTTAATTCACAACTTAATCAATGTCTCATCTTTAGCACTAATCAGTGTCCCATTTTAGCACTATTCATGATCTACTTTTTCACTCTTAATTCTTTCAAATCAATGATTCTACTCATGCTTTCATTTAATTAAATTCATTAACAATTTGAGTACATATAGGAATCTAGAATTTCTCAATCAATATAAATGCATAATCTTAACAAGAAGACTAATTCTCACATCAAAGTCTTTACTTTTGTTCTAATGATAAATATCATGTTCTTTGATATGGCTAAAAATGGGGGTAAATCGGA
The DNA here is from genome assembly GCA_017893485.1 of Hemerocallis citrina. Lineage (NCBI taxonomy): Eukaryota > Viridiplantae > Streptophyta > Magnoliopsida > Asparagales > Asphodelaceae > Hemerocallis > Hemerocallis citrina. The sequence continues at coordinate 361,283,097 of CM030359.1, forward strand.
ACCGTTCAAAGTGGGCACGAATCTTAAAGTCTCAGGGGCGAGATGGTAATTTCACCTACAGACGGGTCCAAATTGGGTACCGGGTTTCTCCTTTTGGACCCGCTAGCCCATGAACGAATCTGTTCGGTAGAGAACGGGTCTCAACCCGTTAAGGACCAGCTCAACGGGATAGGAGGAAATCCCATCTCGTCCTTATCCGCTGGAGGTGGTTACAACCACTTCTATCCAGTCACACCAGGAAGTAGGGATTGGATCTTATCCCGAAGCAGATTCCTATGGTGACTATAAATACCCCCTACCTCCTACTGTCACAGGTGATCACACTTTGCACACTTGAGCTCTTTCCTTTCACTTTTTCTGTGTATTGACAAGAGTGTCGGAGGGTTCATCGCCAGAATCCATCCTAGTATTTCGAACGTTTGTGCAGGTTCGCAGGAGCTTCAAGGAGTCAATTTGCCAACAAGGAAGAAGAGGGATTCAGCCGGTTCAAGTTCCTACGAACCTACAAATCTCATCTATTGCCTCCACACCAGATTCAGCGGCAACAGATTGGCGCAGTCTGTGGGAACATCTCCACAAGCAATCCAACCTTCCTCCTTTCACCAAAGCCACTCCCAGCAATGCCTCCCAAGAAGAGATCCGCAAACTCCAATCGAAGAACAACCTCTTCTCCTCCTCCTCCTCCTCTGCAGGGGGATCTCCCTCCGCCCAACCAACCGACCCTGCAGCTCGATCCCCAGGCTCCGCAGTCCGTTCAGCAGCCTTTGGGATCCCAACCCACAGTGGGGGAGCACTCTCGACGAAGCCGCCACAAGCAACCTGTACATCAGGTTCATGTTTCCATCCACAATGCTGACACGGACTCTATGGCTTCTCACACCCCTCCCATTCCGAAGGACCTGCAGGATGTAATCAACAATTAGCAGACCAAGTATGGACCCGACCTTCGTACCCGTCTGGATGAGAGGCGGACCTGTAAGGCGAACCCTCGCCATGAGGACCAGAGGGATCGGTCACCATGCCGATCAGACCGTGGGAGGTCCCACTCTCCCGGGAGGCGAATAGAGTCACCCCAACACCGTCCAAGATGGAGTCGCTCCCCGGCTGGCCATCCTGCGCCTCGTGCCCAGCAGGAGCAGGAGGCCCCTATCACAAGAGCAGAATTTCAGCAATTCCAGGAGGCAGTTCTTCGGGCGCTCAATGCTGCCCCTAACAATGGCCATCGGGCTCCTAGCCCTCTGCCAGCTCCTCGCCATCCTCACCACTCCCACAGTCCTCGACAAGCTCCTCGCCATCCTTATCGCTCCCGAAGTCCTCGACCGGCTCTGAGCCATCCTCGCCGTTCCCGAATTCCCAGGCTCCGAGCCATCGCCGCCCCTCTCCTGACCTTCACCGCCGCTCCCGGAGTCCGCGGCCTACTCCGAGCCACCCCCATCGTTCTATTAGTCCACCTTCTACTCAGAGCCATCGCCGTCGCAGTCCCACCCCTCCTCGACATGGGAGGAGTCTCGAGGCTCAGCAAGACAAGACCGAAGGGAGGAATCGGTCTACCGCCGTCTCCACGAGATGGAGAGGCACCTCGGCCAACTCGACCGAGATGAAGAATGACGGGCCAGGGACCTCCGCCCAAGCAGGCCCCCATTCTCTGCACCATCATGGAGGCTCCAGTTCCAGACAACTTCAAGCCTCCATATTTCGAGACCTATACCGGGGAGTCGACTCCGCAGATCATATTGAGAGTTTCAAAACTCTCATGATGATCCACCATGCATCCGATGCCCTCCTCTGCAAGACCTTCCCGGCCACACTTAAGGGGCCGGCCCGTGAATGGTACTCTCAACTTGCACTAGCATCTATCTTCTCCTTCGACCAGTTCGAGGACATTTTTCTTACACATTTTCTGAGCAGTCGCCGCACTGAGAAGACGAGCGCCTCCCTACTGTTCCTCAGTCAAAAGAAGAGCAAACGGTTGAGGGACTATGTCAAGCGCTTCACTGCTGAAGCCAGGTCCATCGCTTCCTTGGAACCATCGGTCGCCACTGTCGCCTTCCAATCCAACGTCCTCAATGCTGACCTCAAGGCGTCCCTCGCCAAGAAGCCCTCGCGGGACTTCTCAGAGCTCCTACTCCGGAGCGAGAAGTACATCCGAGCGGAAGAAGCTCTCCACCGCCTCACCTTTGAAGTGTCTTCTTCTGCGAACAAGCAAAAGGGTCCAGAAGAAGAAGAAGCTAAGAAGCTCCACAAGGACAATGGGGGTCAGCGTCGTCGTCGTCGTCCTCCTCGGTTCGAGAAATTCACTCTGCTAAAGGCGAGTGTGTCCGCCATCCTGATGGAGATCAGGAATGAGGGACTCCTACTTCCTCCTCCCAAGATTAATACCCCGGGAAAGAGGAAAGATTGGAACAAAAGGTGCCATTTCCATCGGGACCACATGCACGACACGGATGAATGTCGGTCCCTTAAAGATGAGAATGAGGCCCTCATCCAGAGGGGGTAGCTCACTCGCTTCGTCAGGAAGGACAGGACCGATCTGCCCCCTCCGCCCAGGGGAGGTAATAGGCGAGCAGAGCAGCATGCGGAGCCTCCGGAGGTTGAAACAGAGGCCATCCTGAACTTGATACATGGAGGCCCAATGGGGGGAGATTCCAACTCCTCCCAAAAAGCCTTTGTTAGGGAAGTCAATTCCGTGCAGAGCCATCCTCCCCCCAGAGGCCTAGGAGTCCCTGTGACATTCTCCGATCGGGACTTGGAGGGCATCCGCACACCCCACTGCGATGCCCACGTCATCAACCTCCGAATGGCAAACTTCGACGTTCGACGAATTTTAGTGGACAACGGAAGCTTCATCAACATCTTGTTCTTGGAGTCCTTTAAAGGCCTCCAGCTATCGAAGGACCGGCTCAAGCCCGCAGGCTACACTCTTCACGGGTTTACTGGGGTCGCGGTGACGGTTGAGAGAGTGATAACCCTCGACGTAACTACTGGAAAGGCCCCGACAACTCGCACGGAGCCGATGGACTTCATGGTGGTCGATGTCAAGGCTTCCTATAATGTTATCCTGGGTAGACCAGGTTTGGCCGCGCTTCAAGCCATCCCCTCAGCCTACCACATGAAGATGAAGTTCCCAACGCCCTCAGGAGTGGGAGAAGTGAGGGGAAGCTAAGAAGCGGCTCGGAAGTGCTATATGACCTCGATGGGGAGGGGGGGAGTCTGGTTCTCTCTTTAGAAGCACTTGAACTTCCTCAGGAAGGCGGTCAAACTATCTCCGAGCCTGTGGACGAATTAGAGGAAGTGGCCTTTTCCGAAGAAGACACCACTAAGACATTCCGCATCAGCAAGGCTCTCTGCCCCTCCCTTAAGCAAGACATCTCCCGGTGCATACGGGAGAACCACAACCTCTTTGCCTGGACTGCAGCCGATATGCCCGGGATCTCAGAGGAGCTCTCAATGCACCATCTGAGCGTCACTCCTGGGGTCAAGCCTGTCCAACAGAAGAGGCGGAAGTTTGCTCCCGAGTGACAACAGGCAATCAAAGAGGAGGTTGAGAAGCCTTTTCAGGGTACAATCACACCCGGATGTTCCCTCCCAACATCCCGAAGATTTCGTTCGTAACGGACCAAGGCCTTTACTGCTACCGAGTTATGCCGTTCGGCTTGAAAAATGCTGGAGCAACGTATCAGCGCCTTGTGAACAGGGTCTTCCAAGACCAAATTGGCCGAAACATTGAGGTCTACATAGACGACATGTTGGTCAAGAGCACCCGAGGGCAGGAACATGTTATCGACCTTCAACAAGCCATTGGGGTGCTCAGGAGGTACAATATGAGACTGAACCCGAAAAAGTGTGCGTTTGGAGTCTCGTCTGGCAAATTTTTGGGGTTTATGGTCAGCCAGATGGGAATAGAGGCCAACCCCGAAAAGATCCAGGCCATTCTCAAGATGGCTCCTCCCTCTAACGTCAAAGAAGTATAGAGGCTCACAGGTCACCTCGCCGCGATTGGGCAATTCCTTTCCAAGTCCGGGGAGAAGTGCCTTCCTTTCTTCAAGGCCCTCAAGGGGGCTAAAGGCTTCGAGTGGGGACAACAGCAACAGGAGTCCTTCGACAAGCTCAAGGAATATTTAGCCAACCCCCCTCTCCTGAGCAAGCTAGCACCTGGGGAAGTCCTTTACCTCTATCTCGCAGCTTCGGAGCAGACGCTCAGTGTGGTCCTTGTAAGGGAATAGGATAAGACGTAGAAACCCATCTATTATGTGAGTAAGGTGCTTCGCGACGCCAAACTCCGTTACCCGAAGCTGGAGAAGATGGCTCTCGCCTTGGTCATGGCAGCCCGGAAGCTTTGCCCCTACTTCCAATCTCATTCGGTGGTCGTCCTTACCGACTGGCCACTGAAATAAGTTCTCCACAAGCCCGAGACCTCCAGGCAGCTCATGAAATGGTCCATCGAGCTGAGTCAGCATGACATCAACTACCAGCCCAGAACGGCGATAAAGGCCCAAGCTCTGGCCGAGTTCATTGTGGAGAACACCATCCCCGACTCATGCGAGTTGCCTGCCGACCCCTTGATCTGGACCGTTTATGTAGACGGGTCCTCTTGCGCCGATAAGAGCGGGGCTGGCATCATCTTAACTGGCCCCGACGCCTTCGTCCTCCAATACTCCCTCCGCCTAAACTTCCCGGCATCAAACAATGAGGCAGAGTATAAGGCCCTCATAGCAGGGCTCTGCATGGCTCACAAGGCGAGTGCCGAGCGAGTAAGGGTCTTCAGCGAATCCCAGTTAGTCGTCAACCAGGTGTCCGGGGAATACGAGGCTAGAGACGAGCGTATGGCCAAGTACTTGGCAAAGGTGAAGGGGCTTCTGGTTTTATTTGAAGATATTCAGCTCCAACGCGTCCCTCGAGAGGAAAATGTGCAGGTAGATGCTCTCTCTAAACTCGCCTCCTCCTCCCTCCAAGGTCTAGAGCGGACCGTCTTGATAGAGGTCCTTCTCAGACCAAGCATTGATGAAGATGACCCAGAGCCAATGGAAGTCTACCCCTTAACACTTGGGAAAAACTGGATGAAGCCCCTCCTCGAGTATCTCAGGGACGAAGTCCTTCCTAAAGACCCGAAAGAGGCTAGGAGGATCAGGATGCAAGCTGAGCGGTACACATTCCTTGATGGAGTCATGTACAAATGCTCTTACACTCAGATAGACGGGCGACCCTATCTGAGATGCCTCTCCCTGGAAGAAGCACTCTATGCCCTAAGAGAAGCCCATGACGGTATGTGCGGCACGCACATGGGAGCGAGATCCCTCGCCCGTAAGCTCCTGAACTACGGCTACTTCTGGCCCACACTATTGAGTTACTCCGAGGAATACGTCCTCCAATGCGACGCCTGCCAGAAATTTGCCCCGATTCATCGCCTACCCCAAGCCCAACTCACCTCCTTGGCAAGCCTGATTCTCTTTGCAATGTGGGGGATGGATTTGCTCGGACCTTTTCCCCCAGCGCCGGACCAGCTGAAGTTCTTAATAGTAGCGGTAGACTACTTCTCAAAATGGATCGAGGCCGAACCTCTTTTAACAATCACCGAGCACAAGGTCCAGAAGTTCTTTTGGAAGAACATCGTTTGCCGGTTCGGGATACCTCGCATCCTCGTAACCGACAACGGGACCCAATTCACGGGAGCAACCTTCTGTAGTTTTTGCGAAGACCTTGGCATTCAGCAGTGCTTCTCTTCGGTAGCTCACCCTTAGTCCAATGGCCAAGCGGAGAACACAAACCGACAAATCCTCTCTGGCTTGAAGAAGAGGCTTGACAAATCCACCAAGGGGCTATGGGTCGAGCAACTCTCCAATGTTCTTTGGAACTATCGCACCACCAAAAGAACTCCGACGGGGGAGTCCCCCTTCAACCTCACGTATGGTTCAGAAGCTCTCGTCCCTTTGGAAGTGGGTCTCCCTTCACCTCGGCTGATAGCCTACAACGAAGCTCAAAATGCAAACCAGCTTTGCAACTGCCTAGACCTCATAGACGAGATCCGTGAGAGCGCCATAATTCGACAAGAGACCTACCGCCACAGGATCACTCAAGCTTACAATAAGAGGGTGCGGCCAGCCAATCTAACAGAGGGTGACCTAGTGCTCAGAAAGTTGTCGATCTCTGATCCAAGCAAGAGGGGCAAGTTGGCACCAAATTGGGAAGGACCATATAGGGTCTCCAGACTTGTTCGCCCAGGAGCGTATCAACTCGAAGACCCAGGGGGCAAGAAGATACCGAGTACATGGAACACAGAGCACTTGATGAAGTATCGAGAGGGTGTCTAAATACCGCTCCAAGCAACTTCTCCAAGAGCGCTCCAGAAGACATGTCTAGAGTTCTTACTTGTATTTTCTTGTTATCAAAGTGTAAAGGCGGCTCGCAAATTAGAAGCGGCCGCCCATTTGTTCTCAATAAAAAGAAGTCTCTTCTTCTCAAAGTTCTCTATTTTTGGGCACTCTAACTCTGCTTATAATTTTTAAAAAATTTTTTGCATTAAAATGACATGCTTGGAGTCCAACACTTGGTTCGACTCCACTTCCACTACTTGCTTCTAAGCAAGTAAAGAGCGGATCACCATTCGGAATTGCTCCTGCAGTTGTTGATATTTTCTAAACGACAAGCTTGGAGTCCAACACTTGGTTCGACTCCGCTTCCACTACTTGCTTCTAAGCGAGTAAAGAGCAGATCACCATTCAAAATTGCTCCTGCAGCTGTTGATATTTTCTAAACGACAAGCTTGGAATCCAACACTTGGTTCGACTCCGCTTCCACTACTTGCTTCTAAGCGAGTAAAGAGCAGATCACCATTCGAAATTGCTCCTGCAGCTGTTGATATTTTCTAAACGACAAGCTTGGAGTCCAACACTTAGTTCGACTTTGCTTCAACTACTTGTTTCTAAGCAAGTAAAGAGCGGATCACCATTCGGAATTGCTCTTGCAGCTATTGATATTTTCTAAACGACAAGCTTGGAGTCCAACACTTGGTTCGACTCTGCTCCAACTACTTGCTTTTAAGCGAGTAAAGAGCGGATCACCATTAGAAATTGCTCCTGCAGCCGTCAGTATTTTCTAAACAACAAGTTCGGGGTCTAACACTTGGTTCGAAGCGACTTTTGCTACTCGCAAAAGAGTAAGTACAAAGCGTCCCACCATTCAAAATTGTTCCTACAACCGTGGACAACTACAACAACTAGCAAAACACACGAGTACGAAAACAAGTATTATTTCATTAAAGTTTGAGAAACAAGTCTAATCACAAGACCAACTACTCATCTTTACTACGAGATATGACACTTGTAAAACCAAAAATACAAGACTGCAGAAACCTAAGACCTACTTCAATGCCTCCTAGGCGCGGGGTTACTTCGATTAAGAGACACACAGGGCCGACGAATGTTGTACTGTCGACACCCTGTCTAGGCGCTCGTCTCCAGACTGGCGAGCCGAGAAGCATCGTCGGCACCTATCCTAACAGTGGCTCCAACAGATGCTCCACTCGATAAAACTGCCACACCACTTTGGGCATCGTCTGGGCTTCGATGCATTGATGGAGAGCGATGCGCGAGCTCATAGAAAGTTATCCCTCTATCACGCTCTTCGCGAGTGCAAGAAGTGGATCTAACATTGCTCCGCTCGGGTTGTGGTTGAAGACGGGCGACCTCTGCCTCGAGCTCGACAATTCGCTCTTTAAGTGAGTCGTCTTTCACCTTTATCTTTAGACGAGGCAGTCGCGCCGAGCTCGCACCGCGAGAACTGTTGGCGATTGTCCGCCGAAGGTGAGCAACTTCCATACTCTTGCCAACAGTGACCTTCTTCAGCTCGTCCCTCTCTGCTCTCACCTTCGTCAGAGAATGTTGAAGACGCTTATATCTTAAGCTGAGGTTGACAGCCGCTGATGAGCCCGTATCATTGCCTTCGGGGGTCGACTCGCAAAGCCTCTCCTCCAGCCGCCTGATCTCGAGGTTTCGATGGGTTAAGATCAATCTCAGGAGATTCCACTTGCGTTCTGCTTTGCGAAGCTCCCACTCTACTTCGCGAAGCCGCTCTCGGCTTCTAGCAAGGCACAACTTTGTCACCCCTAGACCAACCTCGGGACGAGCCTCTGCGACCACATGAGGCACTTCGGCGAGTGGCATCACTTCGACAATCTGAAAAGGCCAAGTCAAACCGTTGTGAACACTTAGCCAAAATTTCAAGCAAGTCGTTGGGACACTTAGTCAAATTTCAAAAAGTTTGTGAACACTTAGCCCAAATTTCAAGCAAGTCATCGTGGACACTTAGTCAAATTTCGAAAAGTTTGTGAACACTTAGCCCAAATTTCAAGCAAGTCGTCGTGGACACTTAGTCAAATTTCGAAAAGTTTGTTCATTTCATTTAAGTTTGGAAAGATATATGCGGTGGCCAGTCCGCAATTAGGCGATACATTGCTGATCTAAAAAAAAAGAGAAAATAGGAAACTAAATTTGAGGCTCGACCTCTTTCTCGTGGCGGCTCGCAGCTGCGGGATCAGACTCCTCCGGAGCAGCGACTATCGCAAGGGGCATGACCTCGGATCCCGGCACGTCACCGACGACCTCAACTTCGACATCCGTATCACCATCCCCTCCCTCATCCTCATCTGACTCTTCATCGAAGCCCGGGACGTAGTCGGGGAAGAGGCGCCACTCGGAGCAGTCGACTTCGGGGAAGCGTTCGGTCACTTGCTCGATGGCGCGAGCATAAGCCTTGGCCATATTGACTGCAAGGAACCCTTGGGCCTTCTCCATAGTTGCGGCTTTAGCCTCCTTCGCGGCCGCGACCGTGGCAGATTCGATAGCTTCTTCCTGCTGCTTCGCTGCTGCCTCCTTCGGTCAAAGCAGATCAGCCTCGAGCTTCTTCATGAGGCTGTCGAGGTACTCCAACCTCGTCGTCTTCCCGTCTGCCTCGTCCTTCAGTTTATCGAACTCGTTCACGATCCGAGCTTTCTCCGCCCGAGCTTTATCAACCTCCTTCTTCAGGTCCTTCTTGAGTTTAGTTATCTTCTCCATAAGATGACCGAAGTGACAGGTTATTTGCAGATGGAAGACAAGTTAGCATGAAAATCAAAGACAAAAAATATACAAGTATACAACCAACAAAACTGCGCTACTCACCGACACCGCTGCTCGGGTGATCTCGAGGGCATCATCCCCAACACCGCCGGCATCCATGGCGGCGCGATCCTTTGGCATCGCTATATGTTTGACGGCCTGCATGCTTGACGTCGAGTCACCGAGGAATCTTCCAGCTTCCGGACCTGCCAGTCCGAAACAAAAATTTTCTTGTGTTCCTCGGTCAGGAACACTTCGGCCTCGGCTGTCAGCGGTGCCGCCTCCATCCCCAGAGCGGCCGCCATTGGGAACTCGCCTGCCTCGGTTGATGCGGAGGTCGCTACCGTTGCCACCTTTGGGGCCAAGGCGGCCGACACCGATGCTTTCTCGACGGTGCTGGCGACCGTCTTCGTCCTCGGGGAAGGCACCTTTGAGACGACCCTCTTTCGCTTCCTCGGAGCCTTGCTGCCGAGTGCTGCCCTCTGAGCCAACACAGCTTCGTAGTCCATGGTTCCTGCGATAGAAGAAAGTGTGATTAAACGCAAGTAAAAACCAAGCAAGAAAAGAAAAACAAAAGGGGAAAACTGCATACTAGGGTCTATGCGGCTGAGCCCCCCCGTAGAGCGCCTCTTCTGTCAGGTCCCTCCAATCGAATGTTGGTCGGTCGAGGAGAACCTGAACCATTTCTTCTTCATTGGGGTAGAGCACCGGAAGCTCTTTCACCCTCTTCGTCACTTCTTCGATCCAATATGAGGGGATACACCACGGCTCGCGACTCCGGATGATGAAGTACTTATCTCACCAATGTTTTATCGAGTCGGGGCAGCTGATGAGCCGAGCACCATGCCTCGGAGCCAGGTAGAACCTGAACTCTGACTACTGTTGCTGATGAAGCCGGTATAGTGTATGAAGCACCCTTAGATCAGGCTCGATCTCGGCTGCCTGGCAATGGAGGACGAACACATTGATCACCTTCCACCCATTTGACATGAGCTGAATGGGGCTGATGCCGAACCACCACAGAACTTGGATGGCAAAGGGGTGGAGTGGCAGACGCGCCCTGACAATGAAGGCGTCAACTGGCCAAAAGCACATATCCACCGGAATCGGCGAATTGGCCCTTACTCCGGGACCGGGCAGCATCAGCTCGAACTCCACGGGGATCTGAAAGCAACCCCAGATCGCTACTAAGTCCACCTCGTTGAGGATTGAGATAGTGTCATCGACTTCCGAAGTCTCCCTCGCGAGGTTCTCCTCAAAACCCCGCCCCCTTCCGTATACTATTCGTTCGGCGTGTTCCTCCGAAAGTTCCCGAACCCTGTGGAGTCCTGTCAGAACGCCTGGCAATCTCTCGAACTCCCCCATTCTGCTCGGGTTCTCCACTATGTTCTCCACTACCACCGAAGTAGGTGCTTCGACGCCTTTGCCCATGTCGACGAGAGGAACCTGGCTTGGAGATGGCTCATCGGCAGCGGAGGGGGAGGGCTCTGAACTCGGGGGAAGGATAGACATTTGCTAAAAAATAAACTAAGTGTTGAGTTACCTTGAAGTGACAACTGCGGTCGGAAAGAGCGGTCGGAAAGATCTCCGGAAAACGGTCAGTTGTCACCAGAAGCTCTCGTTAGTGAAAACCTATCGCCTGAGTAAAAATATGAGAAATGAACAAGTGAAGGGGGGGGGGTGAAGTCTTATAGAGGCAGCACACAAAACGAGAATAATGGGCTCCAAGAGTTCAACGGTCAGGCCCATTTACCACAAGACGACAAAGAAATATGACCGCCTCTCTAATGGTCAACGGTCAAATGGTCAAAAGTCCACGTGTCATGAACTAGTCACCAATGAATTGTCAACATGTCACCAAAAAGCTTCGGCACGCCTCGCCGAGCATTCTTGCCACCGATGTCCAAACGTAAGAAAAAATCTCACTTGGACTTCGGCACACTTCGCCGAGCGTTCTTGCCTGTAACGCCCCGAATTCCAAATAAGACCGAATTCGAGATTTCACAGGATCTTTACTTCACTTCGTATAATTTTACAAGGAATTTAAAACTTTTCTCAATAATATATCAGAGTTCAAATACAACTTTGTTTACAGAGCAGAAGAATACAATGAAATACAACAATGAGAATGATATACAATTTATACAATCTTTAACAAATAATAATTCAACAGCACCGAAATCAACTTTACTCCTTCTTGAATATGTCCATCTCCTGCATAATAAACTGTGGGTATGTCAGTTGATTACAACTGACGAAATGTTATACATGGCTATTCTCTCTATGCCGGGAACAGTATAACGATCTCAATACTTTAACAAACATCACAAATTTGAATGAACAATAAAGTGTTAAATGTGACTACGCTAAACATGTAAGTGTATGCCATGCCTTAATGCCTAATGCACACAATTTATACTAGGATGATACTAATGCACACTTGTTCGGATTCTATGCATCCCATACTACATAGGTCTGAGGGCAAGCACCTACATATTCCACATTAAAGGGTTCGATCCCTCGCCATGACAATTACCCAGTAATAAGACAAAGTTGAGATATTCCACAAGTACGGATCCCAGCCCCGGAGAATCGCCGTAGCCAATCCCCCGCCCGACTGTTATACAGACTCCTCATCGTGCGAACCTTCTGCAAGTGCCCCTCTAGCCCCGGTATACGATATACATAGAGTACGAAAAACTATCCGCCCGACTACGCATAGTCCCGGATTTCAATAAAACTCGTCTTCCACAGAGCAACCTCAGTCCACCGACTGGGTCTATAGTCCCGGTGAATCACCGCAGCTAACCCACCGCCCGACTATATAGAGTGCCCCACTTACGTTTGCCTAGGTCTTTCTACATCTTCCCTTATGTGCCTAATTATTTAGTTCAAGACATGAATGAATTCCAATCCTAGAATTAGTTTTACCTCCTATCGGACTTAATCAACAAAAAATACGAGATAGCTCCACGACCATATCTCAATTTATATTTCAAATCTTTCATTTCAAAAAGTGCCGGTACCCGAGGTCTCACAAATTCTAAATCACAACTTTTTTATGTACAAGAAACCATGGGTACACATACCCTTCAACATATCTCAAACTTATCCACAATTTGATCTATGTCTTATTTAGCATCAATCATAATTCTCTTATTCGTTCATAGTTCATTCATGAATCAACAACAATAGCAATTTCATTTGCAAATTTTAAACTCATGAAGTATCTCCAATTAATCAAAATACAATCTCTTCAAGAGAAAATAATTCACAACTTAATCAATGTTTCATCTTAGCACGAATCAACGTCTCATTTTTAGCACTAATCATGTTTTACTTTCCACTCTTAATTCTTTCTCGTGAACACTTATTATCATATAGAAATATAGAATTTCACATTCAGCATAAAATTGCACAATTTCAACAAGAGAACTAATTTTTCTCATCAAAATATTTACTTTTCTTCTAAGGATAAAAATCAAGTTTTTAAGATAATTAACTTGAGAACAAATCTCATTCCATCTCAAAGGTTTCTTTTTACTACTCAAATATACATGAAAAATCTTTCAAACAATTTTAATAAATCCTTCATCACATTTTATAAACACTAGGATTTTTCCATTTTTTAAATGCCTTTTTAAACTCACTAAATTATTTTAAAACCATAAAAAAAATATAAGTTGCCACTGGGTCTCGAACCAGTGAAGCCCCAGACAGCGACCAAAGGCCCACCGCAAACCAGAGAGTCCAAGTGGACTCTTTGTCCAAATTCTTAATCTAAACTGATTATATACTGAGTGTTGGGCTCTGTTTGTATTGAACAAATCACACAAAAAAAAGATTCGGGCTTAACAAGCTTCGAACCCGAGCCAACCACAAAGCCAGCGCACGTCAGATCACTAGGCCATCTGCGCCCATCGACTCACAGTCAACCCGAAAGGGTTTCATTCCGATTTCGTGTTGTTTCATTATTTTTACAAACTCGATGCCTCTAATTTGATTGAACCCTTAATTTAACTGAAACTGAAATTTCTTTACATCAGTAACTCACATATTTTAGAAAGAATAAAATTTATAACTCAAACTTTCAAATTGTTCCTTGTTATTAACAACTACAATTTGTATTCATCATTTCTAGTCAAAGATTGCGTATTATAACAATCTAAATGAGTTCCATAACATCTACTTTTTATTTTATAAAACTCTATTTACTTATCCAAAGAAGTATTTCCAACATTTTCATAAAAATCTTCTATTCTTCATGCATATTAGTTCAAGGCAAAACTAATCAATCATTTCTTTTCTAATTAACATGATATAAATCAATTTACTTAACGTAGCACATCTTACTACTATTCATGTTACATAAAAATCAAAATTTCTTATTTGTTATTACTAGCATGCATTGTTGTATATAACTAGAAAGTAAGAGAACACCCACCTTGGTTGAAGCTTGAACAATCGAAAGAATGAACACCACTCCAAGACTCCTAGTTCCTCTCCTCCTCCTAGCAGGAGACTCCAAGAACAAGAACTCTCTTACTCTCTTTCTTTTCATTCTCTATTTTCTTTCTTTCTTTCTTTCTTTCTTTTTCTTTCTTTCTTTTCTTTCTTGATTTGTTTTGGTGTGAAAAATGAGATGAAGATGGTGCTATTTATAGGACAATACTAGAGTTCAATTTGCAAAATTACTTACCTAATAAATTACTCAAATTAATTCCTAACCCTTCACATTTCATAACTCTCAAAACTCCTAACTTTTTATCTCCCCACTGCTCTAAAATCCAAACTCCAAACCCTTCTCCTTCCACATCCAAAATCGGCACCATCCATATGCTCCACGTCACTGTGAAGCAACAGCAAAGAACCAAATTTTGCCGTTGTTTCCTTCATGAGTGGGCCCCACCTCACTATTCTGCTATTCACATATTACACATATTAACTTCCTTTTTTTAAAACCATTAGCCCACTGCACTTAGAAAACTGTGGGCCCCACCATTACCAAAACATTAATTCATTATATTACCATTTCATTAATACCATGCATTAATCAATAGCCAATACACTTTATATATATCATATATTTATATAGAGTTAGTCTATTATGAGATGGTGAGATGGGCTCCTTATCGTGAGCGGGAGCTACCAGCCATCCGATCTAGTTTGATTCAGATCGAATGGCTGAGATCAGATCCCGTTCTCCATCCTGTTTTGTTGAGGGTAAAATGGTCATTTACCCCCTCTCCTTATCTGTTGGCATGCTGGCTCTCAACTCACTCCCGCTCTCTCTTCGATCGTAAGAAACCCTAGCCTCCTCTCCTTTTCTTACTCCCGTGCTCTCCTTCTTCGATGAAACCCTAATCGTCGGAGAGAAACCCCCATTCTCCTTCTACGATTTCTACTTTCTTGGATTCCGTCACTCTCTTTGACGAGAAACCCTAGCCCCCAAATCCGCTGGTCTCAGTGGTCTCTTTCTCTCTCTCTGCGATCGAAGACCCAAATCGCAATTAGGGTTGCGAGGCTCTCTCTCTCTCTTCGACGTCAAACCCAGCTTCCGATTAGGGTTTCGATTCCTCATCGATTCGAATAGAAACCCTAGCAGCCCCCAATCATTCTTATCAGGTATTCTCAGTTTCAAATTACATTTCGTTTTCTTCTTTCAAGTTTCACTATGAAAATTTGAGTCTCTACCTGTATGATTAGAATTTTTTGTAGATAAAAGGTACAAAATACGTGACTGTATGAGATCTTCAGAATTGAAGATCCTTCCTGTAGAGTAGTTTATAAGTATTCCACCATTTCGATTTTCAGCATTGTATTAGAATTCTAAAGAAGGAGATGTGTGTACTCATATTTGTTAGGTCTGTTAAAATGTTATTACTGGGGTTTGGTTTGCCATTATATAGTGTATAATAGTGTGTTTGAGTGTCATATTGGCTTTTTTAGTTTATTCCCCTATTTCGGTTATTAGAAGAGGCGCAAGGTGGCCTCTACTGTATATATATTATAGAGGTGTATTTTTATCAGTCAATATGATCTCTTCTCATGATAAGGAGAGGTATTCACAGCTATTTTTGGTTTCCCCACAAATTTTTTTAGCAGGAAGATGGGCAATTGATGATGTTAGATGACCACTACGTTGAGCTCAACAAGAAGCTTATGGCTGATGAATCTCTTTCAGAATTTGATGCTTACAGGCAGTGTGCATGGACGCATGTTTGTGCCCTATGGTGGTTATAAGGGTGCATCTAATTCTCACTAACAGGAAGTGCTTGATTCTCACTTATTTTAAATTTACCCAATGTCCTTTTTTTGGTTGTGCTCGTCTAGGCAATGATGATAAGCACTACTTAAGTAGCTATTTATTTTGAATGTGTAAGCTATTTGTTTTGAATGTGTCTCCCCCCTCCACCTAGTATTGTTGTGTCTTGTGCGGAGTTGATTTAAGCCCTCGGATCACGATCCAACGGCTGAGCTCTTCAGCTCATGATAAGGAGCTCATCTTACCATCTCATAATAGACTCACTCATATAGAGCTGGTTGAGAGTTGTTTAATATTTTTCGAGGCTGATTGAGCTCTTTTTTTAGCTTTGTTTCTGAGCATTCTTATTGTGGGGGGGGGGGGGGGGGGGGGGGGAGGGGTTAAACTAGTTGGCATGGCATAATAATGCAGCCCTAGAAAAATAAGTATTGTTGATTTAAACAAACAGTGAAATATAAGTGTGTTCTGAGCCTACGATTACTTCAATTCATGAATTTGTTGCTTAGTACTACTTGGCCATTTTGTAGTAGTATTTAATTTCACGAATACATGATTAAGATAGTTGTATTCACTGTTTTCAGGAGCAGCAACAACCGTTAAATGTGGGAGGAAAATGAAGGAGAAAGGACCATATATGGGAGGGGTTAACTCCAAGAAAGCTAAGATAAATCGTAACAAAGAATTAATTTCATATTACAGAAATTGTAAGGATAATCATTTTTTTTTACTTTCATATAGGTAAATCGCTACATCATTAGTGGCCACTCCTTAGAGCACGTCTGTTTAGCTATGGTTCCTTTTATTCTCAGCATAATGCTCTGGTTAAGAAGTATCAAGATTGACTGCAGGTGTGTAATCTCATTTTTGGTCAAGTTGGTTTTTACAGTGAGCTGCTTCATGTTATGAATGATATGGTTTTGTTGATATGATGTGATCCAAGCATACACTCTATCCATCTATCTTCAGGGTATGTAGTAGCAGTATTACCAGGTTCGTATTATGTTTTGGTTTGTGGAATAGGTATGTGATCGCGGTATGCTACCCTGAGTACTACATGGTACGGAGGGGGTAGGACGAGTTGGGTACTCATTTTAATAATATATATATAGATGTATGTGTAGAATAAAGACAAAGATAGAAAATTAGACCATAAATACATTGCTTACTTGCTTTACGAAAATTAAGAGTATTAATCAATTAAACTCTATGACGAATTGAGGAGAGTTTGGAGATAAATTAGTGAATTACTGCATAAATGTGTTTCTTTGTATGTGGATCGCTAGTTTAAGTGGTCCTGATCGAGGGATCACTGTAAATCGGATCGCAAGATCCGGATCGTGGTTCGGAGGGGGCGTGGGAGAACCCGGTAACATTGTGTAATAGTAGTACGCTTCAAGAGATTCTGATCAGAGCCCACAGTCCAGCTTGTTGCATTCGTCTGCAATTAGTTTTGGTCATAACGTCCATTTTTTTTGACAATTTTTTAGAACAATTTCACTTCTTTCAGTTGAGAATTCTGTAGTATCTCACACACTACAACTTTTAGTATATAATGGACTTTGCATACATATTCCTCTTCTATTTATAAAAAATTGAATATTGTTATTGCAACTTGGTAAATATCTAATTTAGCATTTAAATTAATCAACTGCTCAGTGGGCTTAAGGTATGTAAAGTAAACACCATACTGCAAAGTTTTTCAAAGCAGTACATCTATTCTAATAGTTGAGTAAATAGGCAGTCATAAGTGATTTAAAGCACCGATGGACACTGTGTATTTAGTTTTAGATCTTTCTTCATCTTTTGGTGTGAGCATCAACAGTGAGAATTGGGTAATCATAGGAAATCTTGTCTTGGTCTTTCCCTAAATAGATATGCTTACTTTCTCACATTAGTAATAAAAGTACTTACCTGGACATGTAAAAGACATATATGGCTATATGCGTAATGTTTTAACAGCTAATGCTGTGTCTGGTTTCCTAAGTGCAGCTACATTTAAACTCTAATAAACAGGTAATAATTCTTTTTAATATCCTTGCTTGAGAACACTTCCCTTGAAAAAATCAGCAATTGAGGGATTGAGAAAAGAAATGAACTTCGAAGTGCAATATAGATAGGTTTAGTGATTTTTGGTGGCTGTTTCTTATATGGTATAATGGTAGAATGGTGGTTTAATAATGGACTTCACTCTGCTATTTTAAGTTTGTTTAAAATATTATATTATCTTGTCAAGTACAATTTCAGTTTTGTTTAACAGGATCACATGTTCATTCAGTTTCATGCTCTAACCTTGCACCAGACCAGAAAAATTGTGGAATTGTGGGGTTAACATTTTAGTTACAAGGCTGGATTGAGAATGTATTTATCAAATATAACAAACGTCAGTCTAACATAACTTCTAATTTCACACTTTATATATGTTTTGCTAATGCTAAGGTACGATATGGATTGATGAGTGAAATACTATTCATCTAATGCCTCCTTTTTGTTTATATACATCTATTCTAAAAAGAATTTGAATGCTTTCATTGATTAGGTATTAGATTTATCGAATATGAGACTGACCATGTTGCCTTGTCCTTGTGGTTAATACTTGGCGACTTATATATTCTGCCATCTGGATTTTTTTGTAATGCCTCGATTTTTCATTTAATGAAATTTTTTTATATTTTGCACGTAGTGTGCACGTGCAATATTTTTTGGTTGAATTAAATGTTATGATTATTTTCATTATGATGAGTATAAATAGTTAAATATGTGCTTTTAATTATTTTATACAAAGTCTTCTTTCAATTAGACAAAAAAAAAGCCTTTTCTTCTTAAAGCCCAAATTTAATTCATTTATTTTCTTTTATAATTATTATTTTGGCCCATAAACTAAAGCCCATGAGCTATTTTATTTTTAAATACAACTTGTAATGTAGGATACAATTTAAAGATTATTTTTATGTAAAACATAATGTACAAATTTTTAAATGGAGACCAAGTTGCATACACGTGCACTACACGTACACGTGCATATGCACACATGCTTGGCCGGTTGTCCTTTAGGAGGGAAATCAAAATTTGAGTGGAGTCATGGTGGAGGTGGTTACTTGATTATGGGTAGTTAGTGTAACTCCTCCTTAAATCTAAGCCATTTGTTCCTAACTCCTACTTCAATCTTAGCCATCCATTATCCTACTTTTTTTGAATAAATACCCCCCCCCCCCCCCCCCCCCCCCCCCCCCCTCTTTGGCTAATATTCTTGTGCTGAATTTTTCCTCCAATCTATAGTTCAAAATACAATTATCTAGTAGTTAGTAAGTGAGTAAAAGATTGAGTTTGTGTGTGGGAGTTGTGTTTGCAACAAGAGGGGAGGCCGGCATCATCAAGGGAAGAAGCTCTCGGTTGGTGTGCTTGGAGGCTCGAGTGCGCGCTTCTAGGAGGAGGATCGTTCGTTTGCAAGGACATTCGTTTAGGAGGTTGCTAAGTTGTACTTTTCTTCAATAAGGTGGGTAAATTTTCTATATTTCTAATTAGAAATGCATGCTAGATTGAATGGAAAGAATGAAGCATGAAAAGATTAATAAGAGTACACATTTAATTGGAAAAATGATCTAAATTCATTGAATTGTTGATATGCAATTGTATGTGGTTCTATTATTAAAATTCAAATTGTGTGCGATATGATTATGGCTATGGATTGTGTAAAGCAAACTTCGTTGTTAGCATTAAAAATTATATGCAAGATTTAGTAGATTGACAACGTTGCTTTATGTGCTAAAATGAAATTTTTGTTATGACGTTGTAACGAATGGATTATGATGCAATTGTTATGTTTGTGAAAAGAATAAGAGCAGAAAATTGGTGTAGAGATTAGGGAAATTAAAATGTCGAAAAAGAATTTATTAGTAGTAGTACATCAAATTAACCAAAATTGTATGGTAGATAAGTGTTAATTATTGGAAAAAATATGTTTAATCATTTAAGAAAATTATTTTTATATACTGGGGTATAATTCATGATGGAAATGATTAATCTGGAATTTTTACAGTATGTTAGTAAGAGCAATTTGAAATGAGATTTTGATGAATATCGAAATATTTTTAATAACAAAGAGCATTGATTTAAATAAATTTCGAATTATACTAGTGACAACCCGAGCCTATAGCTCGAGTGGTCGGATCACTCTTAATTGCTACAGTATATGCGGGGGGAACCTCCGAGGTTGAGGGATCAAATCCCGTTGACACCATTCTTTTTTGTTTCGAACATTTTAAAATAATCAGTTCGGCCGAGAGCACTTAATGCTCTTGCCCTCTCTTCTAAACGTGTGCAGAACTCGGCCTAGTGGCCTGTGCCTTCGGTTGGGTTCCCTGTGGCCGCTGGTTCGACTTTGGGCCTCGGCTGTGTGTTTATATTATGGGAAAAACAATTTTTCGGGTGTTTTAATGATAAAAAAAAATATGAAAAAAAAATATGATTATTATCTTAAAAATAGGTGGAGTTTATGAAAAATAATTTGAGGATTATTTGCATGAAGTGGTGTATGTTTAGAGAATAAAAGCATAATTTAGAACTATAAGTTCTACACTTGCATTTGTATAAAGTTGTATTTTACAAAAGACTTGAAATGGAATATTAGAAAAGAAACACGAATAAAAAGGAATTATGTGAAGTGATGTGAATTATTCTTATTGGAGAGTAATGCGACAAATTATGAAGTGCAAATGTCCATCTTTGATTGAATAATTAGTGATGTGGATTTTAATGTGAAAATAATATTCTATGAGCTACATAATGAATAGTTGAATTTAATGTATAATTATGGACTATTGAACAATTTAGAAATCATGATTGGAAAAGAGAAATACCTTTGAGTATGATAACTCAACATGTGAACTTATGAGTTGGAAACGCTCAACTTTAGAAATTGTGAATTGGAATTGAAACAAAAGAGTAGCTAAGTCTCCCCCGGCAATTGGAAAGAAATGAAATTTGAAATGAAAGACCAAGGTTGGTCATGTTTGAATGAATGAATAAGTCCGGTTTAGTGGAGAGGCTAACTCTAGAGCTTTGATTTTGTTCATGATTCTAATAAAAACTAAGGATTAGTACATAGTGGAGATGTGATGAAAGTAAGAGAAAACATGAGTATGAGAGCCATCGGATTGGCGGCGTGAGAGTATTTCACAGGCTGTCTTCACGATGCGTCGTGACATGACGTGGATACTGTTCCAGAGTACCGTCCCGGTGGTGACGCTTGCAGGATGTTTTGTGACTGCAAGAGGATCGTGTGCCATGAAGGAGACTGAATTGCCACAGGCTGTCTTCACGATGCGTCGTGACATGACGTGGGATTCTCCTCCAGGTTTTCTGTACACGTGCTTGTACTCGTAAATCATCTAAGATACTTACCGTAGTTACAGTAGTAGATTAAGTCATGGCAAGGGATTGAACCCTATAAAATGAAGTGCGATTAAGGGCTTGCCCTCGGATCTATGTAGTATGGGATGCATAGAATCCGAACAAGTGCGCATTAGTGTCATGTAACATAAATAACTGCATTAAGGACTAAGTGCACAATCACAACACGACATCAATAGGATAGTCCCTTTTAGTTTGATATGTGACAAGTTTGTGTTTGTTAAATATGGAAAATGAGTTATACTATTTCCGGCATAGAGAGGATGGCCGTGTATAATGTTCATCGGTTGAATAAACTGACGTACCCACAGTTTAATATGCAGGTAAGTGACATGATAAAGATTAAAGAGGAACAGATGCTTAAAGATTATTTAAAGTTGTTGTACATTTATTTAAATGTCGTAATTTTACTTCCGCTGTGCAGTGTAAATTGTAATGTTTTCATGTAAACTCTGATGTAAAGTGAAAAGTTTAAATTTCCTTGTAAAATTGTACTAAATGAAGTGGAAAGATCCTGTAGAACTCTCGAATTCAGTTGTAGTTGGGATTCGGGGCGTTACAGAGTGGTATCAGAGCCACGCTTCCACACTTGTACAAATTTATAAGGAACGACACCCTAGAAGTGGACATTAGAGTGTGTATTTGAGTCTAGAGATTTAAATGTAAGTGACTTATATTTGTGTTGTTCTATGACTTATGCTTCTTCCTCTCTATTTCTAAGATGGTTGATCACTTCGACCCTGCTGGAGACGACGACTGGCATATCATTGAGGAAGAGTACCATCCTGGACAAGCAGATTCCGAGGAAGAGTACTACCCACGGCAAGCAGATTCTGACGGAGAAGAATGGCCTGAATCCCGAGAGATCACCCACCTCCAGATTCATCTGATGACTCTTCTGCTGAAGTAGAAGAACCAGTTTCGAATATTCTTGTGATATCTCTTCAGAGGCAGGTAGAAACACTGCGAGAGAGAGTCGGATTATTGGAGGCTCAACTGGCAAAGCGAAAGGACGACTTTTCAGTTCTCAGTCATCGTGTATGGAAACTCGAGAAGAGGAAGAATCTGATCGATGTACTGAAGGAAGAAGTTGATGAACTACGAGGAGAACTTCGAGAAGCGAAGAGGAACCGTAGGAGTTAGACTGTTGTAGCTTCTACTATTTTCATTCTGATGTCAAGAAATGTTTTTCAATTCGAATGTATAAAGTTTGGAATTCAATGTAATGCAAGTTGATTTAAAATTCATGTCTTATACTTCGAATTTAATGGATCTTTTGCATCAGAATATGTCGAGAAGAGGAGCTAGAAATGGTGAAGGTCTGAATCTGGAAACGGAACTTGCGAGGGTCTATCAGACGCTCAACACCGTGGCTATGAATCAGAACCAAGGAAGGGTCCCTGCGAACCCAGTGCCCGAAGCGATTAAACTGGTGGAATCGTTCAAACGAATGAAACCACCTGTTTTCGAAGGGAAGTCAGACCCTGATGCGGCTGACAACTAGATTCGTCAAGTAGAGACAATCTTTGAAGTGCTGGAGACCCCTGAAGGCAGCAAGGTCAAGTTGGCGACTCTGCAACTGGAGAAGGATGCAGCTGTTTGGTGGCAGTCGATGAAGAGGACCATGGGAGGCATAGTTCTCGGCTGGGAGGAATTTCTGGAAGAATTCTGCAGTCACTATTTCCCCTCTGACGTCCAAGAGAAGAAGGCTATGGAGTTTCTATCACTACAGCAAGGTGGTATGTCAGTGAGAGAGTACGAGACCAAGTTTACTCAGCTCTCTAGGTATGCTCCTGAATTAGTGATGGATGAAGCGAAGAAGGCTCATAAGTTCGAGCATGGATTGAGGCCGAGCTTGAGGTCTCGGATGATACCTCTTGGTATCAGAAGATTCGACAAGTTGGTCAAGAGAGCAGCAGCGACAGAAGCAGACATGGAGCAGTTTCATGTTGTTCAGAACCGGAGGAACAACTGGCAGTCTGGAAAGAGGCCCGCACATTCTGGGAATTTCAAAGGGCAACCATCTGCACAAAGGTTCAAACTGACAGGGGCGAACGCTATTAGTGTGGCTGGAGGACCTGGGAACAATGTGGTAAGACCTCCTGCGGTGACTTGCTTTAACTGTGGTGAGACGGGACATTTCATGTCTCAATGCTCCAAGCCGCAGAATGTCACCCGTGGGGGATCAACTCAGCAGGCCGGGAAGAAGCCGTACCAGCCAGGGCGAGTATTTGCCTTGACGGATGCTGATGCTGATGAAGTAGATCATGTCATCACTGGTACGAGGGCAGATGTTTAGAGGTTTATGTTATTTCTTTTTCCCGCTAATTAGTGAACTGTTGCGTAATGGGTGTGTATTATGTAACAGGAGAACTTTATCTTAATGGAATGAAAGCTGTTGTGTTGTTCGATACTGGATCCTCTCATACTTTTGTGTCTCCTAAATTTGCTAAAGTGTTGGGAGTTGAACCGAAGATTTTTTCAGGCAAGATCTTAGTAGTAGCTACTCCATCAGGGGAAACTTTAACCACTGATTGGTATTATGCTGATTGTGAGATTGTGATTGGAGATCGAATCTTGGGAATTGATCTGATCGAGCTGACTATCTTGGGAGTCGATGTTATCATTGACATTGATTGGATGTCGGTGTATAGTGCAAGCATCGAGTGTAAGACCAAGACGGTAATAGTGAAGGCTCCAGGTGGACCTGAAGTCACTTTCCAAGGGAAGAAGAAGTGTTCTAAGCTGGTGGCAGCTATCCGTAAGGAAGAGACTCCTGTGGAAGTGCAAGGGATTCCTGTGGTTCGGGACTATCCGACTGTGTTCTTGGATGATTTTCCTGGGTTACCCCCACATCGTGATGTAGAGTTCAGCATCACTGTTCAACCGGAAGTGCACCCATTTCTAAGGCACCGTATAGGATGGCTCCAGTGGAACAGAATGAAGTGAAACGGCAGATTGAGGAACTGTTGGAGAAATGCTTTATTCAACCTAGTGCGTCACCTTGGGATGCACCAGTGCTTTTGGTAAAGAAGAAGGATGGATCGATGAGAATGTGTATCGATTACCGGGAGCTGAATAAGGTCACTGTTCAGAATAAGTATCCTATTCCCCGAATTGATGATTTGTTCGATCGTCTACAAGGAGCAGCTGTTTTCTCCAAAATAGATTTTCGATCAGGATATCACCAAGTTCGAGTGAAAGCTGAATATGTGCACAAAACTGCATTTAGAACTCGACATGGGCATTACGAATTCTTAGTTATGCCATTTGGAGTGACGAATGCACCCGCAATCTTCATGGATTTGATGAACAGAGTTCTGAGGCCGTTCATTGATTCTTTCGTCGTGGTGTTTATCGACGATATTCTCGTGTACTCCAAGTCAGAAGAGGAGCACACCGAGCATCTGGCAGCAGTTTTGAAGAAGCTGGAAGAGCAGGAGTTGTATGCCAAGTTATCCAAGTGCGATTTCTGGAAATCTGAAGTGGCATTCCTAGGTCACATCCTTTCTAAGGAGGGAGTGGCAACTGACCCTCAGAAGATAGAGGCAGTGAGAGATTAGGCTAGGCCTACTACAGTGAAGGAAGTCAAAAGTTTTCTTGGAATGAATGGATACTAAAGGAGATTCATTCAAGGTTATGCTCAGATAGCCGTGCCGCTTACTGATCTAACCAAGAAGAATGTGAACTTCAAGTGGACTGAGCAATGTGAGGCAAGCTTTCAGGAGTTGAAAGAGAAGCTGACTACTGCACCTATTTTGGCTTTGCCTAGAGCAGGTGTTGAGTATGATGTTTATAGCGATGCTTCACATCGTGGGCTTGGTTGTGTCTTAATGCAAGAAGGAAGAGTAATCGCTTATGAGTCTAGGCAATTACGACCGCATGAGAAGAATTACCCGACTCATGATCTGGAGTTGGCTGCGATTATCTTTGCCCTGAAGCATTGGAGGCACTACATGTACGGTGAGATATTGAACATGTACACGGACCATAAGAGTTTGAAGTACATATATCAGCAGAGGGATCTGAATTTGAGGCAGCGGAGATGGTTGGAAGTGCTTGAGGACATGCGACCTGAGATCAAGTATCATCCTGGAAAAGCTAATGTTGTTGCTGATGCACTTAGTCGCAAGAGCAGTTTAGCCAGTTTGATTACAACTCAGAAGCATCTGACTGAGGAATTGGATCGAGCCGGTATTGAAGTTGTCTTGCAAGGATTGGGAGCATCTTTGGCTCAGTTGAGGCTTCAGCCTACCTTGAATGCAAGGATCATTGCAAGTTAGGAGGTTGATGCTGATATCTTGGAGATGAAGGAGCGGGTTGGTGCTGACAGATTGCCCGGATTTCATATCAGGGATGGAATGCTGTGGTTCGGAGATAGGCTATGTGTTCCAAATCAGGCGGACCTGAAAGAGAGTATTCTTCAGGAGGTACATGCTACTCTTTTGTCGGTACATCCTGGGAGTACTAAGATGTACAAAGACATCAAACATCATTTCTGGTGGTTAGGTTTGAAGCGGGATGTGGCTGAATTTGTGGCGAAGTGTGAGGTTTGTTAGCAAGTCAAAGCCGAAAATCAGAGACCCGGAGGTCTATTACAACCGTTACCTATTCCGGAATGGAAGTGGGATAACATCTGATATGGCTAAAAATGGGGTTAAATCGGAACTGTCCATATTGGGCGCGAATCTTGAAGCTCAGGGGTAAAATGGTAATTTCACATACAAGTGGATCCAAAGCGGGTACTGAATCTCCTTCTCACAGATCCAATAACCCACAAACGGATCCACACCAATTGGGTACGGGTCCCGACCCGAGGCGAACCCAGACCAACAAGAGACAAATCAGGGTCACTGATTTGACCAAATTAACGGGCCTGATTTGCTCTCACCGGGAATCAGGGGTTAATTTCCTAAACAGACTGTGAGGATTTTTCTCCTAGCAGTTACACAGGGAATCAAGCCTCTGATCTCTCCGGAGGCGACTATAAATACCTCCCCTCTGCCACTGTGACCAGGTTAATCACTCTTTTACCACCTTAAGCTCTTTCTTTAATCACCACTTGTTACTGAAAAGAGCGTCGGAGGGTGCGTCGCCGGAATCAACCTCGGTGTTTCGCACTTCCTTGCAGGTCGCGGCAGGGATCAGAAGGCTAGGATCTGCTGTTCAGGTTTTCTCGAACTCACAAATCTCATCTGTTTACCCCCTACACCGAAATAAGCGGTAACAGATTGGCGCCGTCTGTGGGAAGTTCCACACGAACAGCCTCAGCCTCTTCCTCGTCGTCTTCTGCAACCATGCCTCCGAAGAAGGTCAGATCTAGAGGGTCCAACCGCGGGCCCAATCCCGCCGATCCTACAGAGGAAGCCCCTGTCAATCCTATTCCACAGCCCGAACTTCCTCCTCCGGCTCAGCAGGGCCAACCTCCTCTTCCCAACAACAACCCCCCAATGGCCCTTCTGGTCACATCGGTCGAAGGCAGAAGCAGCCCCTCAACCCAGACCATGTCTCGGTTCACAATGAATCCTCGGATTCAATGGCTTCTCATCACCCCGACCTCCGCAACACAATCCTGAACCGCCAAAAAGATGAGGACCTCCGCACCCACCTTGATGAGAGGCGGGCCCGAGAGGGAACCTCCCACCAGCATCAGGGGGATCAGTCCCCTCACCGCCGAGACGGCAGAAGGTCTCCGGACCGCAGGGGCCGAGCGACATCTCCCGAGCGCCGAAGGAGGAGGCCGCATTCCCCCACGGATCGGCATCATCGGAGGAACAATGAGGCACCTATCACTCGTGCCGTGTTCCTACAATTTCAAGACACCGTGCTGCAGGCCCTCAACCTTCTGCAGAACAACCAAAATGCCCAGAGGGCTCCAACGCCCCCGAGGGTTCCCAGTCCTCGTCGCCGATCCAGAAATCCTATCTCGGCTCCCAGTCGCCAGCAGCAGCAGTATAGTCCCCGCCGATCCCAGGACTACCGGCGCCGCAGTCCCCGCTCCCCTTCCTATGAAGAAGAGTCCGGGGGATCGTATGATTACCAGCGGAGGGACGATGCCCTCAACCTGCCGTCTCCATGAGGTGGAGAGGCGCATTGGTTGCATGAACAGAGAGGAGGAGTCCAGAGCAGGAACCGTCCGGCCCAGCAGACCCCCTTTCTCTTGGACGATCATGGAGGCCCCCATACCGAGGGGTTTCAAACCTCCGCAGTTTGAAACGTACTCAGGGGAGTCCGACCCAGTTGATCACGTCGAAAGCTTCAAGACATTAATGCTGATCCATCAAGCTTCCAACGCTATGCTCTGCAAGACCTTCCCCGCCACCCTCCGGGAGTCGGCTCGGGAGTGGTACTCCAGGCTCGCCCCCTCTTCCATCTTCTCGTTCGAGCAGTTCGAAACGCTGTTCATTACTCACTTTGTGAGTAGCAGGCGAGCCGAGAAGACGAGCCTCTCCCTGCTCAACCTGCGGCAGAAAAGGGGAGAGAAGCTGAGGGACTACGTGAAGAGATTCACCGCAGAAGTCAGGTCTATCGCCTCCCTAGACTAGTCAGTGGCGACTGTTGCGTTCCAATCAAACGTCCTCAACTCCAACCTCCGGTCGTCCCTCGCCAAGAAGCCCCCGCACAACTTTGCCGACCTTCTCCTAAGATGCGAGAAGTACATCCGAGCGGAAGAGGCCGAGTGCCTCCCGAACTTCGGAGGGTCGGCCTCCGGATCGAAGAGGAAGGCGACCGAGGAGGGGGGATCGAAGAAGATGCAGAAGGACAACGGCGGTCAGCGCCGACCTTCCCCTAGGTTCGAGAAGTTCACGCCCCTCACCACCAATGTCTCCACTATCCTGATGGAAGTGGAGAAGGAGGGGGTCATCCCTCCAGCTCCGAGGATGAACACCCCGGCTAAGAGAAGGAATAAGGAGAAATTTTGCCGTTACCACAGGGACCACGGCCATGACACCAACGACTGCCGAGCGTTGAAGAATGAAATAGAGGCCCTCATCCAGAGGGGGCAACTGGCCAAATTTGTTAAGGCAAACGATCGGGCGGACCGCAGCACTCCTCCGCCTCGGGGGGCTAACAAGCGCTCCGAACGGTGCGAGGAGACGCCCGAGTTTGAGGAAGAACGGGTCCTGCACCTCATCCACGGAGGGCCTATGGGGGGCTCCTCCAACTCCTCTCGCAAGGCCTTCGTCCGAGAGGTCAACTCAGTTCACAGCGCTCCTCCTCCCAAAGGCCTCGGGGTCCCAGTGACTTTCTCCGATGAGGACCTCGAAGGGGTCCGAACTCCCCACTGCGATGCCCTCGTCATCGACCTTCGCATGGCAAACTTCAAGGTGCAGAGGGTCCTGGTAGATAACGGGAGCTCGGTGAACATCCTCTTTCTCTCGGCCTTCCGAGGCCTGCAGCTGTCTCGGGACCGTCTCAAGCCGGCCGGTTACACACTCCACAGGTACACGGGGGTCCCAGTAACTGTCGAGGGAGTAATAACCCTAGACGTGACTGCTGGAAACACCTTACTACCCGGACCGAGCCGATGGACTTCATGGTCGTCGACGTCCCGGCAGCGTATAATGTCATTCTAGGCCGACCTGGCCTAGCCGCCCTGGAAGCTGTCCCCTCAGCGTACCATCTTAAAATGAAGTTCCCCACTCGGTCGGGAGTAGGGGAAGTCAGGGGAAGCCAAGAGACAGCCCGAAAGTGCTACATGACTTCCACTGGGGGACCGGTGCTTTCACTCGAGACACTAGAAATCCCTGAGCCGAAAGTTCGGCCAACGTCCGAGCCGGCGGACGAGTTAGAAGAAGTGCTCTTCTCGGACGAGGACCCGAGCCGAAAATTCCTCATCAGCAAGTCCTTGCCGACCGCGCTGTGCTCAGACATGATTAAATGCATCCGGGATAACCGCGACCTGTTTGCTTGGTCGGCCGCGGATATGCCTGGCATTTCTGAGGAGCTGCTAGTCCACCGCCTAAGTGTCGAGCCGGGGTGCAAACTGGTTCAGCAGAAGAGACGAAAATTTGCTCCCGAGCGACAGCAGGCCATCAAGGAGGAGGTGGATAAACTTTTGAAGGCTAAGTTCATACAGGAGGTAAACTACCCCGAGTGGCTCTCCAATGTTGTAATGGTCAAGAAGTCCAACGGCTCTTGGAGAATATGCATCGACTTCACCGACCTGAATAAGGCGTGTCCGAAGGACCCGTTCCCTCTTCTGAACATCGACACCCTCATTGACGCCACCTCGGGCCATGAGCTCCTCAGCTTCATGGACGCCTTCTCTGGCTATAATCAAATCCGAATGTTCCCTTCGGACATTCCGAAGACCTCCTTCATCACCGATCAGGGCCTCTACTGCTACCGGGTCATGCCGTTCGGGTTGAAAAATGCAGGCGCCACCTACCAGCGCCTCGTCAACAAGGTCTTCCAGAGCCAGATAGGCCGGAACATGGAGGTGTATGTTGACGACATGCTCGTCAAGAGCATCCGAGGCACTGACCATGTGGCCGACCTCCAGGAGGCATTCGGCGTGTTGAGGAGGCACAGCATGCGGCTGAACCCGAACAAGTGTGCGTTCGGGGTCTCTTCGGGAAAATTCCTCGGCTTCATGGTGAGCCAACGAGGGATCGAAGCCAATCCCGAGAAGATCAAGGCCATATTGGACATGGCCCCGCCCCGAAACGTCAAGAAGGTGCAAAAGCTAACGGGTCGGCTCGCCGCTATCGGCCGGTTCCTTTCGAAGTCTGGGGAGAAGTGCCTCCCCTTCTTCAAGGCACTAGGGGGGCTAAGGGTTTTGAATGGGGGCCACCACAACAGGAATCGTTCGACCAACTGAAAGCTTACTTGGTGAACCCCCCTCTGCTCAGCAAACCTGTCCCGGGGGAAACTCTCTTCATCTACTTGGCTGCCTCTGAGCAGACCCTGAGTGCTGTTTTGGTGAGAGAGGAGGACCGGGCCCAAAGGCTAATCTACTACGTGAGCAAAGTGCTTCGGGACGCCGAGCTCCGCTATCCGAAGATAGAGAAGATGGCATACGCCCTGGTCATGGCGGCGAGGAAGCTCCGGCCGTACTTTCAATCCCACTCGGTCGTTGTCCTCACCGACCAACCTCTAAAGCAAATCCTCCACAAGCCTGAGACCTCGGGCCGACTAATGAAGTGGTCCATAGAGCTGAGTCAACATGATATCTCTTACCAGCCTCGGACGGCAATTAAAGCGCAGGCCCTCGCCGACTTCATCGTAGAGTCCACCATCCCTGAAGTCAGCCACGTCCCGAATGGACCCCCCATTTGGACGGTCTTTGTGGACGGCTCCTCCTGTAGCGAAGGGAGCGGCGTCAGTATTATCCTGAACGGCCCTGACGACTTCGTCCTCCAGTACGCGATCCGTATGAGCTTCAAGGCCTCGAATAATGAGGCGGAGTACGAAGCCCTCATTGCTGGTCTCGGACTTGCACGAAGTGCTGGGGCGCAGCGCCTCCGGATCCACAGCGATTCCCAACTTATCGTGAACCAAGTCTTGGGTGAGTACGAGGCCCGAGATGAGCGAATGGCGAAGTACCTCGCTAAGGTCCGGGCCCTCATGAGCCGGTTCGAAGAAGCGCTCATCCAACGGGTCCCTCATGAGGAGAATTCGCAGGCCGATGCCCTCTCCAAGTTGGCCTCGTCATCCCTACAAGGTCTTGAACAGACCGTTCTGATCGAGGTCCTCTCTAAGCCGAGCATAGAAGACGAGACATCCGGCTCGGTGGAGTCATTACCGGTCATGCTGCAAGATAATTGGATGAAGCCGTTGGTGGAATTCTTAAGGGACGGGCTCCTGCCCGAGGATCCCAAAGAAGCACGCCGAGTCAGAACCCGGGCCGAGCGGTATGTCTTGATCGAGGGCATCCTGTACAAACGTTCCTTCTCTCAAATAGATGGCCGACCGTACCTAAGGTGCCTCTCCCCAGAACAGGCCGACTATGCCCTACAAGAGCTCCACGAAGGCATCGGCGGGGCACATTCCGGATCCAGGTCCTTGGCCCTGAAAGCTCTGAATTACGGATACTTCTGACCGACCCTCCTTCAAGACGCCGAACGACACGTTCAGCAATGTAACTCTTGCCAGAGACACTCCAACATCCGTCGCCTCCCTCAAGCCAACCTCGCCCCCCTATCAAGTCATATCCCCTTCGCAATGTGGGGGATGGATTTACTAGGGCCTTTCCCTCCGGCTCCGGGTCAGTTCAAGTTCTTGGTCGTAGCCATCGACTACTTCTCGAAGTGGGTCGAGGCCGAGCCCCTCGCCACTATAACCGAGAACAAGGTGGTGCAATTCTTCTGGAAGACATCATCTGCAGATTCGGCGTCCCCCGTGTCCTCGTGATGGACAACGGGACTCAGTTCACTGGCGCAGCATTCCGAGCTCTGTGCGACGACCTTGCCATCCAGCAGTGCTTCTCGTCCGTCTCCCACCCTCAGTCGAACGGACAGGCAGAAAATGCTAATCGGCAGATCCTCGCAGGCATCAAGAAAAGGCTGGACAAAAGTTCCAAAGGATTATGGGTCGACCAACTCCCCAATGTCCTATGGAATTACCACACGAACAAGCGGACCCCCACAGGAGAGTCCCCTTTCAACCTCACCTATGGGTCCGAGGCGGTGATACCCCTCGAGGTCGGAATACCTTCGCCTCGCCTCGCCTCGCAGCCTACAACGAGGAACAGAACGCCAGGAACCTCAGGGCAAACTTAGATCTGATAGATGAGTTGAGGGAAAGAGCGTCGATTCGGCAGCAGAATTACCGAAGGAGGGTCGAGTTGGCCTACAACAAGAAGGTTCGACCCACCAAACTTAAGCAAGGGGATCTAGTCTTGAGAAAACTGGCCATATCCTTCCCCAATCAGAAGAGCAAGCTGGCTCCGAACTGGGAAGGGCCGTACAGGATTGCGAGGGTAGTTCGGCCCGGAGCATATCGCCTGGAAGATCTAGGGGGCAGAGAGATTCTGAGGACCTGGAATGCCGACCACCTCCTAAAATACCAAGAAAGCGCCCCGGCGCCACTCTGAGTATCATAGGATATCGAGTCACTCCTCTCCTCCGACTTGTAACCTATTTTCATAAATTGTAATATGTAAAACAGTTCACCGTCGATTATCAATAAAGAGAGCTCTTTCATACTTATAAATTTGCATGCCTCTCTCCGCCCCTATCATCTGTTCTTTTTTAATATTGATTTCAACCAATGGTCCGGAGTCCATGTCCGGCTCGACTTTACCTCCTCGGCTCGTCCCCGGACGAGCCAGAGGTAGATCGCCGTTCGGAACTGCTCCCACGACCGTTGAACTACACCGATGGTTCGGAGTCCAACACTCGGCTCGACTTTACCTCCTTGGCTCGCCCCCGGACGAGCCAGAGGTAGATCGCCGTTCGGAATTGCTCTCACAACCGTTGAACTACACCGATGGTTCAGAGTCCAACACTCGGCTCGACTTTACCTCCTCGGCTCGTCCCCGGACGAGCCAGAGGTAGATCGCCGTTCGGAACTGCTCCCACAACCGTTGAACTACACCGATAGTTCGGAGTCCAACACTCGGCTCGACTTTACCTCCTCGGCTCGCCTCCGGACGAGCCAGAGGTAGATCGCCGTTCGGAATTGCTCCCACAACCGTTGAACTACACCGATGGTTCGGAGTCCAACACTTGGCTCGACTTTACCTCCTCGGCTCGCCCCCGGACGAGCCAGAGGTAGATCGCCGTTCGGAATTGCTCCCACAACCGTTGAACTACACCGATGGTTCCAGGAGTCCAGCACTTGGTTCCATTCTACTCCCCAAGCTTGCATTGCAGCAAGCTAGGAGTGAATCACCATTAGGAATTGCTCCCACAACCGTCGGATACTCGCTACAATCGACGAGCCTCGCACAAGCAAGAGCTCGGCTCGCCCCTCGACTTCGCGAAGAGAGGGAGATCGAGGCACTGTTCGGAACCAGAGCCCAAGCCACCTTATTGCCAAGGCGAGAGCCCGTTGGGGAAAGGTCGAACTCTGCCGACTCCGGTCGGACATCGAGCAAGTGCCTTCCCGAGCCTGCAAACGGGGAAAACTCGCTTTTCCCTCAACTTTCGTGTAGGATCTCGATCAGACGGCTCAGATCTTGCCAACGGCGCTAAACGACAAGATAACGTTTTCTTGGGAACTGCGCCGTCTCGAGATTCGCGCCATCACCCAACGGTCCAGATTTTGCCAACGGCGCTAAACGACAAGATAACGTTTTCTTGGGAACTACGCCTGCCTCGAGATTCGCGCCGACATCTGACGGTCCAGATCTTGCCCGAACCACTAAACGACAAAATAACGCTCCGGCAGGAGCTCGTTCGCCTCGAGATTATCGCCGATGACGCCATGCGCCCGGCTAGAGGACCTCGGCAAAGCCAATACATTTACAAACGGGGCATATTACAAAGTATTAGAAAACAAAAATACAGCGCCGACCCACAACACTTGGTACTCAAACAGAAATGTCTTCACTGATCTGTTCGATTCCCAGCCCATCCACTTCGGCCGAAAGCTCCTCCACCTCTTTCCGAAGCTTCGCCTCCTCGGTCTGCAAATGATGGATCTCATAGACCAAATCATCTCGCTCAGCAATTATTTTCGACTGGTTGTGCCGAATACACTGGACCCGAAGAGCATTGCTAAAAGCAGTCTGCGAGTCGTCGTCCTCCCCTATGGGGGTCGCCTCGATGATCCTGCTCTCCAGACGTTGGATCTCGGTGTCTCGTTGGCCGAGGACGGACTGAAGGTGAGCCCGCTCGCTCTCAGCTCGACACAACTCCAGCTCCACTCTACGACGCCGATCTCGGCGCTTCTTCGAGCGTGACTTCGTCGCCCCTGAGGTCACTTCGGCATCAGCCTCATTGTCCGAGCCGTTGGGTTCGGTGTATTGGTCTGACGCCCCGAGCTGAAAAGAAGGGAAAATGAACAGCAAGATTTCAATACATATTCGAGGCGCGACACTTTAAGAATTTTCCAATCAAACTTTCAAATTCATATTCAGATATAATAGCTCCCCATACAACGAGACCGACTCTACTACAAACTTGGGCAACAATCAAAAAAAACATAAAACAACATGATCAGGGCCTCTTCGGAAGGGGAACGCTTCGGTTTAAGGAAACGCGAGGACGACGAGGCCTGCCCTCCGAACCCGATCCTAAACCAACGAAACGTGACCCCCCTTCGCTGCTGACCCTGACTGTGGCGCCGACCGAGGCACTGCTCGACGAAACTGCTGCACTACTCTGAGCGTCGGCATGGCTCCGCCTAGCCGCGGGCAAACGTGTCGCGAGTTCGTAAAAGGAAATCCCCCTCTCGCTCTCTTCGCGAGTGCATGACGTACTGCGGACGTTGGCCCCCTCCGGCAGAGGCTTGAGTGACGTGACCTCTTCCTCCAGTTCAATGATTCTGTCTCTCAGAGCGTCGTCCTTCGCAAACTTCTTCAAATGAGAAGGTCTTGACGAGCCCGAGACGTTGGCGCTATCAGTCGCGAGCCGTCGGAAGTGGGTGACCTCGATTCCCCTATCTATCGTGATCCTTCTGAGCCTTTCGACCTCGGCCAACAGCCTTTTGCGCTCGGTCGACGCCTTCTCCAGCTCGGAAGTTAGCTTCTCCTCCGCCGCCGAGCGTTCTTTCTCTGCTAATTCCATGTGTTGGACCTCAGCCAAAAGCTCGTCATTCTTCCGCTCGGCGGCAGTAAGCTCTCTACGGAGCCGCTCGACCTCGCCTTCGGGACAAGGGGCTTGGGGTTGCTTCCGCAATTGCCACAACTCGCGACAATACTTCCGCACAGCTGCCTTCGTCTCTTCCAGCTTCAAGAGCATGAGAAACCGCCTCTGTCGGCTGTTCGAGAGCTCACCCTTCGTTTTGGCCAGCTCCTTACGAAGGTGTGCAACCTCCGTAATTGGACCGAACCTTACCTGAAAATCAGAGATAAATCCGAGACCCAACACTTGGAGAATTCTAAGCCAAATCAAACACAAAATTCGAGACTCAACACTTGGATAAATTTCGGCCAAACAAACTGTTTTCATTCAAAACCGAGAAGAAAGTTTACAAGAGCGGTGGCCAGTCCGCAGTTAGGCTTACAAAAAGAAACAAAACAATGAAAGACTAAAAGAGACAACCGAGTCAGGGGTCGACCTTTTTGTCGCTCGGGTCCGTCGACCCCCCGGCCTTGTCCTCGCCGTCGCCCTCGTCTTCGTCTTCACTCCCGCTCTCCTCCTCGGAGTCGTCTTCCTCTTCACCCTCGGCCTCGGTCTCTCCTGGGCCCTCGACTCCTTCCGTCTCTCCCTCGGGGTCGAGCATCCCCTCGGGAACCTCCTCCTCCCCTTCCACGGGGTCGTAGAAACGGTAGGAAGACGTGTCGAAGCCCGGGTTCCTGGCGGCCACGTGGAGCAAGGCTCGACCGTAGGCGTCCTCCATGTTCTGGAGCATGTATTGCGCGGCCTCCTCCTGCACAGCCTTCTTCACCTTCTTCACCTTCCTTCG
Organism: Hemerocallis citrina; assembly: GCA_017893485.1. Taxonomy (NCBI): domain Eukaryota; kingdom Viridiplantae; phylum Streptophyta; class Magnoliopsida; order Asparagales; family Asphodelaceae; genus Hemerocallis; species Hemerocallis citrina. The sequence goes on from CM030359.1 coordinate 361,318,380, forward strand.
GTGTTTGGCCATGATCTTCTCGGCCCTCTTCCGAGCCCTCTCCGCTTCCGACCGAGCATTGGCCAACTCCTCCTTCAGCTCGGCAAGGTCCTTCTCCGAAGCCTCAAGTTTGGTTGCCACGTCCTTCGACAGCTGAATGGCGTCGGCCAGCTGCTTCTCCAACCCTGCCACTTCGGCACCCTTCTTTGCCGAGAGGAGCTGCTCGGCATCAAGCAGCTTCGTGGCCTTGACACGCTCCACCCTCTCCCGCTCATGCTCCTTGTTCCTTGCTCGCGAACTCCTCGAGCAGGAAATTGAAGTGGCAGAGGGTCTGAAAAGAGAGCAGCACATTAGAACCCGAACCCAAGAACTTAGAAAAATCTCAGAAAAAGATTCGATGAGAAAGAGCTCGGCCCACTTACCGACATGGTATTCCGAGCAATCTGCATCGCGGCATCCCCTGCAAGCCCGGCCTTTAGGGTCGCTCGATCCTTTGGGGTCGGCAGGTGCCTCACCGCTTCCATGCAGATGTTGCCGTCGCCCAAGAAGCCGTCGACATTCATCACCTGCCAGTCAGGGACGAAGATCTGCTTATGACGCTCGGTCAAGATCTCCTCTGCCTCGGCAGTGAGGGGTGGAACTTGGAGGGACAGCACCTCCTTCACGCCGAACGCACCGCTCGACGAACCAGGAGCATCCCCCTTCGAGGTCAGTGTCGGCGCGCCTGAAGCAGGAGGGTCGAGGACCTTGACCTCCCCCTGCTCAGAACCAGCCTCCGACACAACAACCTTCGACTGGTCTTGGACCTTCGCGACCGAAGGTATCTTCGAGGCTCGGCCGCCCTGAGGCCCCGTCGAAGGCCTCTTCTTCTTCGTCTCCTGCTCCGCCGCCCTGGCCTTCGCCATCAGAGCCTTATAGTCCATCTTCATCGTCTCTGCACAAACCGAATGTAAAAACTTAGAAAAATTTTCATGAACTTTAAACAAAGAGTATAAATACCAGAAGCGTACTAGGGTCGATCGGACTGAGACCCCCTCGGAACAGATCCTCCTCGGTAATATCTTTCCAGCTTAGCGCTGGCAGGGCGAGGAGCTTCTTGTGGATCTCTGTCTCCTCGTCACTCAGCACCGGCTCCTTCTTGGTTCGCTTGGGCAGGCCATCCTTCGCCCAAACTATCGGTATCACCCACGGCGCGGGGGCTCGGATGATGAAATACTTCTCCTTCCAATGTTTGATCGAGTCCGGATTCTCGATCAACTTCATGCCCGTTCGTGGCGAAAGATAGAACCTTTGTTCGTTTCGGTTTGGCTGACAAGGTCGGTAGAGGCTCCGAAAGAGAAACATACTCGGCTCGGCACCAACCTCTTGGCACCGGAGGACGAATGCCATGACGTGCCTCCATGTGTTCGGCATCAGCTGGGCGGGGCTCAAACCGTACCATGTCAAGACATCAACAACGAACGGATGGAGGGGAAAGCGGAGTCCGGCGATGAGGGAGTCGACCGGAAAGACGCACACATCTGACGAAGACTTCGTATTGGCTCGGAAACCCGGCCCGGGGAGGAGCAGCCCTGTAGTCGGCGGGGATCCGGAAGCCCTTTCGGATCAGGTGAAGGTCGGCCTCCGTAAGAGACGAGATGGTATGGTCCACCTCGGACAGCTCTCTCGGTTTATTCTCCTCCACCGACTTAGCCGTGCCTTGGGTCACTTTCTCCAAGATATCCTCGGCATAGTCCCGTATGCCTCCCACACTCGACAGAGAAATGGGCTGCCGACCGAATGCTCCCGCTGTCTTCGGCGTTTCCACGATAGTGACCATGGTTTTACCCTTCTGGGACGCCGCCGCGACCTCCTTAGGTGGCTCGGCCACTTCGCCCTCTCCATCCGGACGTACGACGTTCCGATCAGTCGACTCCACCACCTCCTTCTCTTTACCCCCTCGGCCTACTGCTTGCTCCGAGACGGGGGTTTTATCCGAGGATGTAATCTTAACCTATTTTCTAAAGAGAAGGGAGAGAGACTGACCTCGAAGTAACAGCTACGGTCAGAAAGTTCACCGGAAACAAGAAATGCCTCGCCGCGTCAGCTAGCACCATCACCAGGGAGCTGAAAACTTCGAAGGCGAAAGGTAAAAACTGAAGAGAGAGAGTAAAAGTAAAAAATGAGACTTGGTCTAAGGGGGGAGTGAAGATTTATAGTAAAAATGGAGCGTCCCTTGGACTTCCAAACGAAGAAGCGCAACTCTTGGGCCGCTCTCAAAACGTCGCGAAGGCCCAACACAACCGTCTTCTTCACCAAGTCAACTGGCTCGGCATAACGGGACCGGGAGCCGAACTACACGCAATCCGGCCACCTGAGCAAGTACCAGTCCGAGCTGGCAAACGGAGAAAACTCTTTTTCTCCTCAACCTTCGCGTAAAATCTCAATCAAGCGGCCCAGATCTCGCCGAGGACACTAGACGACAAGATAGTGTTTTCTCGAGAAATGTGCCCGTCTCGAGATATGCGTTGCCATCCAACGGTTCAGATTGCGTCAAGTCGCTCGGATTGCCTATACTTCCTCCATGTCCCACCTCTGTCTGAAGAAACCAAGAAAATTTTAATTCAAAGTTTTAAGGCACCGCCCTCGGCGTGCCCCCCAGGCCCCATGTCTCGGTCGGTGTTCCGCCGACCCACGGGGTCCGATCAAAAGCAGATCGGCACTCCCCCCATCTCTAACTCCTCCAGGTTGACATCCATCGGAAGCCATCAGCCCGGAAGGAAGACAGAGATGGGAGGAGACCGATCATTCTGAAGCTGCTGCAGTCCCTCGGATCCGGACTTCGGTGGTCTACCCTTCGGCCCAAACCTCCCCTGACCCTGACACCTCCTCCCGGGCCGTCAGAGTCAGGAGAAGATTTGGGCGGAAGAACGGACACCAGTCCTTCCGAAATGAACCCCTCCGTCGGATCCGGATTAGGGTCATCACCCCTTCTACCATGACCACCCCCGATCTTGACACCCCCATCGGGCCAGTCAAAATCGGGTGATGATCATGGTGGAAGGGCGACCACCCGTCCTTCCGAACAAACTCACCCTTCGGATTCGGACATGGATCATCACCTCTTCCACCATGATCTCCGCTGACTGTGACACCCTCTGCCGAGCAGCCAGAGTAGGCAGAAGATCTTGGTGGAAGAACGACCACCCGTCCTTCCGAAGTAGCTCACCCCTCGTCTTCGGACATGGATCATCACCTCTTCCACCACGATCTCCCCCGACCCTAACACCCACGTTGGAGCAGTCAGAGTCAGGAGAAGACCATGGTGAAAGAACGACCACCCGTCCTTCCGAAGTAACTCATCCCTCGGGTCCGGACTACGGTCGTCACCACTACTGCCTTATTCTTCCCCGACTCTGACATCCACTTTGGGGCCGTCAGGAACGGGAGAAGAACAAGGCAAAAGAGCAACCACCCCTTCGGACCTCGAAAGAGAAGTTACCCAAGGCAAATACCTCCGAGGTCTGAAACTCTACATTGTTGCGAATGAAATGACAAAGGAAGTGGGGTACTTATAAGCTCCCCTCCAAGATCTGGCCATTATGACCCTCGGAAGCTGAAACGCCACACATTAATTGAAGGAATCATCCTTAATGACCTAGGGAAGGTGGGACGCCGCACAAACCCCGGGGCACCATTAATGCCCTTGGGAATAGGATCGCCTCGAACTCGTTGCGCTGGGTCGCCCGGACCGCCGAAGCCCCATGCCTTCGGTCGGCTGCCGAACAAGTGCCTTTCTGACCCCGCAAACGGAGAAAACTCACTTTCTCCTCAACTTTCGTGTAAGATCTCGATCAGACGGCCCAGATCTCGTCGATGACACTAAACGACAAGATAGTGTTTTCTTGAGAAATGTGCCCGTCTTGAGATGCGCGCCATCATCCAATGGCTCAAATTGCACCACGTCACTCGACCTGCCAAGACCGGACGCCTTCGGTCGGCTGCCGAGCAAGTGCCTTTCCGAGCTCGCAAACGGAGAAAACTCACTTTTTCCTCAACTTTCGTGTAAGATCTCGATCAGACGGCCCAGATCTCGTCGAGGACACTAAACGACAAGATAGTATTTTCTTGAGAAATGTGCCCGTCTTGAGATGCGTGCCATCATCCAATGGCTCAGATTGCGCCACGTCACTCGACCTGCCAAGACCGGACGCCTTCGGTCGGCTGCCGAGCAAGTGCCTTTCCGAGCTCGCAAACAGAGAAAACTCACTTTCTCCTCAACTTTCATGTAAGATCTCGATCAGACGGCCCAGATCTCGTCGAGGACACTAAACGACAAGATAGTGTTTTCTTGAGAAATGTGCCCGTCTTGAGATGTGCGTCGTCATCCAATGGCTCAGGTTGCGCCACGTCACTCGACCTGCCGAGACCGGGCGCCTTCGGTCGGCTGCCGAGCAAGTGCCTTTCCGAGCTCGCAAACGGAGAAAAATGCTTCCGAGCGATAACTACCGCTGGATCTCTCAGAAATTCGTGCTTCTAATGATGAACGACCCAAATTGCGCCACGTGTGCTAAAAGACAAGATAGTGTTTTCTTGGAATTCACACCATCATCCGACGGCTCAGATTGCGCCATATCGCTCGGCCTGCCTAGCCCCTATCCCTCCGGTCGGCGGCCGAGCAAGTGCCTTTCGAGCTTGCAAACGGAGAAAAATGCTTCCGAGCGATAACAGCCGATGGGTCTCTCAGAAATTCGTGCTCGTCCATGATCAATGGCTCAGATCAAGCCACGTCATAAATCGGTATTAAAAATCATTTTTTATTTATTTAAATCGTTTTATTTATTTAAAAATTACGAAAAATTTGCTAAAAATTCGGGAAAATTAATTAAAAATTCTAGAAAATAATTAGAAATTCGGGGGTATATTTTGAGCCCCTGAACGAACAATTATTGCCTAGAATGTACTGCTAAGGCCCCCGAACAATTAGTAAACACATCGCAAAATTAAATAAATAGTCCGAAAGAATAAATAAAAGCCGTCGAATACTCGATATGGCTAGAGAACAGCACATGGCATCAAAAAAACACCTCACTACCCCCTTCGAGATTCACACTCCTCCATTCAGACTCCGATACAACTCCACTAGTCACCAAAACAGTCAAACTACTCCTTAAAGGCTGATCACACTCAGTCTTTAGGAGTGGGGGGCTCGTGATATGGCTAAAAATGGGGTTAAATCGGAACCGTCCAGATTGGGCACGAATCTTGAAGCTCAGGGGTAAAATGGTAATTTCACATACAAGTGGACCCAAAGCAGGTACTGAATCTCCTTCTCACAGATCCAATAACCCACAAACGGATCCACACCAATTGGGTACGGGTCCCGACCCGAGGCGAACCCAGACCAACAAGAGACAAATCAGGGTCACTGATTTGACCAAATCAACGGGCCTGATTTGCTCTCACCGGGAATCAGGGGTTAATTTCCTAAACAGACTGTGAGGATTTTTCTTCTAGCAGTTACACAGGGAATCAAGCCTTTGATCTCTCCGGAGGCGACTATAAATACCTCCCCTCTGCCACTGTGACCAGGTTAATCACTCTTTTACCACCTTAAGCTCTTTCTTTAATCACCACTTGTTACTGACAAGAGCGTCGGAGGGTGCGTCGCCGGAATCAACCCCGGTGTTTCGCACTTCTTTACAGGTCGCGGCAGGGATCGGAAGGCTAGGATCTGCTGTTCAGGTTTTCTCGAACTCACAAATCTCATCTGTTTACCCCCACATCGAAATAAGCAGGTAACAACATCAGTATGGATTTCATTACGGGATTTCCTAAGAGTCCTAAAGGCAATGATGTGATTTGGGTTATAGTCGATCGACTAACCAAGTCCGCTCACTTTTTGGCGATGAAACTCACTGCTTCGATGGACAAGTCAGCTGAGTTGTATGTTGGTGAGATCGTCAGGCTTCATGATGTTCCGTCAACTATTGTGTCTGATCGAGATGCGCGGTTTACTTCGCATTTCTGGAGGAGTCTTCAGACAGCTTTGGGTACCAAGACAGATTTCAGGACTGCTTTTCATCCACAAACCGATGGGCAGACCGAGAGAGTCAACCGTATTCTTGAGGATATGCTTCGGTGTTGTATACTAGACTTTGGAGGCAGTTGGAAAAGGCATTTACCTTTGGTAGAGTTTGCCTACAACAACAGTTTTCAGACTAGCATCGGGATGGCGCCGTACGAAGCTTTGTATGGCAGAAAGTGCAGGACACCTGTTTGTTGGTTTGAAGTTGGGGAGCGTCAGTTGTTTGGTCCTGAGCTTGTGCAGCAAACCTCTGAAAAGATTGATCTGATCAGGAAAAGGTTGGTAGAAGCTCAGAGCAGGCAGAAAAGCTATGCAGACAACCGGAGAAGGGACCTTGAATTTGAGGTCGGTGACTTCGTCTTTCTGAAAGTATCGCCCAGTAAAGATGTGGTTCGATTTGGCAATGGCGGGAAATTAGCCCCGAGGTTTATAGGCCCGTATAAGATATTGAAAAGGATCGGGAAAACTGCTTACCGGCTTGAATTACCGGAAGAGTTATCTCAGGTGCACAATGTCTTTCATGTGTCTATGCTGAGAAGTTACATTCCAGATCCGAGTCATCATTTGCCTGAAGTGCCGGAAGGTTTGCAGTTGGATCTGAATTACATCGAGTCTCTTGTTGAGATTGTTGATTATCAAGAAAAAGTCTTGAGGAATAAGACGATACCGATGGTCAAGGTAGTCTGGAGGAACCATTTGGTTGAAGAGGCTACTTGGGAGTCTGAGGAGAGGATGTTAAAAGACTATCCTGAGCTTTTTGCTTGATTTGTATTTTTTGTATTTTTCTTGTGCTTGTTGTGAGTGTTTTATTTCTCGCTCTTGACTGTAGTTCCAGGGACGGAACTACTCTAAGGAGAGAGTGTTGTAATGCCCCGATTTTTCATTTAATGAAAAATTATTTTATTTTACACGTAGTGTGCACGTGCAATATTTTTTGGTTGAATTAAATGTTATGATTATTTTCATTATGATGAGTATAAATATTTAAATATGTGCTTTTAATTATTTTATACAAAGTCTTCTTTCAATTAGACAAAAAAAAAGCCTTTTCTTCTTAAAGCCCAAATTTAATTCATTTATTTTCTTTTATAATTATTATTTTGGCCCATAAACTAAAGCCCATGAGCTATTTTATTTTTAAATACAACTTGTAATGTAGGATACAATTTAAAGATTATTTTTATGTAAAACATAATGTACAAATTTTTAAATGGAGACCAAGTTGCATACACGTGCACTACACGTACACGTGCATATGCACACATGCTTGGCCGGTTGTGCTTTAGGAGGGAAATCAAAATTTGAGTGGAGTCATGGTGGAGGTGGTTACTTGATTATGGGTAGTTAGTGTAACTCCTCCTTAAATCTAAGCCATTTGTTCCCAACTCCTACTTCAATCTTAGCCATCCATTCTCCTATTTTTTTTGTATAAATACCCCCCCCCTCCCCCTTGGCTAGTATTCTTGTGCTAAATTTTTCCTCCAATCTATAGTTCAAAATACAATTATCTAGTAGTTAGTAAGTGAGTAAAAGATTGAGTTTGTGTGTGGGAGTTGTGCTTGCAACAAGAGGGGAGGTCGGCATCATCAAGGGAAGGAGCTCTTGGTTGGTGTGCTTGGAGGCTCGAGTGCGTGCTTCTAGGAGGAGGATCGTTCGTTTGCAAGGACATTCGTTTAGGAGGTTGCTAAGTTGTACTTTTCTTCAATAAGGTGGGTAAATTTTTTATATTTCTAATTAGAAATGCATGCTAGATTGAATGGAAAGAATGAAGCATGAAAATATTAATAAGAGTACACATTTAATTGGAAAAATGATCTAAATTGATTGAATTGTTGATATGCAATTGTATGTGGTTCTATTATTAAAATTCAAATTGTGTGCGATATGATTATGGCTATGGATTGTGTAAAGCAAACTTCGTTGTTAGCATTAAAAATTATATGCAAGATTTAGTAGATAGACAACATTGCTTTATGTGCTAAAATGGAATTTTTGTTATGACGTTGTAACGAATGGATTAGGATGCAATTGTTATGTTTGTGAAAAGAATAAGAGCAGAAAATTGGTGTAGAGATTAGGGAAATTAAAATGTCGAAAGAGAATGTATTAGTAGTAGTACATCAAATTAACCAAAATTGTATAGTAGATAAGTGTTAATTATTGGGAAAAATATGTTTAATCATTTAAGAAAATTATTTTTATATACTGGGGTATAATTCATGATGGAAATGATTAATCTGGAATTTTTACAGTATGTTAGTAAGAGCAATCTGAAATGAGATTTTGATGAACATCGAAATATTTTTAATAACAAAGAGCATTGATTTAAATAAATTTCGAATTATACTAGTGACAACCCAAGCCTATAGCTCGAGTGGTCGGATCACTCTTAATTGCTACAGTATATGCGGGGGGAACCTTCGAGGTTGAGGGATCAAATCTCGTTGACACCATTCTTTTTTGTTTCGAACATTTTAAAATAATCAGTTCGGCCGAGAGCACTTAATGCTCTTGTCCTCTCTTCTAAACGTGTGCAGCACTTGGTCTAGTGGCCTGTGCCTTCGGTTGGGTTCCCTGTGGTCGCTGGTTCGACTCTGGGCCTCGGCTGTGTGTTTATATTGTGGGAAAAACAATTTTTTGGGTGTTTTAATGATAAAAAAAAATATGGAAAAAAATATGATTATTATCTTAAAAATATGTGGAGTTTATGAAAAATAATTTGAGGATTATTTGCATGAAGTGGTGTATGTTTAGAGAATAAAAGCATAATTTAGAACTATAAGTTCTACACTTGCATTTGTATAAAGTTGTATTTTACAAAAGACTTAAAATGGAATATTAGAAAAGAAACACGAATAAAAAGGAATTATGTGAAGTGATGTGAATTATTCTTATTGGAGAGTAATGCGACAAATTATGAAGTGCAAATGTCCATCTTTGATTGAATAATTAGTGATGTGGATTTTAATGTGAAAATAATATTCTATGAGCTACATGATGAATAGTTGAATTTAATGTATAATTATGGACTATTGAACAATTTAGAAATCATGATTGGAAAAGAGAAATACCTTTGAGTATGATAACTCAACATGTGAACTTATGAGTTGGAAATGCTCAACTTTAGAAATTGTGAATTGGAATTGAAACAAAAGAGTAGCTAAGTCTCCCCCGGCAATTGGAAAGAAATGAAATTTGAAATGAAAGACCAAGGTTGGTCATGTTTGAATGAATGAATAAGTCCGGTTTAGTGGAGAGGCTAACTCTAGAGCTTTGATTTTGTTCATGATTCTAATAAAAACTAAGGATTAGTACATAGTGGAGATGTGATGAAAGTAAGAGAAAACATGAGTATGAGGGCCATCGGATTGGCGGCGTGAGTATTTCACAGGCTGTCTTCACGATGCGTCGTGACATGGCGTGGATACTGCTCCAGAGTACCGTCCCGGTGGTGACGCTTGTGGGATATTTTGTGACTGCAAGAGGATCGTGTGCCATGAAGGAGGCTGAATTGCCACAGGCTGTCTTCACGATGCGTCGTGATATGACGTGAGATTCTCCTCCAGGTTTTCTGTACACGTGCTTGTACTCGTAAATCATCTAAGATACTTACCGTAGTTACAGTAGTAGATCAAGTCATGGCAAGGGATTGAACCCTATAAAATGAAGTGCGATTAAGGGCTTGCCCTCGGACCTATGTGGTATGGGATGCATAGAATCCGAACAAGTACGCATTAGTGTCATGTAACATAAATAACTGCATTAAGGACTAAGTGCACAATCACAACATGACATCAATAGGGTAGTCCCTTTTAGTTTGATATGTGACAGGTTTGTGTTTGTTAAATATGGAAAATGAGTTATACTATTTCCGGTATAGAGAGGATAGCCGTGTATAATGTTCGTCAGTTGAATAAACTAACGTACCCACAGTTTTATATGTAGGTAAGTGACATGATAAAGATTAAAGAGGAACAGATGCTTAAAGATTATTTAAAGTTGTTGTACATTTATTTAAATGTCGTAATTTTACTTCTGCTGTGCAGTGTAAATTGTAATGTTTTCATGTAAACTCTGATATAAAGTGAAAAGTTCAAATTTCCTTGTAAAATTGTACTAAATGAAGTGGAAAGATCCTGTAGAACTCTCGAATTCAGTTGTAGTTGGGATTCGGGGCGTTACATTTTTGACCATTGCACTCAACTGACAGTTCATATAATCTCTTTATATGTTAATCATGCAGGGAATAATAGCTTGGTTGGGGAGTTCAAACAATTCTATGAAGCTGTCTTCAGTAATCTTTTTTTGTTTTAACTAACAATGTAAACCAAAGAATCACAATAGCCCAAGATAGAACTTTACCAGAAGATACTTCTCAAAGGCGGCGTAGTACGTTTGCAGTTGCTTCTTTTTTAACTGCGCAGAAGTTGGTTATTAAAGGGATGGATGGATTATCTTTTACAATGTAACATTTTCCTTTGTTGTATGAAAGTTGAGATGTAACGGCTTATTGTCCAACCCGTGTCTTCTACCAATCCATCCAGTAAATGTGCGTATATGATTTCTGTATTGATATACTTCACAAAATGAAATCTGACCTATTATATTGTATGATCCGGTGTGATGTTCCTTTTCATTTAGGGATTCAGAATGTTTGGTTCGGTTTTGTGTATCCACACGACTTGCAATTTTTTATTCAGCTTAGTGAACGTGGGTGTTATTGTACATACATTGTACATAGATTGTGAGAATGAAGCAATTTAATTGTCACATTGTGAAGAATAGTTTACTCATCGAAAGAACCAAACATGGTAGTAGTCATTGGGCCGAGCCAATTTTACATTGATACGAGTTGGTTAGAAACAACTCAAGATTGGGAGTAGACTTGGATAATCCTTCAAGTCAACAAATATAATGCAACATAATATATTTCCTGCATATATTTTTGCTTTTTCTGTCACTTACATTGTTCAAAACTAGTGGTAGCATAGGGAAGTAAAAAAGGAGCTGGAAAAGACTTGAGGCTTGCTCGAGCTTGTTCATATTGACTATGCAGTGTGTTAATTAGCACTTTGAATCAAGTCAATGAGCCGAAGGGACTCCGGGTAGGCCTAAAGGACTCGTCCATCATCAGTGCTTTTGGATCAATCCAAGCTTTGGACTCTTTTGAAGCTCGCTCGAGATTTTTTGGGATAAAATTGGCATCACAGTCGAAAGTAAAAAATAGGTGCAACGAGGACGCACATCCTTCTGGAGCTATACATACATTGTACTAACTGGTAAGCATTATCCCACAGGCTTAGCACAATCACCTACACCAGCATCTCATGTAGATCGATCAAATGGAGAAAACTAGATATCAATTATAACAATGAATGATAAAAAGGGCACGCCCTAGTTTCAAGCAATCGACAATTGGGCTATCATTTAACAAGTTCGTGATGGTTGTTTTCATATAATCCTAGCCCTGCTAGACAAACAAGGTTACAAAAATTTTAAAAAAATGGCATCAGAAGACCCCATTTTTGTTCAATACAAAAAACATTAAGGTTCCCCAATTTGCAAAATCTGGGAAACAATATTCTTTTATCATGATACCATCACAAGCTTTCTTCTTTAACTGTCGTTGATTGGTAAATTAATTTCAGAAGGATATGTCTAGCTTCAGCGGCATATTTTGGATGACATGCTCAGAGCTTGTTCAAGTTATGCAATTGAAATTGAGTCGTCCTCTGCATTGACTGAAACACCCTGCAAACAGATCACGAATGATATTACAGAGAATGCACATACACTCAAGAGTAAGGTAGAAACGGTATGATAAAGGTATATATTCTGCTACTTTTTGAAAGTAATAGGAAGATGCAAAGAAATGAAAAAGAACAAAAATAACACCCAACAGATTGTGAAGTTCTTAAGCCACCTTTTATGCTTATTAAATTGTTAACTTATTTTGCACAGCGCATTTGGGAACAAGAGAAAAAGCAGAAAACAGGGAGCATTGTTTGAGGGTGGGACTCAATCCAACTACCCTAGTCGTACCAATGTGCCTCAACAAGTTCTTTTCATATGTGCCAGAGAATCCTAACGGCACATCAAGCGTCTAAATTTGACTGGTCAAGAAAGAATCACAACAAACTACAACAACAGAAATGATACTTGTCCGGAAACATGATTATTGTTTAACAGTTCTTACTTTTCCAAGCATGGAGCCAGAGGAATCTATTCACGAGATTTTAATTACTGAGAAATTATACATTGAGAAGCCTGCACGTAGCCAGGGAATGGCAACAGGATTAACAAAAAAGCTGCCTTCATCCCAAATTAAGGGTATGGTCTATCTAATAATGGTGGTGTAAGAGAGGAATGTGTTTTATATAACATTTGACGACAACATATAATGCTTCCTTCTTTACTCAAAAATTAATAACACTTCCTTCTGGATGTACTTGAATCTATGTTTCATGATTGTTCAATTAATATTTTCTAATAGAACAGAGTGCAGCCTTTTCCCTCACTTCAATCAAAACAAGAAAACAGATAGTACTCACATGGTATCCAAGAAGAATGGCACTTGGCGCCCCTCCCTCTTAGTAAATAAGAGAAAGCAAGCAAGAGAATGAAGTGATCCGGGAAACAGCAGAAGAAGACAGTTAACAGAGAAGGAATCACAGAAAAAATAATAGGGTGGTAACAAATATATCTCATTGAACCTTGCAGAGGAATACAGAAAAAGGAGCGAGGAATGAGCATTCAAATGGCCGGTTGCATGGATCAGAGACGGAGATGAGAATCGTGAATTGGGTAAACGACAAATTTTACCATGCAGACATTACGTAGAACCCAGCAGGGCCTACTGCACCCAATCTATGCCCGCCAAAAGAAATATAAAGAAAAAAGAGGGAAAGAGGTAATATGACATGATTTTCTATAGATTATCATTCCTCTTTAGGAACAAATATTTCAACAGGTAAAAAGCTTTTTGTTATTTTCTATAGATTATCATTCCTCTTTAGGAACAAATAACAACTTCCTAACTATTATATCTTATCCAAATATTGAATTGAAATAACAACAAACAAATTAAATCAAACCATCACTGTCTTAAAAAACTAAATATGAATCCTAATCAAACTTATTAACCTTTAAAAATAATAGATTAATAAATAAATAAAAGTTACCCTTCATGGTAGTGTAGCAATCCAAAATCACTGTAGTAAAAGTTACTAGCAAAGTTACTGTAGGAGTAATCCTTTTGATCTACATCAATAAGCCACCAAATCCAAAAGTATCACGAAAATAAGTTATTATGACTTTGAATTAGTGAGCTGGGATAGTGACACTAAAAGATAGGAAATGTCTAATTGAATATTACTACTACCACTTGATGATCAGTTGATTTACAATAATTGCAAAACTGTCTAACAATTTACACCAATTCTGCAGTCAATTTATCATTGCTGCAAACCATGGCCAGCAAATGTGGCTCTCTGTTTATCAAAGTAATTTCTTTAGTTGTTCAGTTTGCCTACAAATTGACTAGCACAAAGATCACAAGAGGTAACAATATGGTATACCACAATCACAAAAACGTCAACATTGGAATGCAATATACCAACAGTAAATCCTTACCATTCAGCAGAAGCTTGAAGCATACCATCAGATATCTGACGTGCACCTGATAGAAGGGCACCTAAGCCAATCCTGAAATTAAAAAAATAGATTTACTGAAACAACAGTTCCGAGTATTTAGTTCTACAGTATAAATGACTAGAGGGTAAGATTCATACCCAGGAAATAAATACATATTATTAGCTTGGTTGACATATCCTACTTTTCCATTTCCTGAAAGAAGATTAGAAATTAGATCAGAAATTCAGTCTCTCAAAATGACCAAATACTTAATAAAGTCGGCAAACCTAATGGAACATTTTCAAATGGGCTCCCACTTGCAAAGATTGTGTTTTCTCCAGCATATTTGAATGCATCTATGGGTGTGCACTCAGCTGTTTCATTGGAAATCAACCCAAAAAAGAGAAAAAAGAAAAGAAACGCAATTAGAAACAAATGGGGTGATTGTCATTTTTTTGCAGGTTCTCAAAAAGTTAATAAAATTGGTTGATCAAGAAACACAACCTTTTATTGTAGGATTTGACATTGCAAATATTGCAGGCCTAGGGGAATCTGACTGTTGTAGGGAAGAATTTGAGCAGTTCATATACAGCATTAAAAAAAAGCTTTGTTTACCAAAGATACATAAAAATTGGAGCTGAGTAATTTGACATCTCATAGAAAATGCGGACTTATCAAAAATTGAGTCGAAATGTAGAAATTTGTAGGCTCAGAACAACACTTGGCAACAAAACTTGAAGGCTTAGAACAACATCAAAAAAAATGTGTAGGCTCTGAACAATAACACCACCAAAAAATGTGTACGCTCAGAAACCCAATAACTTGTAGGACCGTACACAAGTGCTGGAAATATTTCCAAAAAATCAAGTATAAGTGAGTCAAATGCAGAAAATTGAGTTTGTCACTAGGGCTGCTAAATTAAGCCATGCCTACTAGATCCAACCAAACTGTTGTTTTGCATCTCCATCTCTTCCAACTCAATCAGTTTAAGCACAAAATTATGAAAATCATTTTACTTGTCTTGTATAAATTTGTCATCACTGCCTACACAGTCCAGTAGAGAAAACTCATGATTCAACAAATTCATGCATAAACAAAATCAGTCATAAACTTTTCATCATTGCCTACTAACTTGGTATTATTTGTATAAACAAAATCATTTTACCAACTTTTTGAAGATGGCGAAAAATCATGCATTTCTGTTATACCCATCATCAAATTGCCTGCAAACAGTCAACACATAACGATTAATTTAACATATGAACATATTTGGAATGGTTCAAAAATAATTACACATTTAGCAAAAAAAAATGAGTATAATCATGTAAAACACTTACCTGCAAAATCCATAGTCATAAACTACTAAAGTTCATGCAATATTTGGAGCCTCTTCCGTTATGGGTTCCATTGTTGAAAAAGTAGTTGAAGCTTGTGACTCGTTCAAATTAGAACTACACGAATAATGAGCACAAATTAAATAAAAGATACACTATATATGACAAAAGTTGAAATAAATTATGTATGAAAATACTAACCTTTCCTTCAAAGGGCAAGTCCGACTGTCATGATTAACAAGCTTCTTGCATAAACGACACTTCCTTAATGGCTTCGCAGCCTTCTCCATGGCTTTTTCCTTCCCTCCTTTAATTCGCTTTCCGCTACCTTTGGTCTTTGCAATATCCGGTACATGAATGTTTACTGATTTAGGTAAGGAAGTGCTTCTTGCTTGCAATTCTTGGGGCATATCTTGTTGCAATTCTGCAATATCGGCAACTACTAATGTTTTGACCTTTTGGCACATCTCTTTGGATGAGCGAGCAATCCTCATCAACTTGTGGATTTCATTTGTCAACTCCACCATATCCAAATCTTGTGGACTACCATAGCTACCAATAATTTCTTCGTCACCATCATCATACACAATCTCGGTAGTTACTGAGGCGGTCCACCGCTTTAAGATATAAGATTGAGGTAGGCAATCAACAAACTCATTCCTCAAAACAACAAGAATGTGTCTACAAGGAATTCCATCAACTTCAAATTTTCTACATGTATAGGACCTAGCATTATCCATTCCTTTATAGAACACATCCCTTGTTTTGTCTGATTTTTGTGACATTCCCATTCTCCTCACAATATAGTGCCGCACACTCCCATTAGCATCTTTCATTAAAGAGGCGTAATTTAGACTTTGAACTAATTCATCTTGAAATACATGAAATTTCTCTCTCGTATACACATCAGACATTTGTTTCTCAATTTCTAAATCTGTTTGCAGTTTTGGTTTTGTATGAAGAGTTGTGTAGTCTGCTGCTAACTGATTTTGTCTTTATTTTCTTATTTCCCATTCAAACCTCGTAATAAATTCGTGCAAAGAATTTTTACTATTAACATACTTATCCACGAAAGCATTCATACTTTCTGATCTTTGAGTTGTGCGAATTCCAGCAGTGAAAATATGCTTAGCATAAGCTGGTATCTATTTTTCACGAAGCTCATAAATATCAGAAAGCCAAGGATTACCTACAATTTCAATATTTATCAAGAAATAAGACTACTAAAAATTTGTTAGCTATGGTAAAAATCATTAATTCAAGGGTTACCTGAAATAGACAAATTAGCGTTCATAACTTCATTCCATCTCAGCTCAAACTCTTCCGGCATCTCTGAATCCCAAATGCTACTGTGAAATGGAATGCTAAATTCACTATTAAGGCCCAGACCACCAAGCTTATCTGGAAGCTTTTTAAGAATGTGCCACATACATAGCCTGTGGTTGGAACCAGGAAAACATAGTCGGATAGCATTTTCCATTGCGGGATCTTGATCTGTAATAATAACTGTAGGAGGAGGCGCACACATTGTTTCACCCCATTTTTCAAACAACCAAAGAAACGACTCGGTCGTTTCTTTATTGATGAAAGCTGCACCAAAATTGACAGATTGACCATGGTGATTAACTCCAGTAAATGGAGCAAAAACCAATTTGTACTGATTTGTGTCATATGTAGTATAAAAAATTAGCACATCACCAAAATGCTTGTAAGCTTTCCTGGCTAGAGCATCGAGTTAATTTGTTGTCTTCATCCACCTTATAATGAAAACAAAAAGAAGGATTCATATCCTTTTCCTCTTGCAAGTGCTCTATCAATAGATCCACATCATAAGCTCTACTCCGATCCTTGTCTCTTTGCATCGAATTCCTAATGTCCTTTTCAGTACAATTAATATTACTGATTTTCTATCTCCATGTAGGACATAAACTCAGAAGTTCTTATGTTAGCTTCTTTGAACAAACTAAGTAAACTTTTTTGTGCTTCGGTAACAGTTCTATTACTTCTCAAGAACTGTTGCTTTCTAGGTGTAACACAATAATGAGTGCGCTCCTCAACAAACCTTCGGATTGACCATCTCCCATCATCGTCTTTTTGAATTCGTATTTGAGCCATACACTATTCTCTAGTCACAGCCCTTTTCCTTCTCTTGATGACATTTGAAGAAGATGGTTCTTCAATACCGGCAACATTCACTCCTTCATCTAAAGTTGTCGACTTACCTTTCTTAGAGCATACAAATAGTTGTGAATACCTCTCCTTTGTAGTAGTATCCATCATTATAGCAGATTTGCGAACAGAAAAAACCAGCTAATTTTGCATATTTTTTGTAAAATTCATAACCTTCCTCTAAACTAGCAAATACTAAACCAACATTTGGTTTAGAATCATCATCAACATCTCTCCAACCCTTATGAACATCTTGGCTTGGTAAATCTTCAAACTCCATTCTACATAGAAAAAAATATAATAAACATACATAATAAACATATAGAAGAGGTCATTTAACATCTCCAAAATCCCCATCTTCCTGCTAAACAAATTTGTTGCCGGCAAATGAATACAAAATTTTACCTTTTTTTTTCAAAGGTCTTAATCGACTCAAAATTAATTAAATAAATGCAGGCTCTACTCAAACTTATTCGGAGAGCTAAATTTTTCATCATCATAGTTGTCCTCAACACATGAACTGAATTATTCGTAGGCTCAGAACATACTTCTATATATTCATTTTGCAAATCAAGCATTAAGAATGTGTCTAGGGCTGCATTATTATGCCGCGCCAACTAGTTGTAACTTATTATTTTGTTAGGTAGTGCATATCATCATTGCCTAGACCAACACACAGAAACGGCCATGGGCCCTCT
This sequence comes from Hemerocallis citrina, assembly GCA_017893485.1. Taxonomy (NCBI): domain Eukaryota; kingdom Viridiplantae; phylum Streptophyta; class Magnoliopsida; order Asparagales; family Asphodelaceae; genus Hemerocallis; species Hemerocallis citrina. The sequence continues at coordinate 361,336,259 of CM030359.1, forward strand.
TCTGATATACCAAAAATAGCTGTGAATACCTCTCCTTATCATGAGAAGAGATCATATTGACTGATAAAAATACACCTCTACAATATATATACAGTAGAGGCCATATTAACTCAATTTTTCATAGTGAAACTTGAAAGAAGAAAACGAAATATAATTTGAAACTGAGAATACCTGATAAGAATGATTGGGGGCTGCTAGGGTTTCTATTCGAATTGATGAGGAATCGAAACACTAATCGGAAGCTGGGTTTGACGTCGAAGAGAGAGAGAGAGAGCCTCGCAACCCTAATTGCGACTTGGGTCTTTGATCGCAGAGAGAGAGAAAGAGACCACTGAGACCAGCAGATTTGGGGGCTAGGGTTTCTCATCGAAGAGAGTGACGGAATCCAAGAAAGTAGAAATCGTAGAAGGAGAATGGGGGTTTCTCTCCGACGATTAGGGTTTCATCGAAGAAGGAGAGCGCGGGAGTAAGAAAAGGAGAGAAGGCTAGGGTTTCTTACGATCGAAGAGAGAGCGGGAGTGAGTTGAGAGCCAGCATGCCAAAAGATAAGGAGAGGGGGTAAATGACCATTTTACCCTCAACAAAACAGGATGGAGAACGGGATCTGATCTCAGCCATTCGATCTGAATCAAACTAGATCGGATGGCTGGTAGCTCCCGCTCACGATAAGGAGCCCATCTCACCATCTCATAATAGACTAAATCTATTTATATATATTTAAAAATAGTTGTATCATGCAAAATGAATACACATACACATACTTCAAAATTTTATTTTGAAAACGAATATGCTTAAATTCGTTTACCGAAAACACGTGCGTCGCACGTAAAACATGAAAATGCGAAATTTAGTTTTATCAACGAAAAATTATTAAAATATAATCGAAAACAATATAAGAAAAATATATTTACTAATTTTATATATTCAACGACGTAATTACTACGTACGTAGAAAACACGTGCATTTCACGCACAAAAATTATTTAAATCAAAATGAAGAAAAATAAACTTTCGTTTATAAAACGAGTTCGAACACGAAAAATAAATAATCAATATTCATAAAATATCACACGTAGCGATGGAAAAATACGTAAATGATAAGTGCATCGAAAACACGTAAAAGCACGTAAAAATGCAGAGAATAAAATATTCGGGAATGCAGAAATCACAATACGTAATAAAAACTTGTTACAAATATCACCAGTAATGGTACTAAATACACGTGCGTAACACACAAGGGCAAAATTGTCATTTTCAATTTTGCGGGGTATTACATTCCCACCGACGCTCAAATGTGAGAAAAAATCTCACTTGGACTTCGGCACGCTTTGCCGAGCGTTCTTGCCACCGACGCTCAAACGTGATAAAAAATCTCACTTGGACTTCGACACGCTTTGCCGAGCGTTCTTGCCACCGACGCTCAAACATGAAAAAAAAATCTCACTTGGACTTTCGGCACGCTTCGCCGAGCGTTCTTGCCACCGACGCTCAAATGTGAGAAAAAATCTCACTTGGACTTCAGCACGCTTCGCCGAGCGTTCTTGCCACCGACTCTCAAATGTGAGAAAAAATCTCACTTGGACTTCAGCACGCTTCGCAGAAAAAATCTCACTTGGACTTCAGCACGCTTCGCCGAGCGTTCTTGCCACCGATGCTCAAATGTGAGAAAAAATCTCACTTGGACTTCGGCACGCCCCGTCGAGCGTTCTTGCCACCGACGCCCAAACGTGAGAAAAATCTCACTTGAACTTCGGCATGCTTCGCCGAGAATTTTTACCTATCGACGCTCAAATGTGAAAAAAAATCTCACTTGGACTTCGTCACGCTTCGCCGAGCGTTCTTGCCACCGACGCTCAAACGTGAGAAAAAATCTGACTTGGACTTCGGCACGCCCCGCCGAGCATTCTTGCCACCCACACCCAAACGTGAGAAAAAATCTCACTTGAACTTCGGCATGCTTCGCCGAGCGTTCTTGCCACCGACGCTCAAACGTGAGAAAAAATCTCACTTGGACTTCGGCACGAGCGTTCTTGCCACCGACGCTCAAACGTGAGAAAAAATCTCACTTGAACTTCGGCACGCTTCGCCGAGCATTCTTGTCACCGACGCTTAAACGTGAAAAAAAATCTCACTTGGACTTCGGCACGCTTTGCCGAGCGTTCTTGCCACCGATGCTCAAACATGAGAAAAAATCTCATTTGGACTTCGGTACGCCACGCCAAGCGTTCTTGCCACCGATGCCCAAACGTGGGAAAAAATCTCACTTGAACATCGGCACGCTTCGCCGAGCATTCTTGCCACCGATGGTCAAACATGAGAAAAAGTCTCACTTAGACTTCGGCATGCCTCGCCGAGCATTCTTGCTACCGACGCCCAAACGTGAGAAAAAATCTCGCTTGGACTTCGGCAGCTATCGTCGAACCCTTTCAACACGCGGCGCCATCTCGAAGCATCGCTAGACCTCTGCAACATATGCCGAACCACCCCGACCTCAACCTCCACCCTGATATGCGTCAGCCGACCGAGGTGTTCGAAGGGGGTCGGCAACCGCTGTGGAGCGTTCTTGCCACCGACCCCCGAACGAGAGAAAGGGTGCCTTCGAACCATTTGGGCTGTCGGATCGCTTCAAGAGTTGCGCGGCGATCTGATTAACGGCTAGAATTACTCCACGTCTTTAAGTACTGATCTACCGTTTGATCTCCCAGATTTTCGCACCTAGATCAGATGGACGAACCAGATCTTGCCACGTCATAAATAGGTATAAAAATCTATTTTTTATTTATTAAATTCGAATTATTTATTTAAAAATTGCGAAAAAATGATTAAAAATATGGGAAAAATAATTAAAAATTCTAGAAAATGATTATAAATTCGGAGGAATATTTTTGGGCCCCTGGAAGAATAATTATTAGTTGGAATAATTAATTGCTGCTCCTGGAAAATAAATCACCGCTTCGCGAAATTGAATAAATGGTCCGAAAAATAAACAAAAAATCAAGAAAAATCACCAAAAAATTCAGAAGAGCCAGGAAGTAACTTTGAGCATGCATACCGAAAACTCAGAGGAACACCATCACCCCTCAAACAGGATTCGAGCACTCTTTGGGGACTCCGATAAAGTCCTATATGCCGTTAAAACAACAAAACTACTCCCCAAAGGCTGTAACACACAGTCTTCGGGAGTGGGGGGCTCGTGATATGGCTAAAAATGGGGATAAATTGGAACCGTTCAAAGTGGGCACGAATCTTAAAGTCTCAAGGGCGAGATGGTAATTTCACCTACAGATGGGTCCGAATTGGGCACCGGGTCTCTCCTCTCGGACCCGCTAGCCCATGAACGGATCTATTCGGTAGAGAACAGGTCTCAACCCATTAAGGACCAGCTCAATGGGATAGGAGGAAATCCCGTCTAGTCCTTATCCGCTGGAGGTGGTTACAACCACTTATATCCAGTGACACCGGGAAGTAGGGATTGGAACTTATCCCGAAGCAGATCCCTATGACAACTATAAATACCCCCTACCTCCTACTATCACAGGTGATCACACTTTCCACACTTGAGCTCTTTCCTTTCACTTTTTCTGTGTCTTGACAAAAGAGTCGGAGGGTTCGTCGCCGGGATCCATCCCGGTGTTTCGAACGTTTGTGCAGGTTCGCAGGAGCTTCAGGGAGTCCATTTGCCAACAAGGAAGAAGAGGGAATCAGCCGGTTCGAGTTCCTACGAACCTAAAAATATCATCTATTGCCCCCACACAGATTCAGCGGCAACATTCTTAAAATAATTAACTTGAGAACAAAATTTCATTTTACCTCAAATGTCTCTTTTACTTCTTAAATATACCTAGAAAATCTTTAAAACTATTTTAATAAATTCTCCATCACATTTTATGAACACTAGAATTTTTTCCCCAAATTTTTAGTCGTAATAGGACTCATTAAATTAATAAAAATACTCAAAAAAAAACGGATGTGGCCTTCGGGTTTTGAACCCCTGACCACAGAGCCAATGACCAAAGCAACCAGCGCCAACCAATAAGTCCATATGAACTTGTTGTTTAATTCTCTCATCAAAATCCCCTTATATCGAAATCTCAGGTTTGAATAGTTTAAAAAAAATTAACACAGGAAAATGTTTGGGACTAACAGGTTTCGAACCCAACCCGAACAGGAAGCCAACGCAACGCCAAACCAACATGCCAAGTGCGCCCAATGACAAAGAGGCATTCCGATGGCTTTTGTTCCAACTTTATGTTATCCCATTAATTTTTTTTTACAAAAAACTCGATTCCTCAAAATTTGATCGAACCTTTTATTTGACTGAAATAAATTTATATAAACTGAAATTACTTTATAACAGTAACTCACTGATTGATAAGTCATATTTTAGGAAAAATAAAACAAACTTTCAAAGTTGTTTCTTTTTATTAACAAACAAAAACTTGCATTCATTCTTTCTAATCAAAGATAGCATATTATGTTCTTATAACGATCCAATGAGTTCCATAACATCAACTTTACAAGATAGATTCATTTTCTCATTAAAAAAAAGAGTTTCCAAACATTGTTCATACACTCAACAATTCCTTCATTCATGATTATTAGTGTACGGCAGAATAATTTATTACTTCTTTTCTTATTAACTACTTCATGATGTAAAATTTCAATTTATCAAACATACCACGATTTGCTAATTATTCTCACCACATTCACAACATAGTTTGTTCTACTTCCTCATATCAAAATCTTTATTACTATTATTAGCATGCATAGTTTTAAAAATTAGAAAGCATGAGAACACCCACCTTTATGAAGAATCACAATTGAAGAGACCTTTCTTAGCTCCTAGTTCCACTAGCACCTCCTTGTCCTTCTTCTCCTAGCAAACCTCCAAAGCACAAGAACACACTGATCTCTTTCTTTTCTTTCTCTTTACTAGATTTGTTTTGGTGTCAAGAATGAGGAGAAGAGGGGTGTATTTATAGGTTTAGGTTATGGTCTAATTTGTATAAATCTCCACCTAATAACTTCTCATTAAAGCTTTCTATCCCTTCACTTTCCTAACTTCCCCCTCAAACTCTCCAAATACCCTAACTCCCAACCTTTCCTCTCCCCCACTACTTAAAACCCTAACTTTTAAACTCTTCACCATACAAAACCAGCCTCCCTCTATATGCATGACCAGTCAACTTGTGTGCACATGCACACACAATTTAAGTACAATCTTATAGTTCTAAATGTGTACAAAAATTTGTAACTTGTCATGTATTAGTGCATGCTTAACTTAAATTAGGTTATAATTGATGGGCTTGATCCATGGGCTCTATTTTTAATCAACTAATTAATTAATCTAATGGGCTCTCTTTTTAAGCTACCTAATGGGCTAGAATCTCTCTTTGGGTCCATGGGTTTAATAATGGCTAAAAATAATAAAAAGATTCATGCATGCTAAAAATAGACAAATGCGAATATAAGAATAAAAATTAGCACGTGCATCATACGTGCAAATATTGAAAAATATATTTTTAATTTAAAATAAAAGTACGGGATGTTACATCACTCCATCCTTAGAATAGTTCTGTCCTCGGAACTACACTTAAGAGTGAGAGATACAAAGACAGAAAAGAAAAAAAAGTTTACAAAAATTTTAGTCAAAGAGTTCAGGGTGATCCTTCCTCATCTTTTCCTCTGATTTCCAGGTGGCCTCCTCAACAAATTGATTTCTCCAAGTGACCTTGACCATGGGTATTGTCTTATTTCTCTAAACCTTTTCCCGACGATCCACGATTTCTACTGGGCGCTCAACATAGCTCAAGTCCAACTGCAAACCCTCTGACACTTCTGGTAGATGATGACTCGGGTTCGGGATATACCCCCGTAACATTGATACATGAAAGACATTGTGTACTTGGGCAAACTCTTCTAGTATTTCTAACCGGTAAAATGTTTTTCCAATCCTCTTCAATATCTTGTAGGATCCTATGTATCTCGAGGCTAACTTTCCTCCCCTGCCAAACTAAATCACTCCCTTGGTCGGAGACACTTTCAGAAAGACAAAGTCGCCTTCATCAAACTCCAGGTCTCTCCTTCGGTTGTCAGCATAACTCTTCTGTCTGTTTTGTGCGTCGACCAATCTCTTCTTGGTCAGCTCGATCTTTTCTGAGGTCTGATGCACAATTTCTGGTCCATATAACTGCCATTCTCCCACCTCATACCAACAAACCGGCGTCCTGCATTTCCTTCCATATAGAGCTTCATACGGTGCCATCCCGATGCTTGTTTGAAAACTGTTGTTGTATGCAAATTCCACCAGAGCTAACTGCTTCTCCCAGCTGCCACCAAAATCCAACACACAACACCTGAGCATATCTTACAGTACCCTGTTGACACTCTCAGTCTGCCCATGAGTTTGAGGATGAAAGGCCATACTGAAATCAGTCTTCGTCCCCAAAGCTGCTTGAAGACTCCTCCAGAAATGCGAAGTGAAACGTGCATCTCGATCGGATACTATCGACAACGGAACTCCATGAAGCTTCACAATCTCGTCAATATACAACTCCGCCAGCTTCTCCATCGACCAAGTAAGCTTCATCGTCAAAAAGTGAGCCGATTTGGTGAGTCGGTCCACTATTACCCAAATTGTATCATTGTCCTTGGAACTCTTGGGTAAACCTGTGATGAAATCCATGCTGATACAATCTCATTTCCACTCCGAGATGGGTAATGGCTGCAACAAATCTCCAAGCTTTTGATTTTCTGCTTTGACTTGCTGACAAACTGCACACTTGGCCATAAACTCCGCCACATCTCGCTTCATCCCTGGCCACCAGAAATATAACTTTATGTCCTTGTACATTTTGGTACTCCTAGGATGCACAGACAATAAAGTAGCATGTGCTTCCTGAAGAATACTCTCTTTCAGTTTCGCTAGATCTGGAACACACAGCCGCTCTCCATACCATAACACTGCATCCTTCACCTGAAACTCTGCCAACCTACCCATGCCAACCTGTTCTATTATCTTCTGGATCTCTGGATCTGCCTTCTGACCGTCGATGATTCTGTCTTTCAAAGTAGGTTGAATCCTCAACTGAGCGAAGGAAGCTCCCAAACCTTGCAAAACCACTTCAATCCCTGCTTGATCAAGCTCCTCTGCTAACTTCTCCTGAGTTGTGATCAACCGGGACAAACTAACTTTCCTGCTCAGTGCATCTGCTACAACGTTGGCCTTGCCCGGATGATACCTGATCTCAGGTCGGATATCCTCCAACACTTCTAACCATCTTCTCTGCCTCAGATTCAAGTCTCTCTGCTGATAGATATACTTCAGACTCTTGTGATTCGCGTACATATTGACCTTCTCTCCATACACGTAATGCCTCTATTGCTTCAAAGCAAAGATGATTGCTGCTAACTCCAAATCATGGGTTGGGTAATTCTTTTCATGTGGTCTCAGCTGCCTAGACCCATAAACAATTACCTTCCCTTCTTGCATCAGTACAAAGCCCAAACCGCGATGGGAAGCATCACTGTAGATATCATAGTCGACTCCTGCTCTTGGCAAAGCCAAAATGGGAGCGGTAGTCAACATTTCCTTTAACTCCTGGAAACTAGCTTCACACTGCTCCGACCATTTGAAACTCACATTCTTCCTTGTGAGCCCTGCGAGTGGCACAGCTAGCTGGGCGTAATCCTAAATGAACCTTCTGTAATATCCAGTTAAACCCCAGAAATCTTCTGATCTATTTCATTGTGGTCGGTCTTGGCCAATCTTTCATAGCTTCAACTTTCTGCGGGTCAGTAGCCACTCCCTCCTTAGAAAGGATGTGACCCAGGAAGGCGACTTCGGTTTTTCAGAAGTCACATTTGGATAACTTCGCATACAGCTGATGCTCCTATAGCTTCTTCAGAACCTCTGCTAAGTGCTTGGCATGCTCTTCCTCTATCTTGGAATAGAACAATATGTCGTCAATGAATACAACGACAAAAGAATCAATGAAAGGTTGCATAACTCTGTTCATCATGTCCATGAAAATAGCCGGTACATTTGTGACTCCAAATGGCATGACTAGAAACTCATAGTGACCATGCCTGGTTCGAAAAACCGTCTTGTGCACATATTCTTATTTCACTCGGACTTAGTGATATCCTGACCGCAAGTCTTTCTTGGAGAATACAGCTGCTTCTTGTAGACGGTCGAACAAATCATCGATTCGAGGAATTGGGTACTTGTTCTGTCTAGTAACCTTGTTCAACTCTCTATAGTCGATACACATCCTCATTGATCCATCCTTCTTCTTCACCAAAAGAACTGGGGCTCCCCACGGTGATGTACTTGGCCTGATGAATCCCTTGCTCAACAATTCTTCGATCTGCTTCTTGATCTCATCTTGTTCAACTGGTGTCATTCTGTATGGTGCCTTGGAAATAGGTACACTTCCTGGTTGAACAGTGATGCTGAACTCTATATCTCAATGAGGGGGAAGCCCTGGTAGATCATCAAGAAACACAGCTAGAAAATCTTGAATAACTGGGATCTGCTTCACTTCTTCTGGAACTTTCTGCTATGACAAAGCTGCTACCAACTGCTTACACTTCCTTTTACCTTGAAATGTAACAGCTGGTCCTCCCAGAGCCTTCACCACGACTTCCTTGCTCTTGCACTCAATAGTGGCACTGTAAATTAACATCCAGTCTATGCCAATAATGATGTCGACTCCAAGAACTGCTAATTTAATGAGGTCGATGCCCAAGAGCTTGCCTCTGATTTCAAGATCACACCCTTCATAGTATCGATCGGTTGTCAAGTTCTCTCCTGACGGAGTAGCCATAGATAAAACCTTGTCAGGAAAAATTTTAGGTTCAACTCCCAATCTTTTTGCAAATGAGGGTGACACAAAAGTGTACGATGATCTCGTATCAAATAACACCGATGCTTTTATTCCATTTATTAGAATGTCTCCAGTGATCACATTATCCACATCGTCAGCATCTGCCTCCGTCAAGGCGAACACCCGCCCCTGCCTGAACTGCTTTTGCCCAGGGTTGGACTGCTGCTAACTTGGTCCTCCCCACTGAAGTTGAGGGCAAAAAAGCTTGATGTGTTCTTCCTTACCACAAAGGAAACAAACCTTAACCATTTCCAACTTCTTGCACCCGGAAGACAAGTGACTTGATTCTCCACATTTAAAGCATGTGGGTACCCTTCCGGACAGTGCAACAACATTAGCTCCAGTTGGTTTGAAGTGTTGTGCTGGGGGCTGACTTCTGTAGTTGCTCGAGGTTGTAGGCCTCTTGCCCAAGTTCCAATTGTTCCTCTTGACTTGCACAGCCTGGAACTGGTTCATGTCAGACTCAGTTGCAGCGACCTTTCTGACTAGCTTCTCAAATCTTCGAATGCCCAAAGGTATCATCCTGGATCTCAGACTTGGTTTCAACCCTTGCTCAAATTTGTGCGCTTTCTTGGCTTCATCCTGTATTATTTCAGGCACGTACCTGGAGAGCTGGTTGAACTTGGTCTCATATTCCCGTACTGACATACTGCCCTGCTGCAAGCTCAGAAATTCCATGGCCTTCTTTACCTGAACGTCTAATGGAAAGTAGTGGCTCCTAAATTCATTAAGAAACTCCTCTCAAGAGAGTTGTACATTGCCCAAGGTTCTTTTTAGCGATTGCCACCAAACACCCGCATCCTTTTCTAGTTGAATAGTAGATAATTTCACCTTGATGGCCTCTGGGGTTTTTAGTACATCAAAAACTGTCTCGATCTGTCTGATCCAGTCGTCAGCTGCATTTGGATTGGCTTGCCCTTCAAATACAGGTGGCTTCATCCTTTTGAACTATTCAACCAACCTGATTGCCTCGGGAATTTGCACTGCTAGCCTTGGCCCCTTGTTTCCAGCAATGTTTGTGGCGACAGCATTTAGGGTTTGATAGACTCGAGCCAGTTCAGTCTCTAGATCCAGCCCATTCTCACCATTTTGCTCTTCACCGTTCATGATCCTTTGTGCCATTTCTGAGTCATAAAATTCATCATTAATCATCATAGATAACAAAAATAACATCGCTTCAACAAAATTTATTCATTCTAAAATTTAAACTCTTTACATTTAGGAAGAAAAATTTTGTTCCAAATACATCCATTACAGAAAACATCCTAGATTCTACGGTTTCTCTTGGCTTCTCTAAGCTCTTCCCGTAGTTCTTGGATTTCCTTCCGTATGTCTTCAAATCTCTGTTGTCGCTCTTCCTTGTCCCAGCGAGTGATGTGGTCCAACTTGGCGAAGTGTCGATCATTCACGAGTCAGACCTTCTCAAGCTCGCACACATGAAAGTTCAGTTCCCGGATGCGCTCCTTGTCCTGTGCCCGTTGTAACTCCAAGTGGTTAGCTCTCCACTTTTGAGCGTCCAATTCCCGTCGAAGAGAAGTAACAAAGTCATTTGGGTCATTTGGAACGAGTTCTTCGTCTGGGGAGTCTTCGGGAAGGTCAGGCGGAGGTGGAGTGATCTCCCTAGACTCGAGAAATTCTTCTTCTATCTCAAATGGTTCTTTCTCCTCCTCTGATTCTTCTTCTGTGTCCTCTTCTTCTTCTTCCATTGGTTCTTCTTCTTCATCCTCGAAGTGGACAAACCAAGGCGCCACATTCTGAGGATCATGCTGATTGGCCATCTTATAGGGAAAAGGAGGAGAAAAAAAATATCATCTCATAGAGCAACACAAACATAAGTTTAAATCTCTATAAGTTGAAACTCACACGCTAATGTCCACTCTAGGGTGTCGTTCCTTATAAATTTGTACTACTTGTGAAGTCTGCTCTGATACCATCTGTAACACCCCGAATTTCAAATAAGACTGAATTCGAGATTCCACAGAATCTTTACACTTCACTTCGTACAATTTTACAAAGAAATTAAAACTTTTCATAATACATCAGAGTCTTACATTTTTTACACAGCGGAAGACAAAATAAATTACGGTAATAAAATTACAACATCTTTAACTTTTAACTAAAATCAACAGCAGCAGTTCCACTTTGCAACTTCATGAAACTCCAATACCTACATGTAAAGCTGTGGGCACGTCAGTTGATTACAACCGACGAAATATTATACACGGCTATCCTCTCTATGCCAAAAACAGTATAACGATCTTCATACTTTAACAAAACACAAACTTGAATAAAATAAAGAGTTGAAATGTGATTACTCTAAACTTGTAAGTGTATGTCATGCCTTAATGCCTAATGCAGATATTTTTATACTAGGATGACACTAATTCATATTTGTTCAGATTCTATGCATCCCATACTACATAGGTCCGAGGGCAAGCACCTACGTACTCCACAATAAAGGGTTCGATCCCTCGCCATGACAACTACCTAGTAATAAGATAAAGTTGAGACGTTCCACAAGTACGGATCCCAGTCCCAGCTATTGGATCTATTATTTATTATTTGGGATTTATTTGTAATTTTTCCAGATTTTTTCTGACATTTATTGGATCTATTTGCAAATTTTATGAAAAGAAGGATCTTTTTGCAAAATTGTCATTTTGAGAGGTGAAAGTGCAAAACTATTTTCTGGACTTTTTAACAGTGTCGGCTGGAGTTAAGGAGTCTATTTTGCTTTTAAATCTCAATTTAAATGATCTTATCGAGTTTCCAAATATAGGGATCTTATCGAGTTAAGGAGTCTATTTTGCAAAAGTGTCTAGAAACCCTAAAACTCCTATTTCCGGCCTATTTAAAAGAGTGCAACTGTATTTCGCTGCACAAAATTGAGTTTTCTTATTTTTGGAGGATTTGGGAGAAGATTTTGGATCTCGCGAAGGAAATGCTTCTTATCAAGGGATTTCTTCATTTAATGTGAGTGATATAATTGTTTTGTTTGTTCTTTGAATGTTGTATGTGAGTGACATGTTTGTTTTTCTTTTATTTTGTGTATGTTGTATGTGAGTAATTGATTGGTTGATTGTTTATTTATGTGAGTGGTAAAATTGGTTGTTTGATCTATGAATGTTTAATGGATCTTGGATATTGAACTTTATTGCTAGAAAGCATGATTAGGTTTGAGTATGACTATGAAAATAATGGATTGGATGGATGAACGATTTGATCTTGAGAAACCCTAGTGGTATGTGATTACAAATTTGATTATGGTTATGAGTTGTGGTAGAAATTCAGTTTTTGAGAAATTTGAATGGAAGAGTTATGAATCAAGAGATCATGTCATGAAAAATTGAAATTTAAGAAATTAGTTGAGTTGAGGAGATATACCCAAATTGGGGATTCTTTGAGATTTTGATATTTGTATGGTTTGAATCTGAATACGAACTATTTCAGTGAACAATGAATTTTGTAAGAAACTCTAATTTTTATTATATGCACAATCCATGTATTAATTGAAAGAATCAACAAAATCTCTATTTTCATGAATTCAAGCAATTTGATTTAGTTTTATGGACTATTATATGTTCTACCAGTTGTATTTGGTTATATAAGAAATAAGTTTTTATCGAAATCGTTTTCATAAAGTAAAACTATGTATCGGTTGAATTGTGCACAACCAAAATACTTCAGACTGAAGGCCGACAGTCGACTGTCGTGAATTCTCAGTCAACTAATATGACCCGGCTGCTATGTTCTTTAGTTTTCTTGAAATTTCCTCCTGGACAGTCGACCTATACCTTTTACAGTCGACTGGTACACTTAGAATTATTTTTCAAAGTTATTGTAGTTTTTCTCTCTGGACAGTCGACCTATGACCCTTTTCAGTCGACTGCTATACTTAGAATAATTACTTAAAGATTATTGAATTTTCTCTCTGGACAGTCGACCTATGACCTTTACAAGTCGACTTATAAGACTTAGATTATTTTCTTAAAACCATAGAATTCTCTTTCTGGACAGTCGACTTACGCTTGTTATTAGTCGACTGATACTGATGTACCTTTATATTTTTGAATGTTCTTTCAAATGATTTATTCTCTAAATGCTTTAATCTATAACTTATTAGTTTATACTTTACCTCCTATTGAACATATGTTTTCAAGATGTTAAGTTGAGCAATCTATGTTGGAAGTTTGGTTTGGATATTTGAGTTTGAGTCTCTAGAGGGTGTGTGTGACCCTAGTATACCGGCAGTTGAGTTGTTTATGTTTGGGCCTATTGAGGAATTTTAGTTGATCAGTTGTTGAGTTAAGTCCGGTAGGGTGCACCAACTGTAGGAGATTCGTTAAGTAATTAAATAACCTAAATGATAAGGACAGACACTAGTGGTGATATGATGAACAAGAATATGAGTCATGGACCTCAGTATGGCTTGCGGTGTGAGATAATCCCCGGAATTATCCACGTATGAGTGAAATAGTCTCCGGAATTACCTGTGGTGTGGGATTGATCTCCAGAATTATCGGGGTCGAGGCGACGCACATGTGGTATTCGTGTGATGAGGTGCCATTGCTTGCGGTGTGGGGTATTCTCGAAGATTCCCAGGTGTGAGTGAAATAGTCTCCGGAATTATCTGTGGATAGAGATTGACCTCCGGAATTATCGGAGCATGGGCTAATACTCACTGTTTATTTTTATCTCGTAGTAGTCATCGTGTTAGGATTAGTTGCATAGCGGGAGATTAAACTCTACAATGTGGAGACGTTAAGGGCTTGCACCGGACCTATGTAGAGTGGGATGCATAGACTTCGACAAGTACGCATTGGAGAGTCTGCATTTAGAATTGTGTTTTCTTGACTTAGTTTCATACATGTGTTTTCATGTTTTCTACACCTAACACCTAGTTTAGCTACACTTGATATTTTTCATGTTTCCTTGCTACGTCATAATTTATGTATTCTTGTTTATTACATGTTGTTTATGAATCCATGCTTAATGTTTATTTATGTTGTTTGTTTTATGTCACTCACACCTTTATGGCTGACCCCTTTAGTTTTTGGGGTGAGGGTTATCTCTAGCCTCATATTTTACAGGTGATTTCTTAAGGCTCGGATTTGGATACTTGAGTTCCATTTATACAGTGACTTATGTAATTGTAAATTGTTGTAAAGAAAAGAGAGTTGTGATTTAAGTGTATTGTATTCTGCTGTGCTATGTAAACGATTATTGTAATGAAAGTTGAAAATTTTATTGGTGTTTGGTTGTGTTTAATATTACATTGAAGTTGATGCTGGGAATTGTGCCTCGTATTTTCTAAGATATTATATTAGAAATTCGGGGCACTACATGAATAGTTTTAGAAAAAAAATTAACACAGGAAAATGTTTGGGACTAACAGGTTTTGAACCCAACCCGACCAGGAAGCCAGCGCAACGCCAAACCAACAGGCCAAGTGCGCCCAACGAGAAAGAGGCACCCCGATTGCTTTTGTTCCAACTTTATGTTATCCCATTATTATTATTTTTTTACAAAAAACTCGATTCCTCAAAATTTGATCAAACCTTTTATTTGACTGAAATAAATTTATATAAACTGAAATTAGTTTATAACTGTAACTCACTGATTGATAAGTCATATTTTAGGAAAAATAAAACAAACTTTCAAAGTTGTTTCTTTTTATTAACAAACAAAAACTTGCATTCATTCTTTCTAATCAAAGATAGCATATTATGTTCTTATAACGATCCAATGAGTTCCATAACATCAACTTTACAAGATAGATTCATTTTCTCATTAAAAAAAAAGAGTTTCCAAACATTGTTCATACACTCAACAATTCCTTCATTCATGATTATTAGTGTACGGCAGAATAATTTATTACTTCTTTTCTTATTAACTACTTCATGATGTAAAATTTCAATTTATCAAACATACCACGATTTGCTAATTATTCTCACCACATTCACAACATAGTTTGTTCTACTTCCTCATATCAAAATCTTTATTACTATTATTAGCATGCATAGTTTTAAAAATTAGAAAGCATGAGAACACCCATCTTTATGAAGAATCACAATTGAAGAGACCTTTCTTAGCTCCTAGTTTCACTAGCACCTCCTTGTCCTTCTTCTCCTAGCAAACCTCCAAAGCACAAGAACACACTACTCTCTTTCTTTTCTTTCTCTTTACTAGATTTGTTTTGGTGTCAAGAATGAGGAGAAGAGGGGTGTATTTATAGGTCTAGGTTATGGTCTAATTTGCATAAATCTCCACCTAATAACTTCTCATTAAAGCTTTCTATCTCTTCACTTTCCTAACTTTCCGCTCAAACTCTCCAAATACCCAAACTCCCAAACTCCCAACCTTTCCTCTCCCCCACTACTTAAAACCCTAACTTTTAAACTCTTCACCATACAAAACCGGCCTCCCCCTATATGCATGACCGGTCAACTTGTGTGCACATGCACACCCAATTTAAGTACAATCTTATAGTTCTAAATGTATACAAAAATTTGTAACTTATCATGTATTAGTGCATGTTTAACTTAAATTCGGTTATAATTGATAGGCTTGATCCATGATCTCTATTTTTAATCAAGTAATTAATTAATCTAATGGGCTCTCTTTTTAAGTTATCTAATGGGCTAGAATCTCTCTTTGGGTCCATGGGTTTAATAAAGGCTAAAAATAATAAAAATATTCATGCATGCTAAAAATAGACAAATGAGAATATAAGACTAAAAATTAGCACGTGCATCATACGTGCAAATATTGAAAAATACATTTTTAATTTAAAATAAAAAGTACGGGATGTTACATCACCCTTCGCCGAGATTCCTCCCATTTGCTTAGCTAGTGCTTCTTGTACACCAAGAAAATTTTCGAACACTACAAGTGATGGTTGATTTTGCCATCCCTGTACTGTAGCAACAAAGCCCCTATATTCAGGCCTTAAACTATGGATAATTATTCTTTCCATCCTGGTTTCCCCGATTGGAGCTTTCGGATCCAACTCAGAAATTTTGCTGTATAGTGACTTCACCTTGTGAAAATACTGAGCGATTGGCATGTCACGTTGTGCTAACGACAAAAGTTCGCTCTTTAAAAGTTGAAGCCTTGTGTTATTCTTCCTTGTGTCATTCTTCTTTGAGAAGAGCATGGCGAATGTATCCCAAGCTTCTTTGGAAGTTTTGGCATCCCGAATATGTTCTAGTACATCTTCGATTGTAGTCTTTAAAGCGAACTTTGCCTTGCCCTCTTTTTATCTTCCAATTCCCGTATAGTAGAATTTGCATCCTCTGCCTCTGGTTGCTTAACTTTGCTTCCATTGACAACCTCCCACAAATCCTGGCCTTGCATGTAAGACATCATACATGTAGACCAAGTATTGTAGTTCTGATTGTTGAGCTTTTTTATTCTGCCAACAATTTGAAGATCACTCATCTTGTCAAGAGAGAAAGCTCACCAAAATATGATGCTCACGATAACCTGGCTCTGATACCAAATTGTTGAATACTGGAAGACAATAAGAAGATCAATGTAACTGAAGAGAAGTAACACGGTAGAGAAAATAGTACTAGAGTTGTTATTGCTCTTAAAAAGGTAAATTTGGACACAATACCGGGTGAAGTACTTTGCCTTATGTAGGCATACACAGGGAGGCCACATTGCATAATTTTCTTAACAAATTCCTAAAGAATAGGACAATTAACAATCCATGACTAACAACCCATGACTAACCGACAAACACTTGACTCGGTAATAAGCTAACAACCCTGTATTTACTCTAACAACTTAAAACAGATAATAAACTTGGTCAAGACCACCTGCTGTTGTATTCTAACAGACCACGCATCGTATGCGCTCATAAATCTAATTTGACGCAGGAGCTGGAATTGGAGAAGTGCATAACACATGGAGGTGCCTTTCTCTGAGATCAACAAGGCATTCGACTACATGCTTCAAGGAGACGGTATTCGCTGCATCATCCGCATGGATGGCTGCAAAACTTTTTGAGCTGCAATCAGCCAAACAGAAATCTGAACTGCTGAATTTTAGCTAGGAAATAATAAACAGGCTTGCCTGACTCTAGGCTTTGATTAGAACATAATTGTTTGGTTTTTTTTATGCAGTGCTTTCACTTTGTGGTTGATTTTCAGTTCTATTTGTATGCTTCTTAAGATTTTTGTTAATCAAAGTTCTTTTCAGTTTGCATCTATGCTTCTATATTTCAGTTTGTGATTGAGTTTCACTGTGCTGCACAATTCACAAGACCTGCTCTTTTGGTCCGGAGAGATTAATGAATGACACATCTCATTTGAACTTCTCTGATTCTGATTATAATCCCTTTTAGTCTCATCTACAACCCAAAATAAGTCCTAAACATACCGAAGTTAGGATCATCAACAAATCTTTCATGGAAGAGAAAAGAACAAACAAAAAACCCTAACAATCGAAATGGCTTCCCTCTCTCCTCCCCCAAAAAACCCTTCCACAACCTTGGCCCTCCCTACCACCTCTATTCCCTCCACCACCTCTTAAACATCTCCAGCCATCCCTGTCCTGCTTCCTCACCTCCCTACCACCTCATAAACAACTCCTGCCATCCACTTTCCTCCATTACCCACTTCTTCTACTACCTACCATCTTCAACATACCACCCACTCAGGGAGTACTCTCCTTACTTCTTGAACTTCCTCACCCACTCAGGGAGTACACTAAAAAGGAGAAGAGGCCACCGTTGAGAACTCCCGGTCCCTTGCGCTTCCACAGTGGTGCACCAAGTGAGGTGCCGCAGATGTCCAATGACACACCCAGAGAGCCTACAGATCAACTTATCAAGGTGCATACCAGAGTGGAGAGTCTGGGTGGCGATCCGGAGGGTCGCGATCGGAGAACTATCATTATCTCCAGTGACAAGACTCCTTGCCAGCTCTCTGTTGAGGGTGGAGTGCACGCGAGATTATCTTTCTCGGAGACTGGTAAAAGCATCTCGACGTCTGAGGTTGACAGTCCCTCACCTCATCCCTTACCTGCAAATCAAACCCAGAGAGACCCTAAGGTGAAAGGTAAACATGTCTTCGTTGAGAAAGACGACTGGAAAACTAAAATGCGCGTCCCCAGTCCCAAATCAAAGGTGGAGAAGGTTGCCGACCAGCTTGCTCCGAAAGGCTTCAGGCGTAAAGAGAATGGAGAGTTGGAACCCAATTATTTCAACTGCGGGAAATGGGGCCACTGGAAGGCTGATTGCACAGAAGCCACCAAATGCTTCTATTGTAAACGTAGCGGTCACCTCTTTACAGCATGTAGTCGTCGACCGGCTCACAGTGACGAAGAGGGTTCTATTGGTAGTGGCACAGGTTCTTTCAATGTGGCTCGCAAGGCCTCTAGGCCTCAGGGTCCTTCACTTGCGCATGAGGTGATAGCTACTGTACAGGTAGAGAATCCAACATTGTTCTCATAGGGTATTTCCTGCGAGCCAAAGACGTGCAGCCCTCCTTCGGCGAAGATTAAGGAGGTCGTTAAAGCGACCATTGTACCTTCGGTAGAGATGGAGGAGTTGGGGAACCGATTACATTTTAGCGTTGTTGCAATGGTGGTGTTCGGGCACCCAAACGAAGGTATGATCAATAGAGAGTTCTATTCGAGGTGGCCTAAAACGTTCGAATGGGATTGGACTATTAAACGATTCAGCAAAAATGCGTTTATCATCCCATGTGCGTCTGAAGCCAGGGTTCAAATGGTGCTCAGTAAGAAAGTGTTCTCCGGCGAGGGCTTTTCTATTACTTTTTCACGTTGGAGCCTTGACCTTGGGGAATTCAAGAGGGATAAACTACAGTCGAGATGGATTCTAATCTCCAATTTTCCGGTGGAGTGTTGGCATAAAGGTGGGTTTCAGAAGCTGGTTCGGTCGTTTGGATGGGTTGAAGAGCTTGATCAAGCGACCAAATTCCTCAATAAATTTGACCTAGTTCGGATTCGGGTGAGCTATCTTGCAGGGGTGACTATCCCTCAGTCGATCGTCACTGTCTACAAAGGAAGGTCCTACATTGTCGATATTGCTGTTGAAGTAAAGAGATTTGTGCCCTGCGGTTCGTCGGACGTCATAAAACCTGACATCATTTTGGGTCAAGGATGCAAGAGAGATTCCAAGGTTGAAGATGAAGGTCAACCGTTGGATGGAGTTAGTCCAATGGTGGATCTTGAGCCCAAGAGTTTTTTAAAAAATAGATCTGACATGGCAGTCAATAAGGACATGAGTTTTTTAAAAGGTAGATCTGACTTGGCTTTCAACAAGGACAAGGGAGTTGTCCCAGGTGATGGGTGTGTTGAGCTGGCAATACTGGATACTTCTGAGACACTTACCTCTCCAGTGGCGCTTCGAGATGTGTGCGGAGTGTCACACAAGTCTACCTTCACTTTCGAGGTAGCACAGTACGAAGGGGGTGTCATGGGCATCAGGGGTAGGGGAGCAGATGAGGGGTCTGCTGCCTCGATTTCCGCAGCTCTACAATCTTCAATGCAGCAAGCTTTTGTACAATTCTTGAGAGGTGATGTGAGTACATTATCTAGAGACCAATTGGATTCTTGGTCTAGTTTACTTAGAGCGTACTCTCATGGGCCACCTAAGCCTATTCAAGAGCCTCTTATTAAAAGGGATGTCAGTTTGAGAGAGATAGAGGGGTTGGTGTCTTCTTCCGGGAAGGAGGGTCACCTTGGATTGTTATTATCCAACAAAGAGCCCTCTAACGAGATCACGCTATCTCAACCTATCCGAATGGCGAATCTTGGAGATTTATTGCCAGATGGGGCTAGAAAAAGGACTTTGGAGTCTGATAAAGAGAGAGTCGAGGTGGAATCTAAGCAAGACTCTGGGAAAGACTCTGCTATTGCAAATCTGGATTCCCCTAACGATGATGATCTTATTGATGCATTGAAAAATATTGAAGATGACTCTCCCCTTTTAACGACAGCTCATATTTGGGACATTGAGAGAGAGGAAAGAGTCAAGGATTCTCCCATTTCTAGACGTGTTTTCTCTGGTAAAGGAAAAGGGAAGGAGACGAAGATAGAGGATGTCAGACGAGTTCGAGGCAAAGGGAGAGGCATGGGGATCATCCTATTTCTAAAGATGATTTGACTGCGTCAGCAGCTAAGATGAAAATGTCAGTTTCTGCCCTGGCAGGTGAGTCTAATTTTAATTCAGCTATTATTGATTTTGTTCCTGATTCCTTGTTAATTAATTTAGCCAAGGTCTATCGAGTTGACATGGGTTGTCAGGGTTCTACACAATTAGTGTGTGCTAAGAGAATTAGAGACTGGGTTAAGAGACCCATTGGTCTTTGATAGACTATTCTCTTGAGAGATTTATCAGTTCTTGTATAATGGTGTACGCCTTTTGGAAAATTACAGGTTTGAACTGTAGTAAGAAACGCAGGAAAGTCATGGAAACGGTGTACTATCATCGTCCTTCGGTGCTAGGACTGTGTGAGACTAAGATGGAAAAGCCATCTCCTGAGCTGCTTGGAAAACTGGTCCCTAGCAGGAATTGGGATTGGTGTTCCAAGCCTTCCTCCGGTCAATCTAGGGGCATTAGTGTAGGCTTCGATGCAGACGTCTACCAAGGTCTAGACTTCTGGATTGGTAACTTCTCTGTGTCTGTCAGACTTAGAGCTAAGAGTGAGGGTTTTTGTCACATCTTTTCTATGGTCTACGGTCCGAATGGGGTGTCTGACCGGTCTCAATTTTGGGATGAAATTTGTGCTATTCGTAGTAAGTGGAGAGACACGTGGATTATTGGGGGAGACTTCAATATAACACAGTTCGTTGATGAACACCTTGTTGATTCTTGATTTTGATGATCACAACACAGTGCAACATGTGTCTATGTTTTACAGCTAACATTTCAGGTTGTACATACAAAAGACTATTTTAGCTGAACAAATGAACAAGCTCAAAGGTTACAGATAAAGACTTCACTCAGACAAGATTCAAGACTTCAATCAAGACAAGACTCAAGACTCAAGACCTTAGCTCAATTGTGTCAAAATTGTAGTGTCTTGTAAAAACATTGTATCTTACTTTTTGTTAAGTCTTAGTCTGATGTAAAGCCTTGTCACACACACACACACTCAAAATTTCATAAAGTGTGTCTCTTAAAAACCCCCCAAAAAGAGTCAAAACAGTTTGAAGAAATTTAACTTTTGAGTACCAGTCGACTTAAGCATCTGCCAGTCGACTGACAGTACAAAACTGTTTAAATTTATTCAAACTCTGATCAGTCGACTCATATGGCAACTCAGTCGACTGTTCGAGAGCTTTTGACCGTTTTCTGTTTTTCAAAATTGAATTTTTTCAAACTCAAAAGCTTAGATCCGTGGGTTGACAGTTGGAGTAACTGTCTCCCAACGTCCAGGAGATCAAACTCTTTAAGTAGAGTTCAGATCTCACTGAACAGATCTACAGAACTCTCTTTGAAATCCGAGCATTCCTTGTGAAAAATTCTAAGTGATATTTTTGAGAAGAAAAGCTTTCAAGTTCATACTCTTTGGTTCTCTACATTCAGTCCAGTATAGCAACGAATTCGCTCTGGACTGAGTATAGGAGTCAACCTTGTTTTTTAGCCACGTGCATCAACACATACACCAACAAGGCTATAGGTTGACTGTAAAGTATTTCTTGTTCTTTTGCTCTCGGTTGGAGAGTGTTTTTGACTCTAGGTTGTAGAGTCGGTTTTGTTTCACTCTTGGTAGTAGAGTGGGTCTGCTTTCTCTGGTTGAGAGAAAGGACTACGGGTTAGACAAGGTTGTTGTCGTAACGCCGTAGGGTATTCTTGTAATCTTTTTCAAGAATAGTGGAAATCTCAAGTGGGTTGCTTGGGGACTGGATGTAGGTCGGAAGGACCGAACCAGGATATATCTTGTGTACTCTGTGATTGGTTGTCTTGATTTTGCTTTTACTCTTGTTTATTTAAGTTCTGCAAAAAGTGTCTGGACAGTCGACTCCTTGTACCATCAGTCGACTGGTCAGTATCGTTTTAGTTGTAGTATCATTGTGTCTTCAGTCGCCTATCTTATCCATCAGTCGACTGCACAGAGTTATTGTCTTTGCTTTATTTTGGTTATTTCAGTCGACTGGTTCATAACCAAGTCGACTGCACCGAGAAAATTTCCGCAGTTTTTTTATTAACACTATTCACCCCCCCTCTAGTGTTTGTTGTCTCGCCTACAGGATCCAACACACCTAGGTCAAGGGAGTAGTCAGTCAGAGAGGTCTAATTTTAACCGGGTTATCAATCAATTAGAGTTGAGGGAAATTTAGTTTTTCGATCGTAAATTTACTTGGTCTAATATGCAAGATAGACCCATTCTCGCCAAATTAGACTGCATTTTTGTTTCTGAGGAGTGGGAATTACACTTTCCTCTTGCCTCTGCTAAATCTGCCCTACGTAGTACTTCTGATCATGTCCCACTAATTCTCTCCTCGGGTGGAGAGTCTCAGAGAAGGACTAGGTCTTTCTGATTCGAGAAGGCTTGGCTTCGTAATGATAATCTTCGATCCATCATTTCTAATTCGTGGGAGGCTCCTGTAGTGAGGAGGGAGGGAAGTCGATGGGATGCTGAGTCCACTTGGAATTTTAAGATTCGCAGAATTAGAAGTACTCTTAGACGATGGGTAGTAGATGAAAGAAGACGTGCTAAAGGTGAGAAGGAGCGCATTATTCAGCATATTCATGCACTAGAACTCTTGGAGGAGGATAGAACTCTAGATAGGGAGGAGTCTTCTGACCTGCGTAAGGCTAGAATAGATCTAGACATCATCTTCCAAATGGAAGATGATTATTGGAGACAAAGGTCGCGTGACCAATGGCTACTAGAGGGGGATGCTAACACGTCTTACTTCCATAGGATAGCCAATGGATGGAGAAGATCCAATTTCATTTCCGGTCTCAACATTGAGAATATGTGGGTGACGGACCAACCCTCGGTTAGTTCCCATATTGAGAGTCATTTCCGTGGGCTTTTAGGATGATCTAGAGGTCCCTTGTGCTCCCTTAACGAGTCTTTCTGGTCTCGTTCGCATGTTTTGGGTTTGTAAGTCCTTGAAAAACCATTTGAGATGACCGAGATTCATTGTGCTGTTAAAGACTTAGGTCAAGACAAAGCACCTGGTCCAGACGGGTTCCCAGTATTTTTTTATACAGCCTTTTAGGATATTATCAGATCTGATCTGTTCAGCATCTTCGAGGATCTGTTTCAGAATGATGCACAAATCGAGCGTCTAAACTATGCGTCCATTGTTTTAATTCCCAAAAATGAGGATAGTAAAGAGGTTGGTAATTTTAGACCTATTAGTCTCCTGAACTCTTCCTTCAAAATTGTCACTAAAGTTTAGCCAATAGATTGAACCCGTGGCTTAACCCTATCATCCATCCAGCCCAAAGTGGATTCATTCAAGGGAGAGACATCTTAGATAGCATTGCTATGGCACATGAGACCATCTTCCAATGTGATCGCGATAGAGAAGAGGGTTTCTTGCTTAAACTTGACTTTGAAAAGGCTTATGACACTGTCGAAAGGGATAGTGTTATAGAGGCCCTTCAAACTAGAGGGTTTGGTCCCAGATGGATTAGATGGGTCAACCTGTGTATCAGGGGTGGTAAATCTTCGGTGTTGATTAACGGCTCTCCTAGTAACATCATCATGTGTAAAAGAGGTCTCAGACAGGGTGATCCTTTATCCCCTCTTCTGTTTACTCTGGTTGCTGATGTTTTATCAGAAATGATTCAGCATTGTTCAAATCAGCATCTCCTCCGAGGCATTGGATGTTTGGATGGAATTCATGCCATTCCCATTCTACAATATGCTGATGACACTCTCCTGTTCGGGAGGTCTGAGATTAATGAGGTTCCCATTTTTAAGGGCATCTTACTCTTCTATGAGGCTTGGTGTGGACTGAGAGTTAATTTTGAGAAGAGCAATCTCATTGGTCTTGGCAGATGCGATGAGGTGGTGCCAGCACTTCTGGCAAACGTGTTAGATTGCAAAGTTGAAAAGTTTCCCATTAAATATTTGGGTGTTCCACTGCGTCCAGGTCAACTTAACGAAGTGACTGGAACGTTGTCACGCCCCGCTTCCCAAAACACGGAAATACGGGCGCGAGACCAAGGCCCAGCGAATGGTGCGAACACACCATTCTTAAGCTGTACAAGTAAACTCAACAACAATATAACAGAATAAACCACGCAGGCATATAAATCACGATATGATAATGAAGTACAAGACATAGTCCATAAATAACCAACAACTGGGAAATACAAATTATTACGGGTCAAACAAGCCCGGATTACAATAAAGAGTTTCATGTAATAAATCACAAATTTAAGATAACATAAAAATAAATAACTAGAACACTTGGTCGGCGACACCTTCTGGTAACTCTCCATTTGGGCCTGCAAGTATATTATAACAAAAGAAAAGAAAAGGGGAAACAAGAAGACCCGTTAATACAAGTTACGGGCCGCAAGGGGAGTACAAGCTAAGGGAACAGATGTAATACAAAACAACAGAAAAGCAGGGAAGAACAAGGAATCGATAGTTACGAAATAGGAACAAAATGCAACATATAAACATGATATGAACATGGCGTTACGAAACAAGTGACATATAAAACAAATAATCAGGTATCGAATCAACATGAACATATAACATATGGTTGGATCATGAAAATGCACGTGTTATTCTTATGTCTAATGTCTGATTCTATCTAGGTAGCACTTCATGCATCCATGCTTTTACTGCATGGTTGCCTACAGTCAATACAATTTCGTTTAGATTTAGTGGTGGGTTTTATAGGTCACGTACTCGGAAAAACATATCATTCAATATTGTACCGAAGTACGTGCAAACATATAACGTGAAACATATCGAGTCAAACATAGTGTAAACATATAACGTGAAACATATAAACATATCATTCGCAATCTTGCAATTTGTAATTGCAACTTGCATCGGGAAACCACGAGCTCCCGTCCGAGTACGCTCTTCTATATTGCCCACTACTTAAATCTTTCCCTTATACCCCGGCTTGTTACTTTTATTTATTTGTTAACACAAACACAATGCAATGAGACGAAATCAAGGTATGGACATGGAACATCTAGGAATTGTGCATGAGTTTTGTTATAAGTCATGAGATGTGAAACGTATAGTTTAATGTCATATATGGATCTAATTTGTTAATACATATGTGGGTCTAAATTAATATTACATATATGGGTCTATGATATTCTAGGGTCATTTAAAATAATATCGCAACTATAAAGTGACTAATTACATTCATAAAACTAAATCAAAAATTTAGGGATAATAAACAAAACTTAAATTATTAACAAGGGTAAAATAGTCATTCACATCAATATATATAATTTCTAGAATTACATATGTTTGTATTTACTTGTGATGTTCGTGTCATGCATGGGATACCAAAGTATTCACGATCTCGTGTGAATACAGGATCGACGGATTAGGAATATAAATGGGTATCAATTCGACTTATGGATGCGAATTGGAGTCAAAAAAATAGACTTGCAGTATTTTTACAATGGCTTGTACTAGAACAAATAAAAGCGTACAAGAGATACTTGCCTTAACGATGGTGAATCCGAACACGAACCAATACGGGATGCGGATCCCGAGAGGAGAGGCACGAGCACGGACACACGGGCGCACGTACAGTACACGTGCAAAACAGCACACAGCGGGTCTACACGGATCTACTCTGGGCGCCAAAACAGCAAACACCCATCAGATCAGGTCAGATCAAGATCTGATGAGATCAACGGTTGGAATCAGATCTTATTCTTCCCTCCTTCCTTCTTCTTTACTGTAACAGAGAGTGAGAGAGGGAGAAATCGACGGCGGGAGAGAGAGAGAACGGGACCGGCGGGGGACTTCAGCATGGCGACGCGACGGGGCGACGAGGCGGCGAGTGGCGGGAACGGCGAAGCTGACGAAGTCGCGATTGCTGCTGGCTGACTGGGTTCGCGACAGGGGAGCGAAGGCCAGGGGGACCGCCGGCAGGGCTGGGGAGCAGTAGTCGCGAGGGAATGCTCGCGATGTCGAGGCGAGGGTCGCGCTGCATTCTGGAGCGTCACTGGCGCGGAGGGAGGTGGGCGGCGGCTGCAGCGGACAGGGAGTGAGGCAGCGCAGATGAGGACGGGTGAGAGGACGAGCGGCGGACTCAGCGGCGATGGGAGGCGCGACTTCGACGGGTTGTCGAGCGGGAGGTGCTCGGAGCAATGGCGGAAGATGAGAGAGCGGGAGGAATAATGGAGAAGATGAAGTGGGTTTGTTTTTGTTCGTTTGGTTTTGTTTTTTTTGATGGTTTTGGTTTTGTTTGTGTTTTTAAAACAGAGAAGGAAGGGAGAGTGTACGGGGGAGAGAGAGAGGGGGGTATAATTGAATTATGGAGGGGAGAGATTGTAGGGAGGAAGTTACGGGGATTACACAATGAGGGGAATCATTAGGCTCATAATTAGAGATAGAGATTAGGGGGTTACAGGGGAGATTTTGGAGAGATTTTGGGATTGATTAGGAATACAAATTGATCTGGTCAACACCCAATAAATAGGGAAATTGGGTTAATGGGTATTGGGTTTAAAACCATTGGGCTTAAAAATAAACATTTGGGTTTGGGCTTTAAATTAAATAAGTAATGCAAAATATATTAAGATCAATTTGGGTTTTAAAAATAATAATAATAAAGATCAAGAAAATATAAGTAATAACAACCTCACTAATTTTAACAATAATAATAGAACAAACAATATTAATAAAAATGGTAATAATGACAATACTAAAAATAATAGATTTAACAATGAAAATAATAAAATAATAATAGCAAGGTTATATAAAGAAATTGTCTTTAACAAATAATTAAGGAAGTTCCGAATAATTTTAGTTTGGCTAAAATGAAAATAGTCGATCAATTGCAAAATAAAAAGTAAGGTAATATATGCCTTTATTCGAAATAAACATAATTTCCGATCAGAAATATTTTAAATAGAAAAGTTAAACAATTTAACACAACTAAATTCATAAATAGTTCGAAATACACTAAATAATTCAGAAATTAAATATTTACGAAAACGAGGGTTACAAACGTACTTATTGAGAGAATCGAGAAACGACTTCCTCGATGGAAGAAGAAACATCTCTCGCTTGGGGGTAGGATCACTCTCATTAATGCTGTTCTCTCAAATCTTCCTATCTATTAGATGTCAATCTATGAATTCCCTTCCTGGGTTATCAACAAGATTGATAAAATCCGTAGAGACTTTTTATGGAAGGGTAGAAGTGAGGAGGGGAGAGGCATACCCTTAGTAAAATGGAGCATGGTTTGCAGAAGAAAAGACTTTGGTGGGCTGGGGGTCTTGAATTTAAGAGAGATGAATCGTTCCCTTATTTGCAAATGGTGGTGGAAAATTCATTCTCGGCGCTCCACTTTTCATGGCTGGGTGCGTTATCGGAGAGGTAGACGTTTCAAGTTTGGGGGAGGGTACCACCGGAGAGGTATTTCCCCAGTTTGGAAGGGGATCGACAAAATGGGTGAGTTATTCCATTGTCACTCGCCTAGTAGATTGGGGAACGGAGAAAACACAAGATTTTGGCTTGATGTTTGGAGTGGATCCAATACATTGGCATCTATCTTTCCTGAGTTGTTCGAGTTAGCCCTCGATAAGTTTGCCTTGGTTACAGACTGTTGGGTTAGGGATTCTTGGCACATTAGATTGTCTCCTCGTAGTGTGGGTAATGACGAGATCAGTTGTTTACCTTTATACACTTTTTTAGAGAATAGGATGCACCCCGTTACTAACCGACAGGATGAAAGGGGTTGGCGTCTGGCTTCCAATGGGCCTTTTTCGGTCAATTCACTGTATATCTCCCTCTCGGATGGGGGAATGAGATGCGTAGAGAACAAAGTTATTTGGAGTACGAGTGCTCCGCACAAGGTCAAGGCATTCATGTGATTGGTCCTCAAAAAAGCAATTCTTACTCGGGAGAATCTTGCAATTAAGAGATTGATCACAATGACTTCTTGTCCTAGGTGTGGATATTTGTTAGAAACCATCGATCACTTATTTCTCGAATGTGTTCACAGTAAGCGAATTTGGGAGTTCCTTCTTTTGGGCTTCGGCCTCAATTGTTTTCCCCTACATGTTTCTCATCTGTGGGGAGTATTTAGAGATCGTGAGGTGGGTGTTGAGAGGCTCAGGGATTGGGATTGTTTGGTTGCAGCTTCCTTATGGGTCATTTGGCTCGACTGAAATGACTTGTGCTTTAGAAATCAGTCCTGTAACTTTATACAATTGATTCACAAAATTTTCTCACTCACTACTTCTTGGATCTCCATTCCAGGTACTAGAAAGAGAGCGCGCAAGGGACCTTTGTTTCCTATGGAGGAAGGCGCAACAGGTCACGGGAATTATTGATCGTCGATGTTTCAACCTCGGTCTTCGCTGCCTGTTGGAGAGTATAGACGGAGGTCACCTGTCGCTTTTGGGTCATTACTTGGGGGTGATGGTAGTAGTCTATCAGTGTTTGTTTGGGAACCCACATGTATTTGTAGACTATGAGTATTTTGAGTTATTTTGAGTCCCCATGTAACTGTGATGTATCTCTGTTATTATCTTTTGAGCTATCTATAAGATTTCCAATGGCAACTCTCATGCCATCTTTATTTCAAAAAACAAAGCTTTCTTAACTTTTTTGAAATAAAAGCTTTCTTAACTTACCACAGATAACTCGACTTTTTTTCCTAAACATGGCGTTACTTCTCAGTGTGCTGTTAACTTGGTCCCAAAGCAACTTTGGACTTTGTTCAAACATAACTAGAAGTCAAAGATAGCTAAAAGTCCGAACAAGGGTATCACTGTGATTGTAATTGTTATTCAGGTTAAACTTGCAACTCCATGTCTATATAAACCCCGAATTAGCTTAGCTTCTCATCAATCAAAAACATAATAACCAGCCTTAAATCGTACAGGTACAAAATGGGTTTTGGATCCTCCTGCATGCCCTGCTTTACTAAGATTTATCGAAATAAAGTAGAGGGTGTAGTAGAAAAGGAGGAGGTGAAGAAGGAGAAACAAAAGCAAAAGAAGCAGAGCAAACTTGATGAGGCTGTTAAGGTGTCACCTTCCTTCCCATTCCACTCCCGACCCGGACTTCGATGATTGCCTCTCAGTTTCTTACTGCCTTCTGTTCTCTTGAGCAAACATCGTATGTATGAAATTTGTTGTCTTCAGTTATGAAGAAAAATCAGAGCAGAGCTTGTCTCTGTTTCAGTGTAATTTTGATCATTTGATCCACTACTATTGTAATTGTGTAGAAAATGTTGTTTCATTTATTTAATGATTGAATCAATTAATTGTCTCTGCATTTAGTTTTGAAAATTGCCCTTAATTTTTCTGTTAATCTTAATCACGGGACCCAGTTATTTATATCAGGTATCGTCGTTTCATTTATAATAAACTAGTTATCTACATGCGTGACTAAATATCTGCATGCGTGTGATGTACACCCTAACAATTTTTTATATTTATGGAAAGACTGCAATTGTTCCAAAACAAAAAAAAGATTACTCATCTCGAACCCAAATTCGATATCAAAATCCTAATCCCATACTCGAAAGATTACAACCTGGAAATGAGATCAAATCCAAAGAAACACCCACCTCGATCCCCAAATCAAGCATCCAAACCCTTGCCATAAACCTAAAAGAGAGAGGAAAAAAAAAAGATAAACTGAAGATGAAATCCAACAAAATACTCAGCTCGAACCCCTAATTCGATCATCCAAACCCTAATCCATACCTGAAAATTACAGCTCAAAAATGAGATTAAATCCAGAAACACCACCTCGATTCTCAAATCAGATCATCCAAACCCTAGACCTAAACTTGGAGAAGCGAAAAAAAGATAAACTGAAGATGAAAGCCAACAAAATACTCATCTCGAATACGTCAAAATTTAGTATCTACTGCAAATTAATTGGTGATTTTTTTTTAGCACAATTGTTTATATTTACTACAATTTTAACATAATCGCCAACAACAGAGTTAGCAACAATATTAAAGAATAAGAAATTAAATATACGATTAAATTCTAGGGTTTTCATTCATCGAATCAAATAACAATACCAAAAGTATCTTAATCATCCCCTTAATATGCAATCATAAATCCTGCAATCCTAAACCCCTAACACCACCATCTAACCAAATCCAGCACTAGAAAACCTAATTTCAACCCCAAACTTTTACAGCTACGACACGAGATGAATCGAATCTGATACCTTGAAGCCTTTTGGCATTAACCTCCTTCAACCTCGCGACAATCGGATTCAGAGCCAGAACTTTAGCGTTTTTGAGATAGACGGTGGTTAGAAGCGGGCATTGACGGGTGGGGGCTAGGTGATTGGCGGGTAGCAAAAGCGGAGCTGCAGCAGGCGGCGCATGAGCCGGGGCGTTTTGATCAGGAGATTTTATTTTTCTTTTGGAATTTTGATTGGGAGGAGATGCGGGGTTGGGAGAAATTAATATTTGAATTGTTGTGCAAAATATGTAATTTTAAAGAATACGTGCAATGCACAGGTTGGGTTGTCTACAAATGACAACCCCATCTCTTCCATTATAATATTAGAGATTAGAGATATTACTAATTTCTGTACTCCCTCCGTCCATAATTTAAGTCATTCTACATTTTTGTTTCTATAATATACTTCGGTTTAGGATTTCTAGGGAGATGTCTTAACCTTCTTAAAGGTACATTAATGCATTTTCTATGAAATTTCCAATTTTGACATTGTTTAGTCATTTAATTTTTCAACTAAAAAAATTACTAGCTCATTTAAAAGAAAGGCATGTTCTAGATCATTTAAGAGCTTCAATAACCAAGAATTATATCTATATATTATACTAATATGAGATAGAGTGTCGACATGTCTCTCCTTTTTCTATTTTGAAATAGAGCAAGGAGAGAAAAAATTTCCATTTAAATTGGCACGTACAATACGCACGTCTTCATAAAATATTAAACAAAAAAAAATAAAAGCCTCAAACTCCTCCAAGTCAACCACGATCTTTTCCCCTTCCACTTTAAAATTCCAAATCCTCCATTCCTCCCTACGCCCCCTCCCCCCATGCTGCACACCATCGCTGCACGCTGCCTCTGTACGCACGCAACACCACACCGTCGCTCTCACATATCCATCTCACTTGAGGAGGGAAAGGGTTATCGAGCCATGGCCACATTTGGGAGGGGCGGTACTAGAGACGGAGGAAATGGTGGCTGTAGGTCCAGAGGTGGGAGAGGCTGGCGATGCTGAGATGACGTGGCGGAAAAAAGGGGGTATGATGATAGAGGAGGCAGAAGCTTTGACGGAGGCGGGATGGTGGAGGGAATGGCGGTAATTTTGCGGGATTTGAGGGTAAAGGTATTTGAGTTGGAGATGAGGAAGAGTCAGGTGAAGGAGGAGAGGAGGAGGGTGGCGGTGGTAGCGGGTGCGGCGGGGGTTAGGGTTAGGGATTGGGATGGTGGAGTGTTGCTGCTTTGGGATTGGTGACGATATTAGAAAATGGAGGATTAGTTGACGAAAATCGAGAGAGATACTGAAAGGTGTTTGATGATATTCCCCTATTGAATTTGTGTTTTGCGGAAGGTGTTTGATGGAATGCCTCAATGAGATGTGGTTGATTGGGTGCTTTGATTTGATGGGTTTGCAGTTTTGGGTGTGGAGGGCTAATGGACGATACTTGAGGTTTCATTGAGTTGGTCAAAGTGAAAAGATTGACAGACTATGTAGGCCAAAGCGACAACATGGTATTGAGAGGTGGCCATAATTGCTATTAAGGTCTTCAAAAATTTTCACGTGACAATAATACAGTTGTTATTCTTTAAATTCAAATATAACAATTATACTTATTGTTTGATAAACTACCCGCAACAAATAGAACATGTATGCTCAATCGTTGATATTAGTAATTCTTATATTTACCCTCGACATTTTGTAGTCAACTTTGTTTATTAGATTAGCTAGATAAAAATTGGAACCTAATTAGTCAGATATTTTCATTATTTGAGTAAGAATATATAGGATTCTATATCTATATTAGTCATATTATAGTTAGATAATTTAGTTTAGCTATATCAATAGATATTTATACAATATACATAATTAGTTATAGTTATATAATATGAACAATTTATGGATCTTTTGAATGTTGTAATACTTGATGTTTTTGGTATTTATAAATCTTAGAATATTTCATGATGTATATAAATGAAAAATATATATATGTACAAGTGGGATTCCACCGAAATTTTAAGAGAATTGTTGATTACGTTTCAACTTTCGGTTACCATTTTTATTTTAAGGATAACCTTCATGCATATATTTTAAAAAATAAAGCATGTCAATTAACATGTTTCGAGAGAATATATCAATTTTCTTAAAAGGTCCATACTAGTGTTTATTACTTTTATGCGAATCTAGGATATTTCTTAATATTAATGTAAAAATCTATTATGACTTATATTATGAAGTATTTGAGAATATTGACAATTTCCTATTTATAGTTGAAATGGAAATAAATAGCAAAAGTTGAAGGTAAGAAATACATGAAAAAGAACGGCTATAAATATCTTGTAACATAAGTACACATTAAAACGCAATTAAAATTAGGAAGTTATTGTGCATAACCCACATAATGGGTACTCAAATATCATGGTATGATGGTATCAGAACAACTTAGGTTCAATTCCCAACGGGCACACTAAATGTGAATTAAAAAGAAAAATATCCATGCAAATGGCCCAGATCTCGCCTACAAGAACAAACATTCAGTATGCAGGGGTGCAGTACGTAAAATATGTGTAAAGCTCTCAACCCACAGTACACTTTGAAGTTTTCGTGCTGTAGCAAGAAACTTAGCATATTCGACATGTAGATGGCTGGATTAAGCAATGTTGAGCATGATTAGTCTATGGTGCACAATCATACCATTCTGAGCGCGCTTCAGCATCCACATACGTACATCCGGCCATGTTGAGCATAATCTGGCATCGAGATGGTTGGATTCGAGTGGTTACATAGGAAGCGTTTTTTGTTCTTCCAAACTGAAAAATTATTGGTTTAATTACAGAAAAGTTATGATTTAAGTAAGAAAACATTTCTTCAAATTAAGAAAAATATGAAGGAAATTACAGACTACAGAAAAACTAATAATAAAACATCGTCATCATAACCAAAATTCAGGTGCGGAGCCAACCTCGTTATAGAAGCAGCCTTTCACATTTCTCTCTTTTCCAAGCATAAATTTTGTTTACTTTCTAAGCATACATACATTAGAAATACATAATGATGCCAATCCCTTGGTGCTCAGCAACACAATCCATCACTTTTCTAAACACATATTCGAACCAAAAGAATAAATAAATAATAATGGTAACAATTTTCCAGGTGGTTAATTACCCATGTACCCGAAATTAGTAAAATAGTATGTGCAAAGCACGTGTGAATAATCAGGTGTTGCTTAACCATGGAGGTTTTCCTCCAAATTAAGAACGTGCTTATTGACTACCCCTGAAACTGACCAGTTGCTTTAATGCACTGTATAGGTTCTATATCCTCAAACAAGTCTTCGTCTATCATTACTTGTGAGACTTCTCTATTTAACAGTACTCTTTTTCTTCAAATATATAATCTACACGTTTCCTCCTTGCTCACCAAGTAACATCTTGGTCAATCATCAAGTTTAAAGTTTTTCTTAACTCTACCCCACATTGTGTAGTGAATTTCCACAATACATAGTAGTAGAGAAACAACACTACTACCACAATTAGGGAACACAAAGATTTGCCTAAGAAAAGAAGGAATATTGAGGAAAAAATAAAGAAATGGGGCATGATCTTCTCCTGATTTCATGCAGTTGAATCGACTACGCAATCAAATGAAGCACTTGAAGATGAGAATGTGGTCGACGATGTAAGGTCAGAGAAGAAGGAGAAAGAGAGGCATAAAAAGGAGGACAAGAGGAAAGAAGCAGCAGCCTTGGTGGTACCACACTTCCTAGTTCAGTCTTGCCCGGGCCTTCGATCTAATTATCGTTTAAAATATATATCAGAAATAGGAGTAATATGTTAGAAAAATTACCCTCGAATCTTGATTTTCTGCAA
Source organism: Hemerocallis citrina (assembly GCA_017893485.1). Classification (NCBI taxonomy): domain Eukaryota; kingdom Viridiplantae; phylum Streptophyta; class Magnoliopsida; order Asparagales; family Asphodelaceae; genus Hemerocallis; species Hemerocallis citrina. Next base: position 361,370,377 of record CM030359.1, read on the forward strand.
CCCAAGATAACAAATTAAAAATAAATAAGAACAGAGTTACCGGCCTATGGGGAAGTCGCGCGGAGCGCACTGCCCTAAGAGTTGATCCGCGGTCTTATGTGCAGACTTTTCGCAGATGCTCCTAGTGGTAAAACCCCCGGTATCACCGGCGTCTCGCTGTCGCACACAACGTCGAGAGATTGACCCGAACTTAGTCTTGCCCAGAACGGAAGAGAAAAGTAGAGTACCAGATTTGGCAGGGAAGAAGTGAAGGAGAGGAAGAGTTATGTGGGAAACAATTTTCAGTTATGTTAAGGGAAGAGAAGATTAGAGTATATATGGGCTGATCCCACTCACAACACACATCTCCCAACCGATGTGGGACTAAAAGCAAGGAAAGGAGGAGCTTGGTTTTGACCAAAAAACCAACAATCCCCCCCCAAAACCAAGATCCGAAAACAGAGATAACAAAAGAATAATGATGGAGAAGTTCTGGGCAAGAGTATACTATGCATAAATGAGATGGACTTCAGCCTTGAATCTCACGTAGTGACTATTGTCTTTGTCTGAAGAAGTGCTTGATGGACTATGCCTTGAATCAGACTTCTTGACTCAGATTCAGAAAATAACACACATAGTACGCTAGAGGTTCTTGGGTCTATCGGGTGGCGCTTTTGAATGGCCATGCGCTCTTTTTCCATATTCATGAGAGTTGTCTGGGATCGCCCTGTCCCATAGTCGCGGCCTTCACGACCTCTCATATAGGTAAGTCCTCAAAGGGTTGGTGATCGGAGTCAACCCTACATAATAATGTTTGGACCTATTAAGAGTTTAGAACTCATCCTAACCAGATCACACAGGAACACTGTCACCATAGGGATGGGATATCATTGTACAACCTCGTACAGCCACCTGGGCATTAATTTATGAGATTTTAATCTCTGAGTCAGTGTTCCATAAAAGTCACCGAAGTCCAGCTTGTTTCTACCCATTGAACCGGCTTCTTGGGATCTCCAGTCATACTCGGTTGGGTTGCCACTGCTGGTAACTTACTTATGGGCTTAACCCCATCTCCCTCGATGATTCTAGGATCAACATCCTAGACAGACCCTTTGTCAAGTGGTCTGCAAGGTTCTTTTCTGACTTTATATAGTCAAGAACCACATATTTGCCTAATAGGCTCTTGATTGACTTGAAGCGCAGCTGCATGTGCCTGTTCATCTTAGCATTCATAGAATCATGCTTTAGTAGTTCTATAACAGATTTATTATCACAGTTTATGAAAATAGCAGGAACAGGAATATTAGTAACAGGTATATGCATAATCAAATTTCCAAGCCATTCAGCTTCTGTACAAGTAGTGTCCATAGTTATCATTTCAGAATCCATAGTACTTCTAGCTATGATGGTTTATTTACATGAACCCCAGGAGATTGTAGCACCTCCTAAGGAAAAGATATATCCAGTTGTGGATTTCACGACATGTGAGTCAGTTACCCAGTTTGCATCTGAGTAACCTTCTATGATATCAGGGTGTCTAGAATAATAAAGTTTGTAATCTATAGTACCCTTAAGATATCTAAATACTCCTTCTATTGCTGACCAATGTGACCGGTTTGGGTTACTAGTATATCTACTAAGTTTCCCAACAACAACTGCAATATCAGGTCTAGTTCTATTTGTTATATACATAAGAGAACCTATCATTTGAGAGTATTTATGTTGTTCTACAGATAAACCTTCATTCTTTTTTAGAATGATACTACTGTCAAAATGAGTACGAGCAGGTGTCATATCGAAGTACTCAACAATTCTTAGCATTTTCTCAATCGACAAGATAGTTACACTCACATAGACTAAAATTAAGATAGATTGTTGAATCCCATGGGATGTTATTAGAGAGCACAAAGGGAAAAAACAAAAGGTGCATAGAAAAAGATGCCAAAGACAACAGCAGAAAAAACATAGTTGCAGAAACAGTTATTTTCTTCAAAATTCATGACCAAGCCAACAAGTATTGTACACTAAATTGGATATAAGCAGAAATGCAGACATGTGCACTCTAGTACAGTTTTGGGTGATACTATATAGAACAGTTTCTCCAGAGACAACTGCTAAACTTATTAAATTATAAATATGTCAAAATATTTCAAAAGCGTTTAACAGAATATGGACCAATTTTGGAGTTACTAAAGTAAAATAGTGCAAAAACTAAGTCAAATAGATTTTGTAGTAAAAAGTTTAACCTGGATCTGAACCATTTGCGTAATAATTATATACAAGTCATGACAATTTAACTAATTCTAGCCTTATTAGCTGTTTCTGATTAGTGATTAGCACCCAATTAGATTGTTCAGTAAATTCATAAGTAGACAACTAGAAATACAGCATTGCACAATTTAAGACTAAGCAATATTTGTATATAAACAGGAAAATTCAACTAGAGTATCACAATCAAGTGCAAATTATGTTGGATTGTGGTAAGAATTATGTGCCACAATGTACAAGCATTTACTAACAATAGAAGGCATGACTGATTCTCTTGACTTATTTGCATACTTATTCAAATGGTTCCAGAGGAAACAGTGAGGTCAATGCTCCCTGCATTCTAGTAAAAGGCTTGACATTCATTTTCTTGTCCTTTTCTCATAACATGAATGAATCCTTAGTATATATTGACAATTAAGGCAGTTGTCTATAATTGTTGAGAAACTCAATATGCATGTATCTGATTGTTTTGTGGGATTAACACTAGGGAAACATGTCATAAATTTACTACTTAGCTAGCATGCACAGTGCATATTGAAGACTGTAAGTGCGGTAAAGATTAACAATTGGGCACTTTATTTAAAGTGGACGGATAATACAACTTCGAGTTAAACAAGTATGACCTTGATTCACAAGTCGATGGTTTAATACATGACACACTACTACTACTACTACGACGACCATTATAGTAGATGATATGGCTAAAAATAGGATTAAATCGGGACCGTTCACATCGGACGCGAATCTCAAAGCTCAGGGGTAAAACGGTAATTTCACCTACTAGCGGGTCCGAAGCGGGTACTGGGTCTCCTTCTCACAGATCCAATAACCCGCGAACGGATCCACTCCAACTGGGTACGGGTCCCGACCCAAGACAAACCCAGATCAGCAAGAGGAAAATCAGGGTTACTGATTTGACCAAATCAACAGGCCTGATTTGCTCTCACCGGGAATTAAGGGATTACATTCCTAATCTGATTACGAGGATTTTATGCCTTATCAGATCACAGGAATCACATTCCTAATCTGATCCCAACGGCGACTATAAATACCCCCCACCAACCACTGTTACAGGTTAATCAATACTTTTCAATAAAAAGCTCTTTCTTAGTCATATCACTGGTTACTGACAAGAGCGTCGGAGGGTGCGTCGCCGGGATCAAACCCGGTGTCTCGCACTTTCCTTGCAGGTATTCGGCGGGAGTCAGCGGCCCAACTCCGGCGAACAGGTTCGGATCTGCTATTCAGGTTTCTCGCGAATCCACAAATTCATCTGTTTACCCCCACACCGAAATCAGCGATAATAGATTGGCGCCGTCTGTGGGAAAACCATACGAATAGCCTCCGCCTCTTCCTCGTCGACTGGCTCTTCTCCAGCCATGCCTCCTAGAAAGGTCAGATCTAGGGGGTCCAACCGTGGACCCAACCCAGCTGATCAGCAAGAGGTAGTCCCCATCCAACCCGCTCCGCAGCAGGGACAACCCCCGCTTCAAGTGGAGGACCCTCTTCAACAAGATCAGCCTCCTCTTCAGAATCAGCAACCCCCCAGGGTTCCCACCGGTCCTCAGAATGCCGGTGCGGGGGGCTCTCGTATGAATCAACTGCTCAATCAGGACCGCGTCTCCATACACAACACCTCTACGGATTCCATGGCCTCTCACAATCCCCAAAATCAGAAGAAGGAAGCGGACCTACGCCACCGTCTGGACGAGAAGCGGGCCCGAGAGGGAGCCTCCCGCCAACAACGTCCGGGTGAGCGGTCCCCTCACCACCGAGATTATAGAAGGTCTCCTGTCCGAAGGGTAAGAAGAGAGTCACCCGGGCATTACAGGAGGAGGCACCACTCTCCTACCGGTCGGCATCAGTCGAGGAACAATGAGGCGCCCATCACTCGCGCCGAGTTCCAACAACTCCAGGCAATGGTACAACAGGCTCTTAACCTCCGACCCAACAACAATGAGGCCCAAAGGGTTCCTTCGCCCCAACGGGTTCCCAGTCCTCGCCGCAGGTCCGCCTCTCCTCCGCCGGCTCCTAACCACCGGCAGCATGATCTTAGCCCTCGCCGCTCCCGGGATGACCATCGTCGTAGCCCCGGCTCTCCCTCCTACGAAGACGAGTCCAGAGACTCGTTCGACTACCGCGGGAGGGATGATGCCCTATACCGCCGTCTCCATGAGGTGGAAAGGCGAATCGGTCGGATGGACGAGGGGGAGGGGTCGAACAGCAGAACCATCCGTCCGAGCAGACCCCCTTTCTCCCGAACCATCATGGAGGCTCCCATCCCGAGGGGATTCGAACCCCCGAAGTTCGAAACTTACTCGGGGGAGTCGGACCCCGTGGACCACATCGAAAGCTTCAAGACCCTCATGCTCATCCACCAGGCTTCGGACGCCTTACTTTGCAAGACCTTCCCCGCCACCCTGAGGAGGTCGGCTAGGGAATGGTACTCCCGCCTTGCTCCCTCTTCCATCTTCTCCTTCGAGCAATTCGAGAGCCTCTTCATCACTCACTTCATGAGTAGTAGACACACAGAGAAGACCAGCCTCTCATTACTCCAGCTCCGCCAGGAGAAGGGAGAGAAGTTGAGAGACTATGTGAAGAGGTTCACTGCGGAGGTCAGGTCCATAGCCTCCCTCGACCAATCCGTTGCAACAGCCGCCTTCCAATCCAACGTCTTCAATTCCAGCCTCCGCTCCTCTCTTGCTAAGAAGCCTCCACGGAACTTTGCCGACCTCCTTCTCAGGTGTGACAAGTACATTCGTGCCGAAGAGGCCGCCTACCTTCCAAGCTTCGGAGGGTCTACCTCAGGGACGAAACGAAAGCTGACCGAAGAAGAAGAGGCTAGGAAGCTTCAGAAGGAGGGCAGTGGCCAGCGCCGCCCGACTCCTCGGATTGAGAAGTTCACCCCCCTTGTTGCCAATATATCAGAAGTTCTTATGGAGGTGGACAAGGAAGGGCTCCTCCGCGCTCCCCCGAGAACGAATACACCTGGCAAGAAGAGGGACAAGCATAAGTGGTGCCACTTTCACAGGGACCACGGCCACGACACGGAAGATTGTCGGGCTCTGAAGGAGGAGATCGAAGAACTCATACAGCGGGGGCACCTGACCAAGTTCGTCCAGAAAGAAGGGGCCGAGCTTCCCCCCTGAGGAGCCAACAAACGAACCGAAGGGCCCGCCGAGCTTTACGACTCAGAACCTCCCGGCTCTTCCCAAGAGGTCTTCACCTTATTGTAGAAGTAGGACCCTGATTTTCAATAAGGCCGATGCTTGTAATCCGGCCGATAGCATGTAATAAGGGCTCACCATATTGAAGCAGCCACTTAGTTTATTTCAATAAAACTTTACGTTTTTTCATTGAAAATTGTTGCTCTTGCTTCATCTATACCTCTCCGAGTCATGACTCGCTGAAAGGCGAGTTCGGAGTCCAGCTTCTTCTACATGGCTGCTCCCGCGACTTACCGAGCTCTTCACTCCGCTCGCCTCCAAAGCGGACCTCTTCTCCACGAGTTCGGAGCTCACAACTCTCTCCAAGAGTTGCTCCTCAGACTCATCTCACAAATGGCTCTCTTCCAGAGCCGAGCTCTTCCCTCCGCTCGCCGCCGAAGCGGATCTCTTCACAATGAGTTCGGAGTCCAACACTTGGCTTGATTCTGCTTCAAATAACCTGCTCTTCAGCGGGTTAGAAGTGGTTCGCCATTCGGAATTGCTCCCACAACCGTTGACTACCTCTACCGATGGTTCGGAGTCCAACACTTGGCTCGATTCTGCTTCAAATAACTTGCTCTTCAGCAGGTTAGAAGTGGTTCGCCATTCGGAATTGCTCCCACAACCGTTGACTACCTCTACCGATGGTTCGGAGTCCAACACTTGGCTCGATTCTGCTTCAAATAACTTGCTCTTCAGCAGGTTAGAAGTGGTTCGCCATTCGGAATTGCTCCCACAACCGTTGAACACCTCTACCGATGGTTCGGAGTCCAACACTTGGCTCGATTCTGCTTCAAATAACCTGCTCTTCAGCGGGTTAGAAGTGGTTCGCCATTCGGAATTGCTCCCACAACCGTTGATTCTCTCACATAAGCAGCGAGTTCGGAGCTACAGCTCTCCCCTAGAGTTGCTCCTCACACTCGTCTCACAAATGGCTCTCTTCCAGAGCCGAGCTCTTCCCATCCGAGCAGGAATCCGAGCTCTTCCCATCCGAGCTCTTCCCATCCGAGCAAGGATCCGAGCTCTTCCCTCCGCTCGCCCCCGAAGCGGACCTCTTCTCAGCAAGTTTGGAGCACAACTCTCTCCTAGAGTTCCTCCTTACACTTGTCTCACAAATAGCTCTCTTCCAGAGCCGAGCTCTTCCCTCCTCTCGCCCCCAAAGCGGACCTCTTCTCAACAAGTTTGGAGCACAACTCTCTCCTAGAGTTCCTCCTTACACTTGTCTCACAAATAGCTCTCTTCCAGAGCCGAGCTCTTCCCATCCGAGCCCCAACATCAAAGAGCCCGGTCGGATGCCGAGCAAGTGCCTTCCCGATCCTGCAAACGGAGAAAACTCACTTTCTCCTCAACATTCGTGCAAGATCTTGATCAGACGGCCCAGATCTTGCCAGCGTCGCTAAACGACAAGATAGCGTTTTCTTGGGAACTGAGCCATCTCGAGATTCGTGCCATCATCCAACGGCCCAGATCTTGCCAGCGTCGCTAAACGATAAGATAGTGTTTTCTTGGAAACTGTGCCCGCCTCGAGATCCGCGCTGAGATCCAGCGGCTCAGATCGCTCCACGTCGCTCAGTATTCCTAGCCGAGCGACTAGCGATCCGACCCACTCGCGCCTCTTCCTAACCCAAGGGTCTTCCAAGCACAAGGGTCTTCCTGGCACATCTTCTCCGCCCCTAGGAGCGGAGCTCCTCTTCCAAAATCCCCAAGACCAAAGTACTTATCAACTTCATGAAGACAAGCATCTTGCGGGGCTATTTTGACCATGAAGGAGGGTGAATCTTCATCCCACTCCTAAAGAGAAGTTGTAGATCTTCGAACTAGCTTCGAAACGAGGGGTCGCACGCCCCGATCGGACCACCGTAGCCCCGGGAAAGTGGACCTCAATGCAGCTGCGCCGAATAGCTCGGAAATCCGAGCCGAGCCACTCGCACGAGCCGAGCCGAGCCACTCCCATCTGAGCTCTTCCCATCCGAGCTCTTCCCAGCCGAGCCACTCGCACGAGCCGAGCCGAGCCACTCCCATCTGAGCTCTTCCCATCCGAGCCACTCGCACGAGCCGAGCCGAGCCACTCCCATCTGAGCTCTTCCCATCCGAGCTCTTCCCATCCGAGCCACTCGCACGAGCCGAGCTGAGCTACTCCCATCCGAGCTCTTCCCATCCGAGCCCCAACATCAAAGAGTCCGGTCGGCTGCCGAGCAAGTGCCTTCCCGATCCTGTAAACGGAGAAAACACACTTTCTCCTCAACATTCGTGTAAGATCTCGATCAGACGGCCCAGATCTTGCCAGCGACGCTAAACGACAAGATAACGTTTTCTTGGGAACTGAGCCGTCTCGAGATTCGTGCCATCATTCAACAGCCCAGATCTTGCCAGCGTCGCTAAACGACAAGATAGTGTTTTCTTGGTAGCTGAGCCTGTCTCGAGATTCGTGCCACCATCCAACGGCCCAGATCAAGCCACATAATTCGGATCTCCAATCTGAGCTGCTGTCCTGCCGAGCTTCAAAATTGCAAAAAATTGCCTCAAAATCCGAGCTCGGATTTGCAAAAAAAGAAAAAAAAAAAAGGCACAAGGGGCCGGGTTCGGACCCGTTAAGGGGATCCGACCCGAACCCCTTCCCATCTCCCTCCTTCTCCAATATCCTGGCGCCAAAACAGAACCCAAGCAAAAACCAAGAGCACAGTTCGTCACCCTCAACTTCGAGCTCCCCGCGAGCGAGCTCCGCCGTAGCCAACGCCTGCAACCGAGCTCCCCTCAACCTCGACACCACCGTGTCGTCGCCGACTCCCCTCAAGCTCGAGTTCTCCAAAAACCAACTCATCGTCGTCACGCTCCATTCCGACCTCGTCCTCCACCGAGCTCAAAATAAGCTCCGACGAGTGCTTCGGCGTCGAGCCCCTCCGACGACGTCGAGCACCCTCGCCTAACTTCGCGAGCTCCGGCGTCAACTCCCGACCTCCGAACTCCAACCCAGAGTCGAGCACTCAGCTCCACCATGGCGTCGACTCCCTCCGTCGTCTAGCTCCGGCGTTGAGTTCTCCATCCCGAGCTCATTTCCAAAGCAACGCATGCCGAGCTCCGCCTCTGTCTGAGTTCCCGAACTCCCCTCGCACTCTGAGCTCCTCTGCGAAACTACCGCCGAGCTCCACCACCGAAGCACCAAGCTTCGCCAATAGATGGACTCCGAGCTCTTCTCCCACGACCAAGCTCAGTCTCCTTCGTCGACGAGCCTACCGCCGAGCACCAAGCTCCGCCATGTCTCGACTCCGGATCTCCGAGCTCATTCCTCGACGGACCCACCGTTGCCACGAGACTCCGAGCCTTCCACGAGACGAGCTCCGAGCGCCAACGAGCGAGCTCCGAGCCCTCTACGAGCGAGCTCAGGAGCTCTCCACAGACGAGCTCACCACCTCCATGGCCAAGCTCCTTCGTCGAAGTCTCCTCGGCTCCGAGCTACGAGCCCAATGACGAGCTCCGAACGCCATTGCCACGAGCTCCATCTCCATCGAACCAAGCTCCGCCACTCCTCCAAAGCTCCGAGCTCAGTCCCCTTCTTCGATGAACCTATCGTTGAGCACCGCCGTGCTCTCGTCGGCCTCGCCTCCACCTCCACGTCCCGAGATACTCGTCCATCTCCTTCAACAGCTTGCCGTACTCCCCTCCGTCTTCGAGTGCGAGGTCGAAGGAGAGGAGGAGAGGCGGAGTTGGGTCGAAGTAAACGAAGAAGAAGAAGGGAAAAGAAAGAACAGAGCTGGCGGGAGTAAAGAAGAAGAAAGAGAGAAAAAAAAAAGAGGAATATTTTTTGCCACGTGGCATCGCCACGTGGCCTCACATCCGAGCTGCGCAAAATTTTTGCCAAGTGCTCGGTCGGTTGCCGAGCAACCCCCTTTCCGATCCTGTAAACGGAGAAAAAATCCAGCCGAACGACTACGGCCGTTGGATCTTCCAGAAATTCGCGCTTCTGGTGATGGACGATCCAGATCGCGCCACGCGCGCTAAACGACAAGATAACGTTTTTTCGAAAAGCGCGCCTCCTCGAGATTCGTGCCAGGATCCGACGGCGCAGAACGCGCCACGTGTCAGGTATTATTTAATTTAATTAATTAATTCATTTAATTGTTTTTTTTTAATTTAAAAAATTCGAAAAAATATTTAAAAAATCGGAAAAAATTAAATAAAAATTCTAAAAATAATTATAAATTCAGAAAAATTATTTTGAATTCTGAAAAATATAATTATTTAATTAGAATAATTATTTAATATTTTCGATAATTAATTATCTAATTCGGAAAATGAATAAAAAATTCAAAAAAATGAGAAAAAATTCAGAAAAATCTGGAAAAATCACCAAAAATCCAGAAAATTCTGAGAATATTTTTGGGCATTTTACAAGCCCATAATAACACTGTTACACCCCGAGCAAGATTCCAAGCTCCCTTAAGAACACCGATAAAATCCCGTACGCCATTAGAACAATTAAACTACTCCTCAAAGGCTGATTACACTCAGTCTTTAGGAGTGGGGGGCTCGTGATATGGCTAAAAATAGGATTAAATTGGGACCGTTCACATCGGACGCGAATCTCAAAGCTCAGGGGTAAAACGGTAATTTCACCTACTAGCGGGTCCGAAGCGGGTACTGGGTCTCCTTCTCACAGATCCAATAACCCGTGAACGGATCCACTCCAACTGGGTACGGGTCCCGACCCAAGACAAACCCAGATCAGCAAGAGAAAAATCAGGGTTACTGATTTGACCAAATCAACAGGCCTGATTTGCTCTCACCGGGAATTAAGGGATTACATTCCTAATCTGATTACGAGGATTTTATGCCTTATCAGATCACAGGAATCACATTCCTAATCTGATCCCAACGGCGACTATAAATACCCCCCACCAACCACTGTTACAGGTTAATCAATACTTTTCAATAAAAAGCTCTTTCTTAGTCATATCACTGGTTACTGACAAGAGCGTCGGAGGGTGCGTCGCCGGGATCAAACCCGGTGTCTCGCACTTTCCTTGCAGGTATTCGGCGGGAGTCAGCGGCCCAACTCCGGCGAACAGGTTCGGATCTGCTATTCAGGTTTCTCGCGAATCCACAAATTCATCTGTTTACCCCCACACCGAAATCAGCGGTAACAGTAGAGATAAGCAGTATTGTTTATGAAAGTAGCTTAATGATATCTGAACCCCATTTGGAAATAGTAATTGCAACGTCAGCATGCATTAAATCCTAGTAGAGGAATTCTGTATGAGATGGTCATGGAATGTCTCCTAATTCTCATTTGGAACAACTTTCTATGCATTTGAAATTTAGGAATATCACTTATAAGTTGTAACACTTGTTTAAATCATTCTGTAGCATATGGAGGTGATGTTGCAAATGGTTAAACAGTACGAAAATGTAGAGAGGAAGCAGTGGTATCAAAAACCGAACACCTTAATCATACATGACAGTTCCATATACATAAAGTATAACAATAAAAACAAGATATCATGAATAACAAAAGTATCAAACTATGTGCAAAATTAAAATTACCTGCTACATCCTCCCATAGAATTAGCAAACTAAAGGTTAATATAAGAAGTGCCAAGCAATCCATGTGTTCAGGAACAGCTAAAAGGAATGTAATAGGCAGTCATAGCCATAGGCCCATAGCCATCCCCTTGTTGCTGGTCAATGCAGTCTTAACAGCTTTAATTAGCAACGAATAATTGAGTTGCTAAGGGGAGACAAACATAACATAGCAATCAATACCACATAAGGTACATAACATTTGGTCTGTGATCACTTCAATTATCAATAGACCTAATTTTTTCTCAAGTACAAAAACTCATGAATAATCTGAGAATTAGTCTGAAAAATGACATTGACTACGTTAAACCCATAATTAGAGATCGTTATTATCTTTGGTATAAAAAAAAAATATATATGACTTGGACATGAATTCGGATGGGAACTCTAGAAGGAGTCAGCACAAATTATTCACATTCAAATCCAAGTCCCAGATCAGCATCATTACTATTCATCTACCAAATTTAAAGTGCGTAGAAATTGGAAACAAAACACACAAAAGTTTTCTTGCCTCCGCCCATAAAATGGCTACAAAGTAGAGGGTTGCAACTTAAAAATAGCAAGTTAAACTAATAACCCAACCAATCGAAATGATATAAACAATTTCAAACTCGTGAACACCAACATACTAGCAGTGTTAGGAGCATCCTACTTGATAGAAGGAAACCATCCCCTTTCTGTCCAATTAACCAATAGTGCATTTTAATTTGGCTACTCTGGTTTGCAATTTCAACCTCTACCACTTCACTCAATTTCGATGTGAAGGGCTTCACTCCAAACCTCTCTTATGTAGGTAAAAGCATGGCCAATTGCATTCTCGTAATCAGTACTACTACTATATAATGGAAGAAGGGTGCAGTTTGACAGTCTCTCTTATCACATGTTGTCATCTATCTTCTCATGCCTTATCAACTGGAATATCAACAACAATGATGATGATGATGATGGTATTAGTAGTAAATATTGTTAGCACAGAAATACATGAATGCCCATTTGCTGATGTAAAATTCGTGAACCTTTCTGTATGCTAACTTATAGTGTCATTACATCAAACATCGTGTATGCACAATCCTAACTGAACGAAATGCAAAGAAATTAAACAGTGAAGAAATCAAACTAACCCCAACTCGAGCTGCAACCTTGAATCGAGCGCCCTTCAATTGCCTCTTCTTCATCTCATATGAGCAATTCATTTATCAGTAGCCCAATAAAAAATTTGAAAGAAGGAATTTTGAAATTGGGGAAAATAATGCAATTTGTATAATCTAAATTCAGAATCAACTCTTAGATTGTTAGAAAAATTACCCTCGAATCTTGATTTTCTGCAACCCAAGATAACAAATTAAAAATAAATAAGAACAGAGTTACCGGCCTATGGGGAAGTCGCGCGGAGCGCACTGCCCTAAGAGTTGATCCGCGGTCTTATGTGCAGACTTTTCGCAGATGCTCCTAGTGGTAAAACCCCCGGTATCACCGGCGTCTCGCTGTCGCACACAACGTCGAGAGATTGACCCGAACTTAGCCTTGCCCAGAACGGAAGAGAAAAGTAGAGTACCAGATTTGGCAGGGAAGAAGTGAAGGAGAGGAAGAGTTATGTGGGAAACAATTTTCAGTTATGTTAAGGGAAGAGAAGATTAGAGTATATATGGGCTGATCCCACTCACAACACACATCTCCCAACCGATGTGGGACTAAAAGCAAGGAAAGGAGGAGCTTGGTTTTGACCAAAAAACCAACATAATATACTTCTTAGTTTCTGTATGAACAGAGGGATAATTTTCTTTTTGTTTATTTTGTATTTGAATGGTTTAATAGGTATTATGTATTAGGTATATTATTTGTATCCGACATCATATACGAATCAATTGTGCAGCTCTATAGCTTGAAACAAGTCTGTCTCTATCTATTATGACAAATATGACTTTAGAATGACACTCTTTTTCTTGTTAAATATTCTTTCTTTTTGCTCCTTGCTCACCAAGTAAGCCTTGGTCAATCATCATATTCATAGTGTTTTTTTACCCTCCCCCACTTTCGTGCTTAATTTTCACAATACACAGTAGTATATAAACCCAACAAGATATGTAAAATAAAAACACTACATTCACTACAGAAGAACAAAGATTTTGTTGCGTCTCCAAACCAATATCAACCATTGCAATAATATAATAATTATACAATCTTATGATAATAACTTCCATCAATAGAAGGTAGCTCAAATGGCTAACAAAAGTATATAATTCATTACAAAAAATAAGTAAAATTCTTTAAGCGATAAGTCTCCTTATAATTTCAATAAAATAATTTAAACAAACTTCCAAATCCGACAATTTATTTCCAAAAGATTTAAGCTTGCAGGTTGTTTATTCTCTTCAAACATCCGATCTTGATGCGCTAATCTGAAAAAGTTTATTAACAACAAAATGAGCTGAAGCCCAGAAGTAATTGAATAAATATAACAAGTAATCGACAATTTATAAAATACCACATTAGTAATTAAACATACTAATGCACAAACATATACCAATGTAGATAGTAAAAAAAAAATTTAGAATGCAAGAAATTTAGGCATGCCCCCCCTCTCATGTGGTTAACACTTACTAGCTCGGTTGACAAGAGAACACCACTACAGTCCATGGTAGGGACGGTCAACACTTAATAGTCTGGTTGACAAGGAAACGCCACTACGGTCCGTAGTAAGGACAATTATTGCATAATTTTCAACACTCATAGAGTGGACACATGAGTGCCCATAAGGAGTTACGTAAAATCCTGAATTATATACTGGTATATAACATGGATGCATAACACATGAGGAATAAAATTATAAATAGATAACAACTCGTATAATCATCTCGATATACCAAACGTCATAGACCACTCATGTACATGAAACTCTACATAAAATATATAAGATGATGCATTATGATACGAACTAAATTGAGCATCACAATTATTATTAATATTCATACAATAACACTCGCATATAATAATTCAGTATATATGCAAACACTCCAATAATATATTAATCTCAATATATAATTGCACATCATCACACCACATCACATAAAATAACCACGCACATACGATACTTACAATATCATAACACTACAAACAATAAGTATTTCAAAAATTTACATTCTAGAGGGTATAGATATTCAATTACTTCTAGTTGTTGGCGAATTAACAGATTGGCTATGGATACTCCAAACAACTCCTCAAATTCAATCATAGATCTCTTCTATAATATAAATCACAAATCTCTTCTACTAAATCTAGGATTCAATAAAATATATATGGATCAATACATAAACAATGGATTAATTAGATTTTACTAATAGAGAAATTATAGTATATAAATACCTTTCACTTTCTTCTTCTCCTTCTTCTTCTCCCTACTGTTCTCTCTCTCCATATTTTTATTATTTTTTATTTTTTTGGTGGCGACAGCCCCAACGAAAAAAGAAAGAAAGGGCCACACAGAAGAGTAGAGAAATAGAAGTATCTTTTGTAAAAAAAACTATTTTGGCACTTTATAAAATGGTCCTTAATAATTGTATATTGCATAAAAATCATATGTAAATCCGCAAAGGCAATCGCTCGGATGTTCCCCTAACCTAACCCAGGAACGGACCGGAGGGAACCGCAGCATGAGGAATGTCCGCGTCTCGTCGCAAGGCTCATTTTGCATTTTGGGTCATAGGGCGGGCAGTGCAGTCCGGGGCACAAGGGTCCTGGTACTATCCAGGTGCAAAGAACCCCAGAGGTGACTGCAATGAGCAGAAATGTCACTCACCAGCCTAAACGACGAGCAAACACTGAGTATCATTTATTTCTTTATATATAATAATATTAAATAATGAATATTTTGGGATATTACTGATTTGGTTTGTCGAAAAGAAAGTATAGGAAAGAATACAAAGCAAAGACTTGTTCAAAAAAAGGAGCAAAAACGATGGGCATGAACTTTTCCTGCTCGCAATCAGTTGGTTAGGTCACACCAATGATTCAATCAGAAGTAGCAGTTAGGAAGGATAATGCCCCTTGCAGTTCAAAGTCAGAGAAGAAGGAAAACGAGAAGTACAGAAAGGAGGGAAAAAGTAAAGAGCAGATATACGATACTTCAGATGACGATTATGATGATCTTTGTAGTTTATATATATACTAGATTTGCCCGTGGGCACGTCTTCGGAACGATACAACACACGAAAAGTCCTGTAAACAGTAAAACAATAATTATGTAGTTCAAGTTTGAACAGTATGACAATAATTAGTTGTTAATAAAAGTCCATATTTCTATTAGTATATGTTGATGAGGGTGTAAAATCCAACTTCTTAGAACTTTAAGGATGGAAAATGATGAAATTTAACTGTTAAAGAGATATTTGTTATTTTCAATATAACATGTGCAATAAAAAAACATAAAAATTCTAAAAATTTTACTAACCTGAAATCTTAAAATCTAAATTTCTAAGTAAATAAAGAAAGAATGGGAGAGAGAGAGAGAGAGAGAGAGAGAGAGAGAGAGAGAGAAAGAGAAAAATATGAAAAAGTGAAGAGAGAAGAGAGAGATAGTAATAAAGTAATGATTTTTTTAGTTTGGGGGGGGGGGGGGGGGGGGGGGGAATTTAATTTTGGGATTTGGAGTTTGAAATTTTGGACGGAAAAATATGTTTTGTGAGAATTAATCTTAGGGGAGATTGAATGAGAGTCACTCGATAGCTTTCTTTGTAATTTATTATATAGATATATAAATAAATACGTATTAGGAAATGTAGTTACATACTTCTGATTTAACAGAAGAGGGATACGTTTGTTTTTCTTCTTTTCTTGATTTTGTATTTGAATGGAATAGTTTATTCTAGTATGATTTATTCTTGGTAACTTGGTGTCTATTATTTTACCCAAAAAAGAACTTGGAATTATGTACAACTAATATAATATACGTGCGATGCACGTCTAAAAAAAAGTAAAGTCATCAAATTAAATGAATATATATCGAATAAGAAAAAAATAGTTTATATTTGAATGTTTTGATTTGGGTTATACGTGCGGTGTACATTTATATTTGTTAAATATCTCACTACAACACACAATACATTTACAGGCATTTTTTTGAATATTCACTGGCGTCTAAAAATGTCGGGGAATAGTAAAAATGTCAGTGCAAATGCTGCCGAAGTGAGCACTGCGGAATACTGGGGGTATACACCGGCATTTTTACGGAACGCCGGTAAATCTTGAATATACACCTGCGGCCAAGAAATGTCGGTATATGGGTATTCCTAAGTGCCCTACTTTTTCCTTAATATACATTCACCGGTGGTCGACAAACGCTGCTATATAGCTTTACACCGGCGTTTTTGTCAAACGCCGGTGTATATTGAATATATACCAGCGGTCGAAAAACGCCGGTGTATGCTTGTTTCTGAGTGCCCTATTTTCCACTATATACATGCACCGGCGTGTCGTAAACGCCGCTATAGTGTACTTCCGAAATTAATATTGAGATACACCGGCATTTTATAAAATGCCGGTGTATCTTATTGCTGTTGCTGCTTATGGGTACACCGGCGTGTATCAAACGCCTCTTTATCGAAATTTCCAATTGATCAATTGGATAGAAATGCCAGTCTATGTTCGTTTAATTTTTACCAAACAATTTTTGCCAAAACAACAAAAATATAGTACAATTCAATTAACAATATCATTTCAAAAACCTGTAAACTAATTCACAAATAATTCAACCAATTTCAGGCATATTAATGCGCAATTCACAACCAAACACAAAAATTAAATATAATGAAGTGTCATACATTCCATTAATGGTCCAAATTCAAGCCAATTTGTAGGGGGGGGGGGGGGTGAGAGAGAGAGTCTGAACAAGCCAAAGAGGCGGAGGAGTTGTCGGAGGACGCAGGAACCCACTCTGATGGCGGAGGAGTTGTCTCGAAAATCGACGAAGGGAAGGAGGCAGAACGATGGCGGCGCACGCAAAAGAATTAGGGCTAGGGAAAAAAGCAAGCGAAATGTTAGGGTTCGCGGGGGGATTTATCCCAGTTAATTCACCGGCGTTTTTATTAATCAACGCCGGTGAATGGGAGAAGATGTGTGGGGTACATTTTAGCTTCCTATTCGCCGGCATTTTTTTATAAAAACGCTGGTGAATATCATAATTCCCCGGCATTTTATAGAGGCCACCGGCATATAACGGTACAATGTTACGCCCCATTCTTGGTCTTGTCCTACCCCGGCGCGATTGGTAAAATGCTAGGGTATATACGCCGGAGTAGATCGCAAATGTTGTAGTGTCTCTACTATTTTAATGGGAGAGTTGGGGTTGTAAACAAACAAACCCTAATTTTGCAACTGAGCAAACCCGTGTAAATCATGTTAATGTTAAAATCCAGCAAAAAAATAGAAAGGAAAAAAAAAAACCTAAATCTCCACTATATAATCCTCTCCCTCTCTCTCGCAACACCCTCCCATTTAAACCCAAAAACCCCAAATCTCCCCTACTCATCTCCTTCCCATCTATTCATCTCCCTCTCTCCCCCAACTCGGCCGCTCTCCAGCGACGCCCAACGCGCCGCAACACCGTCGTCGGCGACGCCCAACGCGCCGCAACACCGTCATCAGCGATGCCCAACGCGCCGCCACAAAACCATCGCCAGCAATGCCCCCTCGACCTACCGATTTCCTGCTGCCCGTCCTTCATCGCCAGCAAAGCCCCCTCGACCTGCCGATTTCCCGCCGCAACTCGGTCGCTCTCCAGCGTCGCCAAACGCACCGCCGCGACACCGTTGCCAGCGATGCCCCCTCGACCTACCGATTTCCTGCCGCCTTTTCTTCAAACGTAGGCCCTGAAATCGAGGTACACAATTCAATAAATTGCAAAACTCTAAAACCCGGAGTATTCTTCATTAAGATGATACTTTTATTGATTTGGATTTTTGATGAATGAATGGTTGAAGAATTTAGGTAACGTGTGTAATGGATTATGGTTGATTTATTATTAATCCCTCTATTTTGTACAAAAGTTTGGATCTTGATTAGTTATGATGTCGGATATTTAGAGCAGGTTGAAAACGATAGGATTTTGTATTGAATTGGGTATTTGATGAAGAAATGATTGAAAATTTGGAATCATGTCAAGAATGTGGTATGATCAATTGTGTTATTGTCTTTATTTTGGGATGTTTAAATGTAATAATGTTTTCTTCATGATAATAGGTGTAGGGAGAAAATTAGCAAATATTTAGGTGTGTTAATAAGAATCCGAGAGTGCCTGTTTGGAATGGGGACTCAGAAAATTGTAGGGAAGTTTTTGAGATGCTTCTGTGGAGAGCGACTAAGATTTTCGTTGACTTGGATATTTGATGAAGAAATGATTTAAAGATTTAGATTATGTGTGGAATGTTTATGGTTAATTGTCTATTAATTAATGACTCTATTTTGGAAAAATATTTTAATTTTTGTTAGTTTTTAGTTTGGATATTTGGTGCTGGTGGAAAAAAAGATACGAATTTTATTGAATTGGATATTTGATGAAGAAATGATTGAAGAATTTACATATTATGTTGAATGGTTATGTTTGATTGTGTGTTAATGGTAGAATAGTTAGACAAAGTAATGTTCTATTATGAGAATCAGTGCAGAGTGAAATGAAGATTCTTTGAGTGTTGATTGGAACCCAAGAGTGTAGTTTTAGAATGGTGAGTCAAAAATCTTGTGGGAAGGTTGTTTGAGATAGGTCTTGGGAGAGTTCCAGATGTGGGAAAGTTCTTTTTTTGGTTATGTGGAATAAATGTATTAGGAAAAATTGAAGAAGGTTTGTAGCTGATGGTTCAAATGGAAAGAATGAAATCAATGGTTGTTTGATTTGATGGATTTTAGTTGGTATGCAGATCTTAGTGGTATTTATATTTGGATGAAGTTGGAGGTATAAGAAGTACTTTATATGTTTGGTTGGTGTGTTTTTGTGCTTCTAAAGGAAAATTTTACTGATTTTGCTTAAACGTGGTCCTAATGGTAGTGTACTGTAGTATCTGATGAATTGGTTTGTAAGTAAAGTTGTATTAGAAGGTGATTAATGCCATGAAAAGCAAATTAGGCAAACAGTTGCTTAAGAGTTGGTTAGCAAGGCCATTGCGGGATGAAAGTTCAGGAAAAATACTTGCCATAATTATATAGTTTTGGGCCCCCTTTAAGGGATGATCGTAGGACCACACTAACTCTCTTCATGCCTTATGTGACCTATAGTGAGATTTATTAGCATTCCTAAATTGGTTGCAATTTTGTACTCTTTATAGAAATTCTATAACATGTATTGATTTTTATTTGTATTTTTTTGAAACTTTTTGAATCAACATATGTATAAAATTTTGGCTGTTAAATGTTTACTGATTTTTTGAAATTTTTACTGATTCTATTTCTTTTCTTATACGATATACAAATTCATTGAATTTAATAACTAAACTTTTTTATAGACGTGTATCGCACGTGCATTATACTAGTAGTTTGAATGTGTATTATACGTGTTTATATAATTACAAAGTTAGGGTTTGTTAAAAACCCCAACTCTTCCATTAAAATAGTAGAGATATAAATGACTGTGCATTATAAGCACTCCATCATTTAAGTATGCATAAAAAAAGTTTCAAATACTTTATATACTACAACTGCTCATTATACTAATCTTAAACGCAAGTAATTATTTTTCCAGACGGGCTTCCTTTTCCTGACAAGAAATAGACAAATGCGTATGTTGCTTTATAAGGATTGTCCTTGCCTAGAAACTAAGGTGGAAGGTAGAACCACCATTCTTATGCCTTTCTTACACTTCAAAGTGCGAATGACTCTGAAAGTTTTCCATCCATAGGGGGAAAAAAGAGAGAAAAATAAATCTTCACATCCGCATCTTCCAAGCTTGTGGGACACATAGCTGGGATCTTTCCCAGATACTTCCCAGTCATCTTTGCATACTAGGCCCCAAAGCAGTAGTACGTGGACTTCCAACCATCAAAAATCATTTGTCAAGGTTGTAACTAGTCTTCTTTCCCAGTCTAAAATCCACAAAAGCTATGCTCAACATCTGTATAAAGTATAAACCCTTTTAACTAGCTTAACTTCTCGTCAATCGGAAACAGGAGATGAAGAATTTAACCCACAACTAAAAGAGAGAAGAACCAGAAGCACCTCAGAAATTTCCCAATCTTCTTCCCTTGCTTGGCTCCAAAGCAATAGACTTCTTTCAACCATCAGAAATCATTTGTCAAAGTAGTAACTAGTCCTCTCCCCCAGTCCAAAAGCCAAACAAAAACTAAGCTCACTATCTATATAATCCCCACCAAACTAGCTTAACATCTCATCAACCAAAAACAGAAGCGAGAAAGAATCTGACCAACGATCTAAGAGAGAGAGAGGGGAACCCGAAGCAATACACAAGATGGGTTTTGGATCTTTTTGCATGCCATCCTTTGCAAAGATTTCACCCAACATGGGAGCATCTTCAGTCTCCAATTCAAAGCCAAACAAAGAGTGCGTAATACAGAAGGAGAAGAAGGTAAATACAGATGAGAAGCAAAAGAAGAAACAGAGCACAGTGGATGAGGCAGTAAAGGTGACACCTTACTTCCCATTCCATTCTCGACCAGGGCTAAGATGATGATGATGATGCATCAGTCTCCCCTGTTTCTAGATGAACAATATATAATTATGTTGGGCAAGTTATGATAGATTATTAGTAATTTTTGATCCACTGATGTATTAGTTTTTCTGAGGGAAAAACTGTTGTAATAGTTTTTTTTTTTTTTGAAATAAAAGGCAAGAGAGTTGTCCCTGATTCTCATAAATAAACTCATGCCATTACATCGATAAGTCACATTACATCACAAGCTATGCATAAACTCAACATACACAAAAATCTCACATACAACTGCTATAAGAGCATAATTACTACAAAAGCTAACAGTCCCCACCCAGTCACTCAACCAAAATCCACCACAACCCGGCCTCCAGCCTAGAGTAGGTGTGGACAGCTGATCCCATCAGTTGTTGCCGAAACCATGCCCCACATCAGTAGTAGAGAAAAGAGGACCCGTACGTGTGTGATTTCTTCCTCGCCCCCGGGGTGGACAACCAAGAAGACGTGAGAGAGAATTTTATACATCATTTGAACAAAATTACAAGAATGATTTCTAATTCAGATATCGTTCCTATCAAGTCAAATGATCCATAAACAAGCAGCCACTAAGCAATCCCACTCATCCCAAAGATAAGCTACACACAAGGGAAAAACGGACAAGCCAAAGCCTAAGAGGAGGAAATCCCAAATACTTTTACTATGCACACATTCAAAAAAAAGGTGATTAATAGTCTCAACCCTGCTCCCGCATCTCGGACATGAGACCAAGGTGATTAACCCTCTCTTAGTAAGATTTTCTCTAGTTAAAATCGCTTCCTTGGATACCAACCACAGGACGGCCCGGACCTTGTGTGGAGCACACATATTCCAAATGACTCTATTCGCAACACATCTAATCCCCGGTCACAAAGAGCTGAATACATGGCGTTGACCGAAAATTTGCCGTTGCACTCAGTGAGCCAACCCCTCTCATCCTGTTGGTTACTCAAAACAGTAGGGTTATTCCCAAGCAAGGTATAGATTAGGAAAAGACTAATATGGGCGTTAGCATTACTCAACGGTAATAACCTAATATGCCAAGAGGATCGAACCCAGTAGTCTGCCACCAAATCAAATTTATTGATGGACCTCGTAAAAATCTCGGGAAATAAAGAAACCAACGTATTGGGACCAGGCCAAGCGTCGAGCCAAAATCTGGTATTTTCCCCATTCCTCACCCTACTCGGGGAGCGACAGTGGAATAGATCACTCACTTTGTCAATTTCCCTCCAAATTGGGGAAATGCTTCTACGATGCTGCCCCCCCCCCCCCCCCTCCAAAAAAAAAAAAAAAGAATCGTCTTTGCCTTCCATAACGAAGCCAGACGGTGCCTTGGGCAGGGGTACGGAGGGAATGAATTTTCCACCACCATTTGCATAAAAGTGCTTTGTTTTGTTCATTTCTCGGAGATTTAAAATTCTCAAACCTCCAAACTCGTTTTTCCTGCAAACTACACTCCATCTGACTAATGGAAGGCCCTTACCATCCTCTCGACTACTCTTCCATAAGAACTCTCTACGAATTTTGTCAATCTTATTGATAACCTAAGTGGGGAATTCATAGATGGACATCTAATATATCGGGAGATTAGAGAGTACAACGTTAATAAGTGTGATTCTGCACCCAAGCGATAGATGTTTCCTCTTCCAACCGGGTGGTCGTTTCTGAGTTCTCTCTATTAGGATTATCCAATCATTCCGTTTGAGTTTTCCTAGATGCAATGGGACTCCTGATTACATAAAGGGAAACTTCACAACTTTACAATCCAGAACGCTAGCCAGAAAAGTCGGAGCCACCTCTTCACATCTGCCTAAACCAATGAGGTTGCTCTTATCGTAATTAACTTTGAGTCCGCACCATGCCTCAAAGAACACGAAAATCCCTTTGTAGGTGAGAGCCTCGTTAATATCCTTTCTCCCAAAAAGAAGCGCATCATCAGTGTACTGCAGATGGGGATGCCATGATTACCGTCCAGACTTCCAATGCCCCGAAGGAGATTTTGGTTGGAGCAATGATGTGTCATTTCAGATAGCACATCGGCCACCAAAGTGAATAGAAGAGGGGACAATGGATCACCCTGTCTAAGGCCTCTTTTGCAAGCGATAAGGTTGCTTATAGTACCTATTACCGCTGATTCTGGTGTGGGGGTAAACAGATGAGATTTGTGAGTTCGTAGGAAACCTGAATAGCCGATCCAAGCCTTCTGATTCCTGCCGCTACCTGCAAGGAAATGCGAAATACCGGGGTTGATTCCGGCGATGCACCCTCCGACGCTTTTGTCAGCAATCAGTGATGATTAAGAAAGAGCTTTAAGGTGGAAAAAGAGTGATTACCCGGTCACAGTGGTAGGAGGGAGGTATTTATAGTCGCCATGGGAGTGATTAGGGGCCTGATTCCCTGTGTAACTGTCAGGAGTAAAATCCTCACAGTCTGTTTAGGAAACTAATCCCTGATCCCCGGTGAGAGCAAATCAGGCCCGTTGACTTGGCCAAATCAGTGACCCTGATTTGTCTCTTGTTGGTCTGGGTTTGCCTCGGGTCGGGACCCACACCCAATTGGAGTGGACCCGTTTGTGGGTTATTGGTTCTGTGAGAAGGAGATCCAGTACCTGTTTTGGACCCATTTGTATGTGAAATTACCTTTTTACCCCCGAGCTTCAAGATTCGTGCCCAATCTGGACGGTTCCGATTTAACCCCATTTTTAGCCATATCACAAGCCCCCCACTCCTAAAGACTGAGTGTGATCAGCCTTTGAGGAGTAGTTTAACTATTTTAGTGGCTGGTGGAGTTGTATCGGAGTCCGAATGGAGAGTTTCGAACCTCGAAGAGGGTAGTGAGGTGATTTTTGAAGCAGTGGGCTGTTCTGAAGCCTTGTTGAACATTCGACTGTTTTTATCTATTTTTTCGGATTATTTATTTAATTTTGCGATGTGTTAACTAATCGTTCGGGGTGCTTAACAGTACATTCGAGGTAATAATTGTTCGTCCAGGGGCTCAAAAATATCCCCCTGAATCTTTAATTATTCTCTGGAATTTTTAGTTAATTTTCCCGATTTTTTAGCAATTTTTCGCAATTTTTAAATAATAAAACGATTTAAATAAAAAAAATCGAATTTTAAATACCGATTATTGGCGTGGCGCAATCTAGACCTTTGATCAGCGTCGAGCGCGATTTTCTGAGAGATCTGGCGGTCGTTATCGCTCGGCAGCTTTTTTCTCCGTTTACGAGCTCGGAATGGCACTTGCTCGGCAGGCCGACCGGAGGCAGGGGGTTCGGCAGTCCGAGCGACGTGGCGCAATCTGAGCCGTCGGATGATGGTGCATCTCCCAAGAAAGCGCTATCTTGTCTTTTAGCGCGCGTGGCGCGATCTGGACCGTTCATCATCAGAAGTACGAATTTCTGAGAGATCCAACGGTCGTAGTTACTCGGTGGCTTTTTTCTCCGTTTGCGCGCTCGGAATGGCACCTGCTCGGCAGCCGACCGAAGGCAGGGGGTTCGGCAGTCCGAGCGACGTGGCGTCATCTGAGCCTTCGGATGGTGGCACGCATCTCGAGATGGGCACACTTCCCAAGAAAACACTATCTTGTCGTTTAGTGCCTTCGACAAGATCTGGGCCGTCTGATCGAGATCTTACACGGATCTTGAGGAGAAAGTGAGTTTTCTCCGTTTGCAGGCTCGGAATGGCACTTGCTCGGCAGCCGACCAGAGGCATGGGGTTTCGGCAGTCCGAGCGACGTGGCGCAATCTGAGCCTTCGGATGATGGCACGCATCTCGAGATGGGCACACTTCCCAAGAAAACACTATCTTGTCATTTAGTGCCTTCGGCAAGATCTGGGCCATCTGATCGAGATCTTACACGAAAGTTGAGGAGAAAGTGAGTTTTCTCCGTTTGCAGGCTCGGAATGGTACTTGCTCGGCAACCGACCGAAGGCATGGGGGCGCGGCAGTCTGAGCATGGAAGAGCGTTCCGGGCCGTAGAAGGGGGGAACGGATCTCGATACGATTCAGTTTTCAAGGGCATTAATGGCGTTCCAGGATTCGTGCGGCGTTCCAACTTCCCGGGGTCATTAAGAAATGGCGCTCTCCAATTAATGCGTGGCGTTTCAACTTCCGAGGATCATAATGGCTAGCTCTTGGAGGGTGGTTATAAATACTTCACTCCTTTTGCAGTTTTAGTTGCAAAGATGTTGAGTTTCAGCCCTCGGAAGCGTCTGCCTTGGGTGGTTGCTCTTCGGCTATGGTCTTCTCCTGGTTGTGGTGGCCCCGATGCGGATGTCATGGCCGGAGGAGATCATAGCAGAAGTAGAGACGACCGGAGTCAAGGCGGATGCCTGCCTTGTGAAATTTTAACCTCGAGAAGTTCGGAGAGGTGGTCACTCTTTTGCCTTGTTCTTCTCCCGATCCTGACGGCCCCGATGCGGGTGTCAGGGTCGAGGGAGAACATGGTAGGAGTGGTGACGACCGTAGTCCGAACCCGAGGGGCGAATTGCTTCAGAAGGACGGGTGGTCGTTCTTCCGCCAAAATCTTCTCCTGATTCTGACGGCCCGGGTGGAGGTCTCAGGGTCAGGGGAGATATTGGCAGAAGGGTTGACTACCGAAGTCCGGATCCGAGGGGTGGTGTGCCTCGGTAGGACGGGTGGTCATTCTTCCGCCGTGATCTTCTCCCGTTTCTGACGGCCCGGACGGGGGTGTCAGGAACAGGGGGGATCACGACAGAAGAGGTGACGACCGGAGTCTGGGGCCGAGGGGTCAATTGTCTCAGGAGGAAGGGTTGTCGTTCTTCCACCATGATCTTCTCCTGATTCTGTCGGACCCGATGCGGGTGTCAGGGTCAGGGGAGATCATGGTAGAAGAGGTGACAACCGAAGTCTGAAACCGAGGGCCCTATTGCTTCGGAATGATTGTCCTCCTCCAATCTCTGTCTTCCTTCTGGGCTGACAGCTTCCGAGGGTTGTCAGCCCGAAGGAGTTAGAGATAGGAGGTGTGCTGATCTGCTTTTTGACCGGGCCTTCCCCTCGCCGAGGGTGGTGCCTTAAAGCTTTTAATCAAAATTTCTCTCGCCTCTTCGGTCGGAGGTGGGGATCTGAGGGCACGGTTGTCCGAGCGACGTGGCGCAATCTGAGCCGTTGGATGGTGGCGCGAACCTCGAGACGGGCTCAGTTCCCAAGAAAATGCTATCTTGTCGTTTAGCGTTGTTGGGAAGATCTGGGCCGTCTGATCGAGATCTTGCACGGAAGTTGAGGGGAAAGTGAGTTTTCTCCGTTTGCAGGCTCGGAATGGCACTTGCTCGGTTAGCCGATCGGGCCCTTTGCCGCTGGGCTCGGATTGCATGTAATTCGGATTTAGATCCTGTTGTGCCGAGCTACTTGACTTGGTGAAAAGACAAAGTCGTGTTGGGCCTTCGCGACGTTTCGAGAGTGGCCCAAAAGTCGCGCCCTTACGTTTGGAAGTCCAAGGGACATTCCTTTTTTACCATAAATCTTCACTCCCCCTCAATCCAAGTCTCATTATTCACTTTTACTCCCTCTCTCCAGTTTTTACTTTCACTTTCGAAGTTTTTAGCTCCTGGGTGGCGCTGCTAGCTATCGCGGCAAGGCGTTCTTTGTCTCCGGTGAACTTTTCCGACCGTTGATGTCACTTCAAGGTCAGTCTCTCTCCTCTCTCTTTAGAAAATGGTTAAGATTACTTCCTCGATGAGACCCCCGCCTCGGAGCAAGCTGTTGGTCGAGCGGGCAAAGGAAAGGAGGTGGTAGAGCCGACTGATCAGAGCGTTGTTCGGCCAGAGAAGGAGGGCGAAGTAGCCGAGCCGCCCAAGGAGGTCGCGGCGACGTCTCAGAAGGGTAAAGGAGTGGTCACGATCATCGAGAAGCCGAAGACGGTGGGGGCATTCGGTCGGCAGCCTATTGCTCTGTCGAGCGTGGGAGGCATTCGGGACTACGCCGAGGAGATCTTAGAGAAGGTGACCCAAGGCACGGCCAAGTCGGTGGAGGAGAATGAACCGAGAGAGTTGTCCGAGGTGGACCATACCATCTCGTCTCTTACGGAGGCCGACCTACATCTGATCCGAAAGGGATTCCAGATTCCTACCGAATACGGGCTACTCCTCCCCGGACCGGGCTTCCGAGCCAACACAAAGTCTTCAACGGACGTGTGCGTCTTTCCTCTCGACTCCCTCTCCGCCGGGCTCCGCTTTCCCTTTCATCCGTTCATAGTCGATGTCTTGAATTGGTATGGTTTGAGCCCCGCCCAGCTGATGCCGAACACCTGGAGGCACGTCTTGGTGTTTGTTCTCCGGTGCCAAGAGGTCAGTGCCGTACCGAGCATGTTTCTCTTTCGGAGCCTCTACCGCCCTTGCCAGCCAAACCGAAACGAACAGAGGTTCTATCTTTCGCCGTGGACGGGCATGAAGTTGATCGAGAACCCGGACTCGATCAAACATTGAAAGGAGAAGTATTTCATCATCCGAGCTCCCGTGCCGTGGGCGATCCCGATAGTTTGGGCGAAGGATGGCCTGCCCAAGCGAGCCAAGAAATAGCCGGTGCTGAGTGACGAGGAAGCAGAGGTCCTCAAGAAGCTCCTCGCTTTGCCAGCGCTAAGCTGGAAAGATATTACCGAGGAGGCTTTGTTCCGAGGGGGTCTCAGTCCGATCGACCCTAGTACGCTTCTGGTATTTTCCTCTTTGCTTGAAGTTCTTGAAAAATTTATCTAAGTTTTTTCGTTCGGCTTGTGTAGAGATGATGAAGATGGACTATAGGGCTTTGATGGCGAAGGCCAGGGCGAAGGAACATGAGACGAGGAAGAAGAGGCCTTCGGCGGGGCCTCAGGGCGGCCGAGCCCCGAAGATACCGTCGGACGAGAAGACAAGCGACCTGCAGAAGGCCGTTGTACCGGGGGCTGGCCCCGAGCAGGAGAAGTCCGCGGCTACGGATCCTCCAGTTTCCGGTGTGCCGGCACCAACGGTGGAGGGGGATGCAGCCGGCTCGTCGAGCGGTGCATTCGGCGTGAAAGAGGTGCTGTCCCTCCAAGTTCCGCCCCTCACTGCCGATGCGGAGAAGATCTTGACCGAGAGGCACAAGCAGATCTTCGTCCCTGACTGGCAGGTGATGAATGTCGACGGCTTCTTGGGCGACGGCAACATCTGCAT
Organism: Hemerocallis citrina; assembly: GCA_017893485.1. NCBI lineage: Eukaryota > Viridiplantae > Streptophyta > Magnoliopsida > Asparagales > Asphodelaceae > Hemerocallis > Hemerocallis citrina. Next base: position 361,398,239 of record CM030359.1, read on the forward strand.
GGAAGCGGTGAGGCACCTGCCGACCCCAAAGGATCGAGCGGCCCTAAAGGCCGGGCTGGCAGGGGACGCCACGATGCAGATCGCTCGGAACACAATGTCGGTAAGTGGACCGAACTCTTTCTCATTGAAACTTTTTCTGAGATTTTCTAAGTTCCTGCGTTCGGACTTTAACGGTTTGTTCTCTTTTCAGACCCTCTGCCACTTCAACTTCTTGCTCGAGCAGTTTGCGAGCAAGGAATAGGAGTATGACCGGGAGAGAGCGGAGCGCGTCAAAGCCACGAAGCTGCTTGATGCTGAGCATCTCCTCTCGGCAAAAAGGGGTGCCGAAGTGGCGGGGTTGGAGAAGCAGTTGGCCGACGCCATTCAGCTGTCGAAGGACACGGCAGCCGAGCTCGAGGCCTCGGAGAAGGAGAACGCCGAGCTGAAGGAGGAGCTGGCCAATGCTCGATCGGAGGCAGAGAGGGCTCGGAAGAGAGCCGAGAAGATCATGGCCAAGCACCGGTCTAAGGTGGCAAAGGCGAAGAAGGCTGTCCAGGAGGAGGCCGAGCACCACATGTTCAAGAACATAGAGGACGCCTACGGCCGAGCTCTTCTGCATATCGCCGCTCGGAACCCAGGGTTCGACACGTCCTCCTACCGCTTCTACGACCCTGTGGAGGGGGAGGAGGAGGTCCCCCAGGCGATGCTCGGCCCCGCGGGGCAGACCGAAGGTGTCGAAGGCCCGGGCGAGACAGAGGCCGAGGCCGAGGGTGAGGAGGAGGACGACTCTGAGGAGGAAAGCGAGAGCAGGGACGAGGATGAGGATGAAGACGAGGTCGAAATCGTGGACAAGGCCGAGGGGTCGACAGACCCGAACGGAAAAAAGGTCGACCCCTGACTTGGTTGCGTCTTTCAGTCTTTTGTTCTTTCTCCTCCCCCCCCCCCCCCTTTTTTTTGTAAGCCGAACTGCGGACTGGCCACCGCTCTTGTAGCACTTTTTGAATTTTGAATGAAAACATCTTTGGTTTGGCCAAAATTTGTCTAAGTGTTTGCCCCCGGATTTTGTGTATGATTAGTCGTAAATGTTTCCAAGTGATGGCCCATCGGATTTATCTCTGCTTTTCAAGTGAAGTTCGCTCCGATCACGGAGGTTTCATACCTTCGTAAGGAGCTAACCAAGACAAAGCGAGAGCTATCACTAAGCCGAGAGAAGCGCTTTTATATGTTTTTGAAACTGGAGGAGATAAAGGCGGCCGCAAGGGGGCAAGGTCGCGAGCTGAAGCAGCTACGAAAACGACCCCAAGCCCCTTTTCCCGAGGGCGAGGTCGAGCGGCTTAGTAGGGAGCTTGCTGTCGTCGAGCGGAAGAACGATGAGCTCTCGGCCAAGATCCGACACTTGGAGGTAGCGGGGGAAGGTCGTTCGGCGGAAGAAGAGAAGCTTGCTTTCGAGCTGGAGAAGGCATCGTCCGAGCGCAAGAAGCTGTTGGCCGAGGTCGACAAGCTTAGGAGGATCACGATAGATAGGGGGATTGAGGTCACCCACTACCGACGGCTTGCGACCGATAGTGCCAATGCCTCGGGCTCGTCGAGGCTTCCTCGTTTGAAGAAGTTGGCGAAGGACGACGCTTTGAGAGATAGAATCATTGAACTGGAGGAGGAGGTCGCGTCGCTCAAGCCTCTGCCTGAGAGGGTCAACGTCCGCAGTACATCGTGTACTCACGAAGAGAGCGAGAGAGGGATTACTTTCTACGAACTTGCGACATGTTTGCCTGTGGCTAGGCGGAGCCCTGCTGACGCTCAGAGTAGCGTGGCCGTCTCGTCGAGCGGTGCCTCGGTCGGTGCCACAGTTAGGGTCAGCGGCGAAGGGGGGTCACGCTTCGTTGGTTTGGAATCGAGCTCGGAGGTCAGGCCTCGTCGTCCTCGCGTTTCCTTGAACCGAAGCGTTCCCCTTCCGAAGAGGCCCTGATCATGTCGTTTTATGTTTCTTCTGGCTGCTGTAAAACTCTATTGTAGGGTCGGTCTTGTTGTATGTAGAGCTATTATATCTGAATACGAATCTGAAAGTTTGTTTGGAAAATTCTTCAAGTGTTGGACTTCAGCAATGTATTGAAATTTTGCTATTCATTTTCCCTTCTTTTCAGCTCGTGGTGGCAGCCCAATTCACTGATTCCAACAGCTCGGACGATGATGCTGAAACCGAGGCAACTTCAGGGGCGACGAAGTCGCGCTCGACGAAGTGCCGAGAGCAACTTTATGGCGTCGAGCTGGAGTTACGCCGAGCTGAGAGCGAGCGGGCCCACCTTCAGTCCGTCCTCGGCCAACGAGATGCCGAGATCCAACGTCTGGAGAGTAGGATCGCCGAGGCGACCCCCGTAGGAGAGGACGAAGATTCGCAGACTGCTTTTAGCAACGTTCTTCGGGTCCAGTGTATTCGGCACACCCAGTCGAAAATAATAGCCGAGCGGGACGATTTGCTCTCTGAGATCCATCACTTGCAGACCGTGGAGGCGAAGCTTCGGAAGAAGGTGGAGGAGCTATCAGCCGAAGTGGATGGACTGGCGACCGAACGGATCAGTGAAGACATTTCCGTTTGAAGGCCAAGTGTAGTGGGTCGGCGCTGTATTTTTTGTTTTCTAATACTTTGTAACCATGGAAAGATTGCTTTGTATTATGTCCCGATTATTGATAAAATTTCTTTTAAGAACTAGCATATCTTTTGTTGCTCTGCGTATTTATCTCACTTGTAAGTGTGTTGGTCGTGCCGAGGTTTACGAGTCGAGCGCATAGTGCCGTCGGCAAGAATCTCGAGGCGAACCAGTTCCTATGGGAACACTATCTTGTCGTTAGCGGCGCTGACAAGATCTGGGCCGTTGGATCTTGGCACGAATCTCGAGACGGCTCTGTTCCCAAGAAAATGCTATCTTGTCGTCTAGCGTTGCTGGCAAGATCTGGGCCGTCTGATCGAGATCCTATGCGAAAGTTGAGGAGAAAGTGAGTTTTCTCCATTTGCAGGGTCGGAATGGCACGTGCTCGGCATCCAACCGGAGGTAGCGTGGTCTGACCCTTCTTCTTGGGGCTTCCGTCTTCGTTACAAGATGGCTCGGGTTGTGTTGCCGAACAGTGCTTCGGTCTCCCTCTTCTTGCGAAGTCGAGGGGGGAGCCGAGCTCTTTTCCATGGTGAGGCTCGCCGGTCATAGCGAGTGTTCGACGGTTGTGGGAGCAATTCCGAATGGTGATCCACCCCTAGCTTGCCGAGAAGCGAGCTTAGGGAGTAGAATTGAACCAAGCGTGGGACTCCGGAACCATCGTGTAGTTTAACGGTTGTGGGAGCAGTTCCGAACGGCGATCTACTTCTGGCTCGTCCGGAGGCGAGCTGAGGAAGCAAAGTCGAGCCGAGTGTTGGACTCCGAACCATCGGTGTAGTTCAACGGTCGTGGGAGCAGTTCCGAACGGCGATCTACTCCTGGCTCGTCCGGAGGCGAGCCGAGGAAGCAAAGTCGAGCCGAGTGTTGGACTCCGAACCATCGGTGTAGTTCAACGGTTGTGGGAGCAGTTCCGAATGGCGATCTACCTCTGGCTTGCCCGGAGGCGAGCCGAGGAGGTAAAGTCGAGCCGAGTGTTGGACTCTGAACCATCGGTGTAGTTCAACGGTTGTGGGAGCAGTTCCGAACGACGATCTACTCCTGGCTCGTCCGGAGGCGAGCCGAGGAAGCAAAGTCGAGCCGAGTGTTGGACTCCGAACCATCGGTGTAGTTCAACGGTTATGGGAGCAGTTCCGAACGGCGATCTACTCCTGGCTCGTCCGGAGGCGAATCGAGGAAGTAAAGTCGAGCCGGACATTGGACTCCGAACCATTGGTCGAGAAATGAAAGAAATAAGAGAGACGAAAACAAATTCACAAGTATGAGAGAGCGTTCTTTATTGATAATTGACGGCGAGCCGTGTTTACACATAACCACTTATAAAATGGATTACAAGTTAGAGGAGAGGAATGGCTCGACACCCCGTGATACTCAGAGAGGTGCCGGGGCACTTTCTTGGTATTTTAGGAGGTGGTCGGCATTCCAGGTCCTCGGAATTTCCCTGCCCTCTAAATCTTCCAGACGATAAGCCCCGGGGCGAACAACCTTTGTGATCTTGTAGGGTCCTTCCCAGTTCGGAGCCAACTTGCTCTTCTGATTGGGGAAGGATATGGCCAGTTTTCTCAAGACTAAGTCCCCTTGCTTAAGGTTGGTGGGTCGGACCTTCTTGTTGTATGCCAACTCGACCCTTCTTCGGTAATTCTGTTGCCGAATTGACGCTCTTTCCCTCAGCTTGTCCACCAGATCTAAGTTTGCCTTGAGGTCTCTGGCGTTCTGCCCCTCGTTGTAGGCTGCGAGGAGAGGGGAAGGTATTCCCACCTCGAGGGGTATCACTACCTCGGACCCATAGGTGAGGTTGAAAGGGGACTCACCTGTGGGTGTCCGCTTGTTCGTGCGGTAATTCCACAGCACATTGGGGAGCTGATCGACCCATTGGCCCCTAGAACACTTGTCCAGTCTCTTCTTGATACCGGAGAGGATCTATCGATTGGCATTCTCTGCTTGGCTGTTCGACTGAGCGTGGGAGACGGAAGAGAAGCGCTGTTGGATGGCAAGGTCCTCACAAAGAGCTCGAAACGCGGCCCCGGTAAACTGAGTTCCGTTGCCTGTTATGAGGATGCGGGGGATGCCGAACCGACAGATGACGCTCTTCCAGAAGAATTGAACCACTTTATTCTCGGTGATGGTGGCGAGGGGCTCGACCTCAATCCACTTCGAGAAGTAATCGATGGCTACAAGCAAGAACTTGAACTGACCGGGAGCTGAGGGGAACGACCCTAGTAAATCCATTCCCTACATTGCAAAGGGGATAGGACTTGATAGGGAGGCAAGGTTGGCTTGAGGGAGGCGACGAACGTTGGAATGTCTCTGACAGGAGCCACATTGCCGAACGTGCCGCTCGGCATCTTGGAGGAGAATCGACCAGAAGTACCCATAATTCAAGGCTTTCCGAGCCAAGGACCTAGATCCTGAATGTGCTCCGGCGATGCCCTCGTGGAGCTCTTGCAAAGCGTAATCTGCCTGTTCTGGGAAGAGGCACCTTAGGTACGGTCGGCCATCAACCTGCGAGAAGGAGCGATTGTACAAGATTCCCTGGATCAAGACATACCGCTCAGCCCTGGTTCTGACTCGGCGTGCTTCTTTGGGGTCTTTGGGCAGGAGTCCGTCCCTTAAGAACTCCACCAACGGCTTCATCCAATTATCCTGCAGCAGGACCGGCAATGACTCCACCAAACCGGATGTCTCGTCTTCTATGCTCGGCCTGGAGAGGACCTCGATCAAAACGGTCTGCTCGAGACCTTGGAGGGAGGATGAGGCCAACTTGGAAAGGGGCGTCGGCCTGTGAATTCTCTTCTCGAGGGACTCGTTGGATGAGCGCCTCTTCGAACCGGCTCATGAGGGCTCGGACCTTGGTAAGGTACTTCGCCATTCGGTCGTCTCGCGCCTCGTACTCGCCCAAGACTTGGTTCACAACCAGCTGAGAGTCACTATGGATTCGGAGGCGCTGTGCCCCGGCACTTCGGGCGAGACCGAGGCCTGCGATGAGTGCCTCGTATTCCGCCTCGTTGTTCGAGGCCTTGAAGCTCATACGGATCGCATACTGCGGGACAAAATCATCAGGGCCGTTCAGGATGATACCGGCGCCGCTCCCTTCGTTGCAGGATGATCCGTCCACGAAGATTGTCCAAATGGGGGGGACCGTTCGGGACGTGGCTGACCTCGGGAATAGTGGACTCGACGATGAAGTCGGCGAGGGCCTGAGCCTTGATAGCAGTCCGAGGCTGGTAGGAGATGTCGTGCTGGCTTAGCTCTATGGACCACTTCATAAGCCGACCCGAGGTTTCAGGTTTGTGGAGGATCTGCTTCAAGGGTTTGTCGGTGAGGACCACAACCGAGTGGGACTGAAAGTACGGACGGAGCTTCCTCGCCGCCATGATCAGGGCGTAGGCCATCTTTTCTATCTTGGGATAACGGAGCTCAGCGTCCCGAAGCACCTTGCTCACGTAGTATATGGGCCTCTGAGCCCGGTCTTCCTCTCTCACCAAAATAGCACTTAGCGTCTGCTCGGAGGCGGCTAAGTAGATGAAGAGGGGTTCCCCCGGGACGGGCTTGCTGAGTAGGAGAGGATTGACCAAGTATTCTTTCAGCTGTTCAAAGGACTTCTGTTGCAGTTCGCCCCACTGGAAACCCTTGGCTCCCCTGAGAGCCTTGAATAAGGGGAGGCACTTTTCCCCGGACTTTGACAGGAATCGGCCAATAGCAGCGAGCCGACCCGTAAGCTTCTGCACCTCCTTGACGTTCCGGGGCGGGGCCATGTCCAGTATAGCCTTGATCTTCTCGAGATTTGCTTCGATCCCTCGCTGGCTCACCAGGAAGCCGAGGAACTTTCCCGAAGAGACCCCGAACGCACACTTGTTCGGGTTAAGCCGCATGTTGTGCCTTCTCAATACCCCGAATGCCTCCTGGAGGTCAGCCACATGGTCGGTACCTCGGATGCTCTTGACAAGCATGTCGTCGATGTACACTTCCATGTTGCGGCCTATTTGGCTTTGGAAGACCTTGTTGACGAGGCGCTGGTAGGTGGCCCCAGCGTTCTTCAACCCGAACGGCATGACTCTATAGCAGTAGAGGCCCTGGTCGGTTATGAAGGAGGTCTTCGGAATGTCCGGAGGGAACATTCGGATCTGATTAAAGCCGGAGAAGGCGTCCATGAAGCTGAGGAGCTCATGGCCCGAGGTGGCGTCAATGAGGGTGTCGATATTTGGGAGAGGGAATGGATCCTTCGGACACGCCTTATTCAGGTCGGTGAAGTCGATGCATATTCTCCAAGAGCCGTTGGACTTCTTGACCATTACAACATTGGAGAGCCACTCGGGGTAGTTCACCTCCTGTATGAACCGAGCCTTTAAGAGTTTATCCACCTCCTCCTTGATGGCCTGCTGTCGCTTGGGAGCGAATTTTCGCCTCTTCTGCTGAACCGGTTTGCACCCCAGTTCGACACTTAGGCGGTGAACTAGCAGCTCTTCTGAAATCCCGGGCATATCCGCAGCTGACCAAGCAAACAGGTCGCGGTTATCCCGGATGCATTGCACCAAGTCGGAACACAGTGCAGTCGGCAAGGACTTGCTGACGAGAAACTTCCGACTCGGGTCCTCGTCCGAAAATAGTACTTCTTCCAATTCGTCCGCCGGCTCGGACGTGGGTCGGACATTTGGCTCGAGAATCTCTAGGGTCTCGAGGGAGAGCACCGGACCCCCAGTGGAAGTCATGTAGCACTTCCGAGCTGTCTCTTGGCTGCCCCTGACTTCCCCCACTCCCGACCAAGTGGGGAACTTCATTTTAAGGTGGTACGCTGAAGGGACAGCTTCTAGGGCAGCTAGGCCGGGTCGGCCTAGGATGACGTTATACGCGGTCGGGACGTCGACGACCATAAAGTCCATTGGCTCGGTCCGTGTAGTAGGGGTTTTCCCAGCAGTTACGTCTAGGGTTATAACCCCCTCGACAGTTACTGGTACCCCCGTGAACCCGTGGAGCGTGTAGCCGGCCGGCTTGAGACGGTCCCGGGACAGTTGCAGCCCTCGGAAGGCCGAGAGGAAGAGGATGTTTACCGAGCTCCCGTTATCTACCAGAACCCTCTGCACCTTGAAGTTTGCCATGCGAAGGTCGATGACGAGGGCGTCGCAGTGGGGAGTTCTGACCCCCTCGAGGTCTTCATCGGAGAAAGTGACTGGGATGCCGAGGCCTTTGGGAGGAGGGGCGCTGTGAACTGAGTTGACCTCTCGGACGAAGGCCTTCCGGGAGGAGTTGGAGGAGCCCCCCATTGGGCCTCCGTGGATGAGGTGTAGAACTCGTTCTTCCTCAAACTTGGGGGTTTCTTCGCGCCACTCGGAGCGCTTGTTAGCCCCCCGAGGCGGAGGAGTTGTGCGGTCCGCCCGATCATTTGCCTTAACAAATTTGGCCAACTGCCCTCTCTGGATGAGGGCCTCTATCTCGTCTTTCAACGCCCGGCAGTCGTTGGTGTCATGGCCGTGGTCCTGGTATAACGGCACCATTTTTCTTTGTTCCTCCTCTTGGCCGGGGTGTTCATCCTCGGAGCCGGAGGTATGACCCCCTCCTTCTCCACTTCCATTAGGATGGTGGAGACATTGGTGGTGAGGGGAGTGAACTTCTCGAACCGAGGGGGAGGACGGCGCTGACCGCCGTTGTCCTTCTGCATCTTCTTGGACCCCTCCTCCTTTGTCGCCTTCCTCTTCGACCCGGAGGCCGATCCTCCGAAATTTGGGAGACATTCGGCCTCTTCCGCACGAATGTACTTCTCGCATCTTAGGAGAAGATCGACGAAGTTGTGCGGCGGCTTCTTGGCGAGGGACGACCGGAGGTTGGAGTTGAGGACGTTCGACTGGAACGCCACGGTCGCCACGGACTGGTCGAGCATGGCTATTGACCTGACCTCCGCGGTAAATCTCCTCACATAATCCCTCAGCTTTTCTCCCCTCTTCTGGCGGAGGTGGAGAAGGGAGAGGCTCGTCTTCTCTGTTCGCCGGCTACTCACAAAGTGAGTTATGAAAAGCATTTCGAACTGCTCGAACGAGAAGATGGAAGAGAGAGCGAGCCTGGAGTACCACTCCCGAGCCGACCCCTTGAGGGTGGCGGGGAAGGTCTTGCAGAGCATGGCGTCGGAAGCTTGATGGATCAGCATTAAAGTTTTGAAACTTTCGACATGATCAACTGGGTCGGACTCCCCTGAGTACGTTTCAAACTGCGGAGGTTTGAAACCCCTCGGTATGGGGGCCTCCATGATCGTCCGAGAGAAGGGGGGTCTGCTGGGGCGAACAGTCCCTGCTCTCGACTCCTCCTCCTTGTCCATGCGACCGATGCGCCTCTCCACCTCGTGGAGACGACGGTAGAGGGCATCATCCTTCCGCTGGTAATCAAACGATCCCCTGGAATCTTCATAGGAAGGGGAGCGGGGGCTGCGGCGTCGGTAGTCCTGGGATCGGCGAGGACTATAGTAGTTCTGCTCGTGACTGGGAGCCGGGAGGGGACTTCTGGATTGTCGGCGAGGGCTTGGAACCCGTGGGGGTGTTGGAACCCTGTGGGCGTCATTGTTGTTGTTGCGAAGGTTGAGAGCCTGTAACACAGTTGCCTGGAACTGTAGGAACTCGGCACGAGTGATTGGTGCCTCATTGTTCCTAGGATGACGCCGATCGGCGGGGGAATGTGGCCTCCTCCTTCGGCGCTCGGGAGATTCCCCCCGTCCTCTTCGGTCTGGAGACCTTCTTCGGTCCGGAGACCTTCTGTCGTTCGGGTGATGGGGGGATCGGTCGCCTTGATGTTGGCGGGAGGCTCCATCTCGGGCCCACTTCTCCTCTAGGCGGTTGCGAAGGTCCCCATCCCTTTGGCGATTCAGGACAGTGTTGCGGAGGTCGGGGCTATGGGAAGCCATAGAGTCCGAGGAGGCATTATGGACCGAGACATGGTCCGGGTGGAGAGGTTGCTTCTGCCTCCTCTGTTTCTGACCGGTAGGGCCATTAGGGGGTGGTTGGTTCGGATGAGAAGGCTGGCCCTGAGGGGCCGGGGGAGGAAGTTGTTCTGGCTGCGCAGCTGGGTGCACGGGGACTTCCTCCTGTTGATCAGCGGGGTTGGGCCCGCGGTTGGACCCCCTAGATCTGACCTTCTTGGGAGGCATGGTGGGAGAAGAGCTAGTTGATGAGGAAGAGACGGAGGCTATTCGCGTGGCTTTCCCACAGACGGCGCCAATCTGTTACCGCTGATTCTGGTGTGGGGGTAAACAGATGAGATTTGTGAGTTCGTAGGAAACCTGAATAGCCAATCCAAGCCTTCTGATTCCTGCCGCTACCTGCAAGGAAGTGCGAAACACCGGGGTTGATTCCGGCGACGCACCCTCCGACGCTCTTGTCAGCAATCAGTGATGATTAAGAAAGAGCTTTAAGGTGGAAAAAGAGTGATTACCCGGTCATAGTGGTAGGAGGGAGGTATTTATAGTCGCCATGGGAGTGATTAGGGGCCTGATTCCCTGTGTAACTATCAGGAGTAAAATCCTCACAGTCTGTTTAGGAAACTAATCCCTGATCCCCAGTGAGTGCAAATCAGGCTCGTTGACTTGGCCAAATCAGTGACCCTGATTTGTCTCTTGTTGGTCTGGGTTTGCCTCGGGTCGGGACCCGTACCCAATTGGAGTGGACCCGTTTGTGGGTTATTGGTTCTGTGAGAAGGAGATCCAGTACTCGTTTTGGACCCATTTGTATGTGAAATTACCTTTTTACCCCCGAGCTTCAAGATTCGTGCCCAATCTAGACGGTTCCGATTTAACCCCATTTTTAGCCATATCAGTACCGTTCAACAACATTGACGATTTACCGCCCATAATGCACTTGTTAATCCAACCGATCCATTTGGGACCAAATCCTCTAGACTCTAGAACCTCTATAATATTAATGACCCTACCGATGGACCAAAACTCCGAAGTTGTGGTAAGGGTGAGGGTTTTAATATTTATATTCTAACACGCCCCGCAAGTTGAGGGCCATTTTTTTGGGCCAATACCTGGACTATACGCAGCGGTATTATTTTTTTAATCCGCATTTAAATTGTGCAGCCGGTAAGACTTGAACCTGGGATGCTCTGATACCTTATTAATGACCCTACCGATGGACCAAAACTCCGAAGTTATGGTAAGGGTGAGGGTTTTAATATTTATATTCTAACATATAACACTATCCCATTCCACCGTATCATAGGCCTTCTCAAAGTCAAGTTTAAATAGAAAACCCTCTACTCTGTCCCCATCACACTGAAAGATGATCTCTTGGGCAATAGCTATACTATCTAAGAAGTCTCGCTCTTAAATGAATCCACTCTGGGCCGGGTGGATGATAACACTAAGCCACGGATTCAGCCTTTTAGCCAAAACTTTTGTGATGATTTTAAAGGAGCAATTCAGGAGGCTAATGGGTCTGAGGTTCCCAACCTCTTTGTGTAGCGCTTCGAATTTCCAATATGATATCTTAGAAATATGTGCCACAATTCCCAGCATCAACTTCAATGTAATATTAAACACAGTCCAAAAACACAGATAATTTTTATTTCAACTTTTATTACAACAATATGTACAAACACAGCAAAATACAAAACACCTTGAATTACAAAATTTCTTTTTACAACACTTCTTTTACAAAATTTACACAAAAGCTCTATTACTTCAATTTATCTTAAGCATCCAAACCCCAGGCTCTAAGCAACAACAACCTGTAAAACATGATGCTAGAGATAATCCCTAACCCCCAAAACTAAAGGGATCAGCCATAAAGGTGTGAGTGACATAAAAACAAGCAACAAGCAACATAATTAATCATAAAACACTGAGTCATCAACAACATGTATTAACAGCAAGAATAAATGAAATGAGAAATAACAAATAAGTAAAGCACGAAAACCTCAAGGAATATAAGATAGTAATTAGAAATTCATGAAAACGTCAAGTGATTCTAGACTAAGTGTCAAGTGTAGGAAAAACAGGAAAATACAAGCATAAAACCAGGTCAAGAAAACACAAACTCTATATGCTGACTCTCTAATGCATACTTGTCGGATTCTATGCATTCCATAGTACATAGGTCCGGTGCAAGCCCTCAACGATCTCCACTTATAGGGATAACCCCTCGTTATGCAACTAATCCTACTACGGTGATGGAAAACAAGATCCAGAATACTCCGTGAATAGGCACCACAGCCCTCGACGCGCAAGCATCTTGTAAGATAGCTCAAAAACAACCGGAGGATCACCTCCCAACCCGTGTACCCCACGAATAGGCTTACAAGGCCCTCAACGTGCAGATACACCAGGTACATTCTGTGAATAGGCCTGCCGACCCTCGACACGTGAATGCACCCTACATGCTTCGTGAATAGGCCTGCAGATCCTCGACACGCGAACACACAAATGTCCTCTCGAGACATAACAACAAACAATCCTGGAATGCATCCGTTGGACTAACAAAACCATGAGCCTATACTTACATTTCCCAAGTTCCATCACATCCCTACTAGTGCCTGTCCTTAAGTTGATTATTAATAAACCACCAAAAATCCTCATCTCTAGAGTTAGTGTATCCTGCCAGACTTAAATACTCAATAACAATTAAACCAAGACCCCCAGGTCTAACTCAACAAATCTCAACTGCCGGTACCAGGACTCCCACTCAACCCCTAGAGATCTCAACAAGACCAAAATTCACTAATCCATCGTCAAAATGATCAAAGGGAAAACCTCTCCAATCAACAAAACCCAAATCTTTTATAAAATTCCCGAATCCAAATCCAAAAATAAAATATCTTGAAAACATATGTTCTATAGAAAGAATAATATCTAGAATAGTAAGTTATAGATCCAAAAACATTTAAAGAATCAACCATTTAAAGAATACCTGGAAAACTCAAGAAACATCAGTAACAGTCGACTGCAAACCAGAGTCGGTCGACTGTCCAGAGCGAAGATCCAATATTTTTAAGAAAATAATTCTAAGTGTTGACGGTCGACTGTAAAAGACACCAATCGACTGTCCAGAGCGAAAATCCAACACCTCGAAAAAATATCAAAACAGAGCAGAGACAGTCGACTGGAGAAATGGTTCAGTCGACTGTTTCGCACGAGATTTCAAGAAAAACGAGAAAACACAGCAGCCAGGTAGCGACGGTCGACTGTCGAAACATACCAGTCGACTGCCACACCTACAAGCTGCAATTTGGGTTGTGCATAATTCAACCGATACGAAGATTTACCTTACAAAAACGAAATCTATAAAAACTATATTTCTGAAATGATCAAATACTACGTATAGGATATACAAAGATCCATAAAACCAATCAAAACTACTTGAATTGATAAAATAGCTTTTGATGAATTTTTTCAAAGTAAAGACATGAATGTGTGCATATATCAAAATTAGAGTTTTTAAGAATAAATCATACATCAAAATAACTTTGTTTTATGTTCCAAAACATATCAATACCAAAATAAGTTGAGATATAATCAAATCCTTCGAAAACGCATAAAACTCCTTTTCTTCTAAAACGACAAAATACAATACTCCTGAAAAATGTTTGTGCATGTTTGTGCACCAAAGGAAATTCACAAATCCATAATTTAAAAATAAAAAAATATTCAGATTAAAGCTTAGTATTTGAGTAAATCCAAATTCAAATAAAATCTTCACAAAATCACAAATCCCCAAATTTAATCAAAAAAATGTATCAATCCCCAATTTTAGTCATCACAACTCAAATCCTCAAACATGGTCTTTTAATCCATTATTCATTCTCAAGATTCCTCAAACTCAAACTCAACTATTCTCAATAGTTGATCCATAAGCAAAATTTATCATTTACATGGCCAAGTTGCATTCATCCAACTCACAAATAGTCGAAAATTCTCTTCTTTAATCAATTAATGCATAACATCCATCATACTTAATCAAATCAGCAATAAATCCAGAAGAAATAGCCTACTCAAAATTTATATTAAGTTCTCCTACAATTCAGAATCATCTACATGCAATTCTACTCACAATAACTAGGGTTCTTCTCGAAGATCCAATTTTATCATCCATCCAACATACATATTTATACCAAACCCTAGCATGCTTTCTAATAGATGAAACACCACATACCACATACATAAAACAAAACAACAAAACAATTTACATCACTCACCTCGTTGGAGAGATCAAACGAATATAACAAAGCAAGACGAAGAATCCCTCCTTTGCAAAGAATCCAAGATCTCCTCTTTAAATCTCCAAGAAAATAAAAACAATAAAACCTTTGTGTTGTGCAGCAAAAGACGGCTGCACTTCACCTTTTAAATAGGCCGAAATTAGGAGAATTAGGGTTTTGAACACATTTGCAAAATAATTCTTTTAAAAGATATCTTTACATAAATAGATCTCTATACTTGGAAACTTGATAAAACCAATTTAATTGAGATTTAAAACACAAAAATAACCATCCTCATTCCTAAGTCATCCAGCACTGTTTGAAAAGTCCAGAAAAACAGTTTTGCACTTTCATCCCTCAAAATGACAATTTTGCAAAAAAAACCCTTCTTTTTGTAATATTTGCAAATAGGTCCAATAAATATCAGAAAATTCTAGAAAAATCACAATTAATCTCAAATAATAAATAATGATTTTTCACAAAATAATTTTGTCTTTTGAACTTTTCAAGAAAATATTTGCACGTGTTTTGCACGTGTAAAAAGATAAATCTTTAGAAAAATATTTATTAAATCTCCAGAAAATCATTTTAATTCATTTGTAAATCTTTAAAATTATATTTAAAAATACGGGGTAGTACACTTTGACCTCTTCAGTTTTGGGAATTAAAACAATGGACGCATAATTAAGCCAATCAATCTGAACATTGCTCTCAAAGAGTTCGTAAAAAATGCAGAAGAGGTCCATCTTGATAATATCCAAAAAATAGAGTAAAAACAGACTGGAAAACCATCACTGTACATTTGGTTAATTTACTTAATTGAATTATAAATTAATTAGTTTATGTTCCTTTTAAATAAAGGTAGTTCAAGAAGTTGATGTCCATTTAGTTTTTTTTTAATATCTAATTAGAGGAAAAAATGCAGTATTTACCATATTTTTTATCCGCCGTATGCCTAGAACCTAATTATTGGATATATAGGTATATTCTCACTATATGAATAATATTATGTGTAAGAGCATCCACAATCCTTTGCTATATTTGCCAATTTCTCATTTTTTGAGAAACAAGGTGCTGCAGGCGTTTTCTATTTTTCCATAAAATGGCAAATTCACTACAGTTCTTTCTCATAAATGAGAAACAAAATTGCGATTTTCGAATTATAAGAGACGAAACACGTTGTTCCGTCCTTTTTTTTCTTTTCTAATGGGATCTGTCTGACCTTTTTTTTTTTTAAATGATCAGACGGTACAACATGTACCGTCTGAACCAAAGAAAAAAAATTTAATTTTAAAAAAAAAAAAGCTCAAACGAGACATGTTGTCCCGTTTCAGGCATTTTCGCTCCGTTTCAAGCATTTTCGCTTGGAAGGGACAACATGTCCCATCCCACCCTTTTTTTTTGTTTTTTAGTGCATAATTGTTAGGTTAGTGGTTAATTTAGTGGTTTAGGATATATTTTATTATTTAATTTATTAATTAACCTATTTTAATATCTAATCATTAATTAATTAACTGGGAAAAAAAAAAACCATACGAAACATGTATCGTCTTTCTCAAATTTTAGCAAACCACCACTGCAGACATAATCCCTATTTTCTATTACTATAGATGTCATTTTCTCAAAAATGAGAAACACCATTATGGATGCTCTAATATTATTCTATGGATATTTCTTCAAAAAAAATATATTATTCTATGGATAACACATGTGTTACACGTACTAATTGTATGGATATCAGAACGCGGGTTGAGTGGGTTGAGAATCCAGTACCCAAATCAGTATTTATCCTATAAATACTGACTTGTGATAGTAGTCTAGGTATTCCAATCTTGATACTTAGGATAAATATCTCAAACACCTTTGTGTATGATATTAACCCTAAGATTTCCAGTGGCAACTCTCATGCCATCTTTATTTCAAAAAACAAAGCTTTCTCAACTTTTTTGAAATAAAAGCTTTAAACTTACCACAGATAACTCGACTTTTTTTCCTAAACATGGCGTTACTTCTCAGTGTGCTATTAACTTGGTCCCAAAGCAAACTTTGTTCAAACATAACTAGAAGTCAAAGATAGCTAAAAGTCCGAACAAGGGTATCACTGTGATTGTAATTGTTATTCAGGTTAAACTTGCAACTCCATGTCTATATAAACCCCTAATTAGCTTAGCTTCTCATCAATCAAAAACATAATAACCAGCCTTAAATCGTACAGGTACAAAATGGGTTTTGGATCCTCCTGCATGCCTTGCTTTACTAAGATTTATCGAAATAAAGTAGAGGGTGTAGTAGAAAAGGAGGAGGTGAAGAAGGAGAAACAAAAGCAAAAGAAGCAGAGCAAACTTGATGAGGCTGTTAAGGTGTCACCTTCCTTCCCATTCCACTCCCGACCCGGACTTCGATGATCGCCTCTCTGTTTCTTACTGCCTTCTGTTCTCTTGAGCAAACATCGTATGTATGAAATTTGTTGTCTTCAGTTATGAAGAAAAATCAGAGCAGAGCTTGTCTCTGTTTCAGTGTAATTTTGATCATTTGATCCACTACTATTGTAATTGTGTAGAAAATGTTGTTTCATTTATTTAATGATTGAATCAATTAATTGTCTCTGCATTTAGTTTTGAAAATTGCCCTTAATTTTTCTGTTAATCTCAATGACGGGACCCAGTTATTTATATCAGGTATCGTCGAACACTTGATTAATGTTTCATTCATAATAAACTAGTTATCTGCATGCGTGACTAGATATCTGCATGCGTGTGATGCACACCCTAACAATTTTTTATATTTATGTAATGACTGCAATTGTTCCAAAACAAAAAAAGATTACTCACCTCGAACCCAAATTCAATCCTAATCCCATACTCGAAAGATTACAACCCGGAAATGAGATCAAATCCAAAGAAACACCCACCTCGATCCCCAAATCGAGCATCCAAACCCTTGCCATAAACCTAAAAGACAGAGGAAAAAAAAGATAAACTGAAGATGAAATCCAACAAAATACTCAGCTCGAACCCCAAATTCGATCATCCAAACCCTAATCCATACCTGAAAAATTACAGCCCAAAAATGAGATTAAATCCAGAAACACCACCTCAATTCTCAAATCAGATCATCCAAACCCTAGACCTAAAATTGGAGAAGAGAAAAAAAGATAAACTGAAGATGAAAGCCAACAAAATACTCATCTCGAATACCTCAAAATTTAGTATCTACTGCAAATTAATTGGTGACTTTTTTAGCACAATTGTTTATATTTACTACAATTTTAACATAATCGCCAACAACAGAGTTAGCAACAATATTAAAGAATAAGAAATTAAATATACGATTAAATTCTAGGGTTTTCATTCATCGAATCAAATAACAATACCAAAAGCATCTTAATCATCCCCTTAATATGCAATCATAAATCCTGCAATCCTAAACCCCTAACACCACCATCTAACCAAATCCAGCACTAGAAAACCTAATTTCAACCCCAAACTTTTACAGCTACGACACGAGATGAATCAAATCTGATACCTTGAAGCCTTTTGGCATTAACCTCCTTCAACCTCGCGACAATCGGATTCAGAGCCAGAACGTTAGCGTTTTTGAGACAGACGGTGGTTAGAAGCGGGCATTGACGGGTGGGGGCTGGGTGATTGGCGGGTAGCAAAAGCGGGGCTGCAGCAGGCGGCGCATGAGCGGGGGCATTTTGATCGGGAGTTTTTTTTTCTTTTGGAATTTTGATTGGGAGGAGATGCGGGGTTGGGAGAAATTAATATTTGAATTGCTCGTGCAAAATATGTAATTTTAAAGAATACGTGCAATGCACAGGTTGGGTTGTCTACAAATGACAACCCCAACTCTTCCATTATAATATTAGAGATTAGAGATATTACTAATTTCTATACTCCCTCCGTCCATAATTTAAGTCATTCTACATTTTTTTTCTCTATAATATACTTCGGTTTAGGATTTCTAGGGAGATGTCTTAACCTTCTTAAAGGTACATTAATGCATTTTCTATGAAATTTCCAATTTTGACATTGTGTAGTCATTTAATTTTTCAACTAAAAAAATTACTAGCTCATTTAAAAGTAAGGCATGTTCTAGATCATTTAAGAGCTTCAATAACCAAGAATTATATTTATATATTATACTAATATGAGAGAGAGTGTCGATCTGTCTCTCCTTCCTCTATTTTGAAATAGAGCAAGGAGAGGAAAAATTTTCATTTAAATTGGCACGTACAATACGCACGGCTTCATAAAAAATTAAACAAAACAAAATAAAAGCCCCAAACTCCTCCAAGTCAACCACGATCTTTTCCCCTTTCACTTTAAAAATCCAGATCCTCCATTCCTCCCCATGCCCCCTCCCCACATGTCGCACACCATCGCCGCACGCTGCCTCTGTACGCACGCCACACCACACCGTCGCTCTCACATATCCATCTCACTTGAGGAGGAAAAGGGTTATCGAGCCATGGCCACATTTGGGAGGGGCGGTACTAGAGACGGAGGAAAGGGTGGCTGTAGGACCAGTTGTGGGAGGGGCAGGCGATGGTGAGATGACATGGCGGAAAAAAGGGGGTATGATGATAGAGGAGGCAGAAGCTTTGACGGAGGCTGGATGGTGGAGGGAATGGTGGTAATTTTGCGGGATTTGAGGGTAAAGGTATTGGAGTTGGAGATGAGGAAGAGTCAGGTGAAGGAGGAGAGGAGGAAGGTGGTGGTGGTAGCGGGTGGGGCGGGGGTTAGGGTTAGGGATTGGGATGGTGGAGTGCTGCTGCTTTGGGATTGGTGACGACATTAGAAAATGGAGGATTAGTTGACGAAAGTCGAGAGAGAGAGACTGAAAGGTGTTTGATGATATTTCCCTATTGAATTTGAGTTTTGCGGAAGGTGTTTTACGGAATGCATCAATGAGATGTGGTTGATTGGGTGCTTTGATTTGATGGGTTTGTAGTTTTGGGTGTGGAGGGCTAATGGACGATGCTTAAGGTTTCATTGAGTTGGTCAAAGTGAAAAGATTGACAGACTATGTAGACCAAAGCGACAACATGGTATTGAGAGGTGGCCATAATTGCTATTAAGGTCTTCAAAATTTTTCATATGACAATAATACAGTTGTTATTTTTTAAATTCGAATATAACAATTATACTTATTGTTTGATAACTACCCGCAACAAAATAGAACATGTATGCTCAATCGTTGATATTAGTAATTCTTATATTTACCCTCGACATTTTGTAGTCAACTTTGTTTATTAGATTAGTAATTTGGCTAGGCTAGCTTCTTGTTGATTCTTGTTGAAGCTAGTGTTTTTGGTGAACATAGCATGGTTTGGGTAATTCCATCCCAACTAAATCATTGATGTTTCTGGCTCTAAAAGAAACCTGCACAAGGTTTGTTCTGACCAATTCTTGTACAGATTTTGGAAATTCTGAAGTTTTTAGATCCAGGATCACAAATTTTTATTAGGCTGTGATTGGATTGTTTAGTGACTGTCAACAAGTGTTCTTAATTGGGCTGTGATTAGAAAGAGACGAGTTGGAGTGGAGATCTGGAAACCCATATAGAGACATCTCGTTCATAATAATTTATTATTATTGTTGTTCTTGTCGCTCTTGCTGTTGTTGCTGATGTCTCTTTATGTGTGTTTGCTGAAAAGAAAGCAGGGATGTGAGAGAGATGAGGAAAATGCCGTTATGTTAGCCTGGTGTATCCTCATTCTCTACCATTCCTCTTTCTGGCTTCTATATTTGGTTTCCTTCCATGATGATAGTTCCTTAAAACTACACTTGATATGAGCCATATTCTTATTTTTTTTCAATAAAAATGGGAGTTTTGGTGATCCAACAAACATGTACCCGCATACTTCCAAATGGCATTTTCTTTAGAAAGTCGGGCTCCAAGGAATCAATCTATGACTAGAATCTCCATTCAAAGCCCAATCAAAATTTGTCATCCTGAATCTAAAATCTTCTTTGAGCCACAAACATCAATGGGTTAGTTGGGATAAAGAATTAATAGACAAACATATATGCTTAGATACTGGAAATTTTCATTTTCTTTTTGTTGGATAATGGCTCGATTCTGGTTCAGATTGTTTTGGAGTATCTGCAGCAAATGAAAGTTACAGTATATCAGTCGACTGGGTTGTAGGATCAGGCGACTGTCCAGAGAGGAGTTTTCAAAGGCTAAAGGTACAGCAGAATCAGTCGACTGAGTATGGGATCAGTCGACTGTCCCGAAGTATTTATCAGTCGACTGGTAAGGTGACCAGTCGACTGTCGGCGGGTTTTAAATCAGATCAGGCCCAATTCGAAAAGGCCCAATAGTTTTCCTATAAATACACCCGTTAGGGTTTTGTAAAGGATAGACCTCTATTCGGATTTTGCAGCCGTCATCTCTTGTAAACTTTGTTTTGCCCATTGTTGAGAATAGCAAGAAGAAACCCCAACCGCCCCTTGTGGATGTAGGCATTGTTTTGCCGAACCACGTAAATCTTGTGTTCTTGTGTTTGCTTGTTTTCTGTGTTTTTCTCGCCGTTTCTCTTCTTTGATTGGTTGTTTGATTCGTATTCCGCACAACAAGTGGTATCAGAGCTTTCGGTTCGACCTAGAGGGAGATGGCGAGTGATGCAGATGCAACCAAGGATGTTGTGGGATCAAGTTCATCCAGAACAACGATTCACAACGCAAAATTTGAAGTTGAAAAATTTGATGGGACAAACAATTTCGGGATGTGGCAATGTGAGGTGTTGGATGTTCTTGTTCAACAAGAACAAGATGTTGCTTTGGAGGTAGAAAAACCAAAGGATATGTCCGAAGCAGATTGGAAGAAGTTGAATCGAGTTGCGTGTGGGACTATTCGGCTCTTTATTGAGAAGGCTCAGAAGTACGATTTGATGAGGGATACCATTGCTGCGGTGTTGTGGAAGAAACTCGAAGACAAATACATGAGGAAAAGTTTGGAGAATCGGCTGTATTTGAAGAAGAGACTTTTTCGCTTCACCTATACGGAAGGTATGTCTATGAATGCTCATGTTGAATCATTTAATAAATTATTGGCTGATTTGTTAAATTTGGATGAGCAAATTAAAGATGAAGATAAAGCCCTAATTCTGTTGAATTCATTACCCGAAAGTTATGATCATTTAGCAACAACTTTAATATATGGAAAGGATACTGTGAAATATGAAGATGTTGCAAATGCTTTGTTGAATAATAAAACTAGGAGAAGGGATAAAATGGTTGATAGAGAAACTTCTGAAGCATTGATTGTAAGGGGCAGGACTGAGACCAGATCTGAGTCCAAATCTGGGAAAAAGGGAAACAAATCTCGTTCCAAATCGAGAGGAGTTTCGAAGGACAGGAAAATACCGGCCAAAGATGAATGTGCTTTCTGTCATGAAAGGGGGCATTGGAAGAAGGATTGTCCAAAGCTACGAAATAAGGGAAATTCGACTGCAAATGTGACTGTTGATAATTTAGATAGTGGCGAGGATTTTTCTTTTGCACTTGCTTCTAGTCCCTCACTTTATCAAGAAGTATGGTTTCTTGATACAGCAGCCTCCTATCATATGTCTTGGAAAAAGGAGTGGTTTACTTCTTTGGAGTATATGGATGGTGGTGTAGTTTTGATGGGAAATGATGCGCCTTGTAAGAAGGTAGGAATCGGGAAGATTGAATTGCTAATGCACGATGGTCTTATTAGGGAGCTTTCAGATGTATGGTATGTTCCAGATTTGAAAAAGAATCTGATTTCACTAGGTGCTTTGGAGGCCAGTGGATTGAAATTTGCTAGTGAAGGTGGCATTCTGAAGGTGACTAGCGGATCACTCGTGGTGATGAAAGGGCAAAGAAAGAGGAACTTGTTTTTCTTGCAGGGAAAAACATATTTGGGTCAGGCTGCCAGTGTAACTGAGAAGCCTAAACAGGTTGTTCCCGACTCTACTAAGTTGTGGCATATGCGACTCGGGCATGCAGAAGAAAAGGCCTTGCAGGGGCTTGTGAAGCAAGGGTTGCTTAAAGATGCTAAAGGGTGCAAGTTGGAATTTTGTGAACATTGTGTTTTGGGTAAGCAAACTAGGGTGAAATTTGGTACAGCTGTACATCAGACAAAGGGTATCCTCGATTATGTGCACACAGATGTTTGGGGCCCTACTCAGACACCTTCTATGAGTGGTAGACACTGGTTTGTTACATTTGTTGATGACTACTCCAGACGAGTTTGGGTATATACCATGAAGCACAAAGATGAAGTTTTGACATTGTTCACAAGTTGAAAGAAGAAAGTTGAAAATCAGACTGGTAGGAAGATTAAGGTTCTGAGGTCAGATAATGGAGGGGAATACAAGAATGATCCGTTTCTGAAATTGTGTGAAGATGAAGGGATCTAGAGGCACTTCACAGTTAGGAAGACTCCACAGCAAAATGGGGTTGCAGAAAGGATGAACAGAACCTTACTTGAGAAGGTAAGATGTATGTTAGCACAGTCTGGATTGAAGAAGACATTTTGGGCAGAAGCTGTTATATATGCAAGCCACATTGTCAACCGTTTACCATCAGCAGCACTTGAAGGCAAAACGCCTATTGAGGTATGGAGTGGTAAACCTGCATCTGATTATAGTTTTTTGCATATATTTGGTTGTCCTGCTTATTTTCATGTAACTGAAACTAAACTTGATGCAAGAGCCAAAAAGGCTATATTTATTGGTTTTAGTACTGGTGTCAAAGGTTACAGGTTGTGGTGTCCAGAACAAAAGAAGTTAGTAATCAGCAGAGATGTGACTTTTGATGAGACCAGCATGATTAGCTCGGGACAGTCGACTGGTGGTATAGGACAGTCGACTGGTGAGCAGCAGAAGAATGGGACAGTTCTTCAACAGGTGAGTAGCAGAATCTCGGGACAGTCGACTGGTGTACAGGAGCAGTCGACTGGTGGTCTAGAACAGCAGAAGAGTGGGAGCTCGGGACAGTCGACTGTTGGCAATAACCAGTCGACTGGTAGGAGAGTTCTCCAACAGGTGGAGTTAGAAAAGTTTTCAGTTGAAAATCCTGTTCCTGTCCAAGATGAAGATGATGTGGTTGATACTGAGAATGATGAAGAAGTTCCTATCCAGCAGGAAGAATCAATTGCAGTAAGAAGGCAAAGAAGAGATATCAAACGATCGTCTCGCTTTACAGATACAGTTGCATTTGCTCTTCCCATTGTGGATGATGAAGTTCCCTCCAATTTCAAAGAAGCCACTAGAAGTTTTGAAAATGCAGATTGTAAAGTTGCTATGGATGAAGAGATGAACTCTCTTCATAAGAATAAGACTTGGGATCTAGTGCAACTACCAAAGGGGAAGAAAGCAATTGGTTGCAAGTGGGTGTATACGAAGAAAGAAGGTCCAAAAGGAAGTGTTCGGTTCAAGGCTAGACTAGTCGCAAAGGGGTATGCTCAACAGGAAGGAATTGACTATAATGAAGTGTTCTCTCCAGTTGTGAAGCATCCTTCTATTCGGATTTTGTTGGCATTGGTAGCACAGTTTGATCTTGAATTGACACAGATGGATGTGAAGACTGCATTCTTACATGGGGATCTAGATGAAGAAATTTATATGTCGCAGCCAGATGGGTTCAAAATTGCTGGGAAGGAAAGTTGTGTTTGCAGGTTGAAGAAGTCTCTCTATGGGTTGAAGCAATCTCCAAGGCAGTGGTATTTGAGGTTTGATCAGTTTATAAAGGTGCAGAGATATTCCAGAAGTGAGTTTGATCATTGTGTCTACTTCAGGAAATTGCAGGATGGTTCTTTCATATATCTGTTATTATATGTGGATGACATGTTGATTGCCTCTAAAAATGCTAAGGAGATTCAAAATTTGAAGAATCAGTTGAGTTCTGAATTCGAGATGAAGGATCTTGGTGAAGCCAAGAAGATACTTGGGATGGAGATAGCTAGAGACAGAGCAAAGGGCATAGTGAGTTTGACACAGAAGCAATATCTTTTGAAGGTGCTAAAACGGTTTGGTATAGATGAGAAAACTAAGCCAGTCAGTACACCCTTAGCCACTCATTTCAGAATTAGTGCTTCTCAGTCTCCAAGTACAGATGAAGAGAGACAGTATATGGCGAATGTACCTTACACTAGTGTGGTTGGCAGTTTGATGTATGCCATGGTTTGTACTCGACCAGACATCTCCCAGGCGGTGAGTATGGTTAGTCGATATATGCATGATCCAGGCAGAGAGCATTGGCAAGCGGCTAAATGGATTTTGAGGTACATAAGTGGCACCACAGATGTGGGTTTGAAATTTGAAAGGGATGACAATATTAGCAGGTTATTGGTTGGGTATGTTGATTCTGACTATGCAGGTGATCTAGATAAGAGGCGGTCTACTACAGGCTATTTGTTTACTATGGCTAGAGCACCTATAAGTTGGAGATCAAATTTGCAGTCCACTGTAGCATTGTCTACTACTTAGGCTGAATACATGGCAGTTGCTGAGGCCATGAAGGAAGCCATTTGGGTTCATGGACTTTTGAAGAGCTTGGGGATTCATCGGGAGAAGGTGGAGGTACACTGTGACAGTCAGAGTGCTATTCATTTAGCGAAGAACCAAGTTCATCATTCGAGAACCAAGCATATTGATGTCCGTTATCATTTTGTGCGTAATTTGATAAAGGATGGTGATATTCTTCTAGTGAAGATTGGGACAGCTGATAATCCTGCTGATATGTTGACCAAAATTGTTGGGGCAGCCAAGTTCAAGCATTGCATGAACCTGGCTAATATTTTGCATGTTTGATGATTTGGCATGGGCGGTTGGGATAGTGCTTTGCTATTGGTTTGTTTAGTATGTGATATCATACTAAGGTGGAGTTTGGGTGTTTTGTTGCATTTAGTGATGAGCATTTGTTTTGGAGTATTTTTGGAGATTGCTTGGGCTACTTGGAAGATCTCACCAAGGTGGAGATTGTTGGATACTTGGAAGATCTCGCCAAGGTGGAGATTGTTGGATAATGGCTCGATTCTGGTTCAGATTGTTTTGGAGTATCTGCAGCAAATGAAAGTTACAGTATATCAGTCGACTGGGTTGTAGGATCAGGCGACTGTCCAGAGAGGAGTTTTCAAAGGCTAAAGGTACAGCAGAATCAGTCGACTGAGTATGGGATCAGTCGACTGTCCCGAAGTATTTATCAGTCGACTGGTAAGGTGACTAGTCGACTGTCGGCGGGTTTTAAATCAGATCAGGCCCAATTCGAAAAGGCCCAATAGTTTCCCTATAAATATACCCGTTAGGGTTTTGTAAAGGATAGACCTCTATTCGGATTTTGCAGCCGTCATCTCTTGTAAACTTTGTTTTGCCCATTGTTGAGAATAGCAAGAAGAAACCCCAACCGCCCCTTGTGGATGTAGGCATTGTTTTGCCGAACCACGTAAATCTTGTGTTCTTGTGTTTGCTTGTTTTCTGTGTTTTTCTCGCCGTTTCTCTTCTTTGATTGGTTGTTTGATTCGTATTCCGCACAACACTTTTACTATTAAAGAAGCTGAATTCATGCATCTGATTGTCATCTTAGCATGATTTTTTTACCAAAATGGGTTAACTGTTAACTAAGGATGTTGTATGTATACCAAAATCCCCCAAATCTGTACAAGAATTGGGCTGAACAAACCTTGTGTAGGTTCTTTTGGAGCCACAAACATCAATGATTTAGTTGGGATGAAGAATTAATAGACAAACATATATGCTTAGATACTGGAAATTTTCATTTTCTTTTACTGTTAAAGAAGCTGAATTCATGCATCTGATTGTCATCTTAGCATGATTTTTTTACCAAAATGGGTTAACTGTCAACTAAGGATGCTGTATGTATACCAAAATCCTCCAAATCTGTACAAGAATTGGGCTGAACAAACCTTGTGCAGGTTTCTTTTGGAGTCACAAACATCAATGATTTAGTTGGGATGAAGAATTAATAGACAAACATACAATGATTTCTTTTGGAGCCACAAATATCTGAGTGCCGCATGTTTTTTTAAAATTTTTTTTTAAAAAAAAATATATACCTACACCGGCGTTTTTACAAACGCCGGTATAGCTTCCAAACAAAATTACAGCTCCTACGACGGCGTTTGTATAACGCCGATGAATGTATATCAGCTGAAAAATATGGCACTTAGAAATACCCATACACTGGCGTTTTTACGGCCGCCGATGCATACATGAAAAAACGCCGGTTAGAACCATAGTATTCCGCGACGCTCGCTTCGGCGGCATTTGGACCGGCGGTTTTAAAAACGCCGGTGAATGTTTCACCGGCGTTTTTAAATGCCGGTGTAAATTAGAAAAAAAACGCCGGTAAATCCAGCGTGTGTTGTAGTGTTATACAACTAGCTAATTAGTTAGATATTTTCATTATTTGAGTAAGAATATATAGGATTCTATATCTATATTAGTCATATTTGACTTATATTATGAAGTATTTGAGAATATTGATAATTTCCTATTTATAGTTGAAATGGAAATAAATAGCAAAAGTTGAAGGTAAGAAATACATGAAAAGAACGGCTATAAATATCTTGTAACATAAGTACACATTAAAACGCAATTAAAATTAGGAAGTTATTGTGCATAACCCACATAATGGGTACTCAAATATTATGGTATTGGTATCAGAACAACTTAGGTTCAAACGGGCAGTGGCGGAGCCAGACGAATTAAAATGGGGGTCCCAAATTTTTTTTCCCCGGCATCGACATAATTGAGCCTTTAATAAGAGGTGGATTAGACTTGGGGGTCCCAAATTTTTTTTAACTGGGGGAGCCAAATAAAAATTTTGATCTATATTAGGGGGTTTTACAAAATTTTTGGGGTCCCAAATGTCCCCCCTCCTCTCTTCCTCCCTCCGCCACTGCAAACGGGCACACTAAATGTGAATTAAAAAGAAAAATATCCATGCAAATGGCCCAGATCTCGCCTACAAGGACAAACATTCAGTATGCAGGGGTGCAGTAAAATATGTGTAAAGCTCTCAACCCACAGTACACTTCGAAGTTTTCGTGCTGTAGCAAGAAACTTAGCATATTCGACATATAGATGGCTGGATTAAGCAATGTTGAGCATGATTAGTCTATGGTGCACAATCATACCATTCTGAGGGCGCTTCAGCATCCACATACGTACATCCGGCCATGTTGAGCATAATCTGGCATCGAGATGGTTGGATTCGAGTGGTTACATAGGAAGAAGCGTTCTTTTTTCTTCCAAACTGAAAAACTATTGGTTTAATTACAAAAAAGGTTATGATTTAAGTAAGAAAACATTTCTTCAAATTAAGAAAAATATGAAGGAAATTACAGACTACGTACAGAAAAACTAATAATAAAACATCGTCATCATAACCAAATTCAGGTGCGGAGCCAACCTCGCTATAGAAGCAGCCTTTCACATTTCTCTCTTTTCTAAGCATAAATTTTGTTTACTTTCCAAGCATACATACATTAGAAATACATAATGATGGCAATCCCTAGGTGCTCAGCAACAAAATCCATCACTTTTCTAAACACATATTCGAACCAAATAAATAAATAAATAATAATGGTAACAATTTTCCAGGTGTTTAATTACCCATATACCCGAAATTAGTAAAATAGTATGTGCAAAGTACGTGTGAATAATCAGGTGTTGCTTAACCATGGAGGTTTTCCTCCAAATTAAGAACGTGCTTATTGACTACCCCTGAAACTGACCAGTTGCTTTAATGCACTGTATAGGTTCTATATCCTCAAACAAGTCTTCGTCTATCATTACTTGTGACTTCTCTATTTAACACTCTTTTTCTTCAAATATATAATCCACATGTTTCCTCCTTGCTCACCAAGTAACATCTTGGTCAATCATCAAATTTAAAGTTTTTCTTAACCCTACCCCACATTGTGTAGTGAATTTCCACCATACATAGTAGTAGAGAAACAACACTACTACCACAATTAGGGAACACAAAGATTTGCCTAAGAAAAGAAGGAATATTGAGGAAAAAATAAAGAAATGGGCATGATCTTCTCCTGCTTTCAAGCAGTTGAATCGACTACGCAATCAAATGAAGCACTTGAAGATGAGAAAGTGGTCGACGATGTAAGGTCAGAGAAGAAGGAGAAAGAGAGGCATAAAAAGGAGGACAAGAGGAAAGAAGCAGCAGCCTTGGTGGTACCACACTTCCTAGTTCAGTCTTGCCCGGGCCTTCTCTAATTATCGTTTAAAATATGTATCAGAAATAGGAGTAATATACTTCTTAGTTTCTGTATGAACAGAGGGATAATTTTCTTTTTGTTTATTTTGTATTTGAATGGTTTAATAGGTATTATGTATTAGGTATATTATTTGTATCCGACATCATATACGAATCAATTGTGCAGCTCTATAGCTTGAAACAAGTCTGTCTCTATCTATTATGACAAATATGACTTTAGAATGACACTCATTTTCTTCTTAAATATTCTTTCTTTTTGCTCCTTGCTCACCAAGTAAGCCATGGTCAATCATCATATTCATAGTGTTTTTTAACCCTCCCGCCCCACTTTCGTGCTTAATTTCCACAATACACAGTAGTATATAAACCCAACAAGATATGTAAAATAAAAACACTACATTCACTACAGAAGAACAAAGATTTTGTAGCGTCTCCAAACCAATATCAACCATTGCAATAATATAATAATTATACAATCTTATGATAATAACTTCCATCAATAGAAAGTAGCTCAAATGGCTAACAAAAGTATATAATTCATTACAAAAAATAAGTAAAATTCTTTAAGCGATAAGTCTCCTTATAATTTCAATAAAATAATTTAAACAAACTTTCAAATCCGACAATTTATTTCCAAAAGATTTAAGCTTGCAGATTGTTTATTCTCTTCAAACACCCGATCTTGATGCGCTAATCTGAAAAAGTTTATTAACAACAAAATAAGCTGAAGCCCAGAAGTAATTGAATAAATATAACAAGTAATCGACAATTTATAAAATACCACATTAGTAATTAAACATACTAATGCACAAACATATACCAATGCAGATAGTAAAAAAAATATATTTAGAATGCAAGAAATTTAGGCATGCCCCCCTCTCATGCAGTTAATACTTACTAGCTCGGTTGACAAGAGAACACCACTACAGTCCATGGTAGGGACGGTCAACACTTAATAGTCTGGTTGACAAGGGAACACCACTACAGTCCGCAGTAAGGACAATTATTGCATAATTTTCAACACTCATAGAGTGGACGCATGAGTGCCCATAAGGAGTAACTTAAAATCCTGACTCATACACCGGTATATAACATAGATGCATAACACATAAGGAATAAAATTATAAATAGATAATAACTCGTATAATCATCTCGATATACCAAACGTCATAGACCACTCATGTACATGCAACTCTACATAAACTATATAAGATGATGCATTATGATATGAACTAAATTGAGCATCACAATTATTATTAATATTCATACAATAACACTTGCATATAATAATTCAGTATATATGCAAACACTCCAATAATATATTAATCTCAATATATAATTGCACATCATCACACCACATCACATAAAATAACCACATACGATACTCACAATATCATAACACTACAAACAATAAGTATTTCATAAATTTACATTCTAGAGGGTATAGATATTCAATTACTTCAAGTTGTTGGCGAATTAACAGATTGGCTATGGATACTCCCAACAACTCCTCAAATTCAATCATAGATCTCTTCTATAATATAAATCACAGATCTCTTCTACTAAATCTAGGATTCAATAAAATATATATGGATCAATATATAAACAATGGATTAATTAGATTTTACTAATAGAGAAATTATAGTATATAAATACCTTTGACTTTCTTCTTCTCCTTCTTCTTCTCCCTATTGTTCTCTCTCTCCATATTTTTATTATTTTTTATTTTTTTGGTGGCGGCAGCCCCAACGAAAAAAGAAAGAAAGGGCCACAGAGAAGAGTAGAGAAATAGAAGTATCTTTTGTTATAAAAAAAAAACTATTTTGGCACTTTATAAAATGGTCCTTAATAATTGTATATTGCATAAAAATCATATGTAAATCCGCAAAGGCAATCGCTCGGATGTTCCCTTAACCCAACCCGGGAACGGACCCGAGGGAACCGCAGCATGAGGAATGTCCGCATCTCGTCGCAAGGCTCATTTTGAGTTTTGGGTCAAAGGGCGGACAGTGCTGTTCGGGGCACAAGGGTCCTGGTACTACCCAGGTGCAAAGAACCCCGGAGGTGACTGCAATGAGCAGAAATGTCACTCACCGGCCAAAACGACGAGCAACCACTGAGTATCATTTATTTCTTTATATATAATAATATTAAATAATGAATATTTTGGGATATTACTGATTTGGTTTTTCGAAAAGAAAGTATAGGAAAGAATACAAAGCAAAAACTTGTTCAAAAAAAGGAGCAAAAACAATGGGCATGAACTTTTCCTGCTCGCAATCAGTTGGTAAGGTCGCACCATTGATTCAATCAGAAGTAGCAGTTGGGAAGGATAATGCCCCTTGCAGTTCAAAGTCAGAGAAGATGGAAAATGAGAAGTACAGAAAGGAGGGAAAAAGTAAAGAGCAGATATACGATACTTCAGATGACGATTATGATGATCTTTGTAGTTTATATATATACTAGATTTGCCCGTGGGCACGTGCCTATGGTACATTTTCGGAACGATACAACACACGAAAAGCCCTGTAAACAGTAAAACAACAATTATGTAGTTCAAGTTTCGAAAAGCCCTATAAACAGTAAAACAACAATTATGTAGTTCAAGTTTGATTAGTATGACAATAATTAGTTGTAAATAAAAGTCCATGTTTCTATTAGTATATGTTGATGAGGGTGTAAAATCCAACTTCTTAGAACTTTAAGGATGGAAAATGATGAAATTTAACTGTTAAAGAGATATTTGTTATTTTCAATATAACATGTGTAATAAAAAAACATAAAAATTCTAAAAATTTTACAAACCTGAAATCTTGAAATCTAAATTTCTAAGTAAATAAAGAAAGAATGGGAGAGAGAGAGGGAGTGAGAAAGAAAAAAATATGAAAAAGTGAAGAGAGAAGAGAGAGCTAGTAATGATGTAATGAATTTTTTAGTTTTGGGGAAGGGAAAATTTAATTTTGGGGTTTGAAATTTTGGACGGAAAAATATGTTTTGTGAGAATCAATCTTAGGGGAGATTGAATGAGAGCCACTTGATAGCTTTCTTTGTAATTTATTATATAGATATATAAATAAATACGTATTAGAAAATGTAGTTACATACTTCTGATTTAACAGAAGAGGGATACGTTTGTTTTTCTTCTTTTCTTGATTTTGTATTTGAATGGAATAGTTTATTCTAGTATGATTTATTGTTGGTAACTTGGAGTCTATTATTTTACCCAAAAAAGAACTTGGAATTATGTACAACTAATATAATGTACGTGCGATGCACGTCTAAAAAAAAGTAAAGTCATCAAATTAAATGAATATATATCGAATAAGAAAAAAAACAGTTTATATTTGAATGTTTTGATTTGGACTATACGTGCGGTGTACATTTACATTTGTTAAATATCTCACTACAACACACAATACATTTACCGGCATTTTTTTGAATATTCACCGGCATCTAAAAATGTCGGGGAATAATAAAAATGCCGGTGCAAATGCTGCCGAAGCGAGCGCCGCAGAATACTGGGGGTATACATCGGCGTTTTTACGGAACGCCGGTAAATCTTGAATATACACCTGAGGCCAAGAAACGACGGTATATGGGTATTCCTAAGTGCCTTACTTTTTCCCTAATATACATTCACCGGCGATCGACAAACGCCACTATATAGCTTTACATCGGCATTTTTGTGAAATGCCGGTGTATATTGAATATATACCAGCGGTCGAAAAACACCGGTGTATTCTTGTTTCTGAGTGCCCTATTTTTCACTATATAGATGCACCGGCGTGTCGTAAACGCCACTATAGTGTACTTCCGAAATTAATATTGAGATACACCGGCGTTTTATAAAACACCGGTGTATCTTATTGCTGTTGCTGCTTATGGGTGTACCGACGTGTACCAAACGCCTTTCTATCGAAATTTCCAATTGATCAATTGGATAGAAACGCCCGTCTATGTTCGTTTAATTTTTCCCTCCAATTTTTGCCAAAACAACAAAAATATAGTACAATTCAATTAATAATATCATTTCAAAAACCTGTAAACTAATTCACAAATAATTCAACCAATTTCAGGCATATTAATGCGTAATTCACAACCAAACACAAGAATTAAATATAATAAGTGTCATACATTCCATTAATGGTCCAAATTCAAGCCAATTTGGAGGGGGGGTGAGAAAGAGAGAGTCTGAACAAGCCAAAGAGGCGGAGGAGTTGTCGGAGGACGTAGGAACCCACTCTGATGGCGGAGGAGTTGTCTCGAAAATCGACGAAGGGAAGGAGGCAGAACGATGGCGGCGCGTGCAAAAAAATTAGGGCTAGGGAAAAAAGCAAGCAAAATGTTAGGGTTCCCGGGGGGATTTATCCCAGTTAATTCACCGGCGTTTTTATTAATCAACGCCGGTGAATGGGAGAAGATGTGTGGGGTACATTTTAGCTTTCTATTCGCCGGCATTTTTTTTATAAAAACGCCGGTAAATATCATAATTCCCCGGCATTTTATAGAGGCCACCGGCATATAACGATACAATGTTACGCCCCATTCCTGGTCTTGTCCTACCCCGGCACGATTGGTAAAATGCCAGGGTATATACGCCGGAGTAGATCGCAAATGTTGTAGTGTCTCTACTATTTTAATGGGAGAGTTGGGGTTGCAAACAAACAAACCCTAATTTTGCAACTGAGCAAACCCGTGCAAATCACGTTAATGTTAAAATCCAGCAAAAAAATAGAAAGAAAAAAAAAACCTAAATCTCCACTATATACTCCTCTCCCCCTCTCTCGCAACACCCTCCCGTCTAAACCCAAAAACCCCAAATCTCCCCTACTCATCTCCTTCCCATCTATTCATCTCCCCTTCTCCTCCAACTCGGCCGCTCTCCAGCGACGCCCAATGCGTCGCCACAAAACTGTCGCCAGCGACGCCCCCTCGACCTACCGATATCCCGCCACCCTTCCTTCATCGCCAGCGAAGCCCCCTCGACCTGCCGATTTTCCGCTGCAACTCGGTCGCTCTCCAGCGTCGCCAAATGCGCCGCCGCGACACTGTTGCCAGCGACGCCCCCTCGACCTACTGATTTCCCACCGCCTTTCCTTCAAACGTAGGCCCTAAAATCGAGGTACACAATTCAATAAATTACAAAACTCTAAAATCCCGAGTATTCTTCATTAAGATGATACTTTTATTGATTTGGATTTTTGATGAATGAATGTTTGAAGAATTTAGGTAATGTGTGTAATGGATTGTGGTTGACTTTTTATTAATCCCTCTATTTTGTACAAAAGTTTGGATCTTGATTAGTTATTATGTCGGATATTTAGAGCAAGTTGAAAATGATAGGATTTTGTATTGAATTGGGTATTTGATGAAGAAATGATTGAAAATTTGGAATCATGTCAAGAATGTGGTATGATCAATTGTGTTATTGTCTTTATTTTGGGATGTTTAAATGTAATAATGTTTTCTTCATGATAATAGGTGCAGGGAGAAAATTGGCAAATATTTAGGTGTGTTAATAAGAATCCGAGAGTGCCTGTTTGGAATGAGGACTCAGAAAATTGTAGGGAAGTTTTTGAGATACTTCTGTGGAGAGTGACTAAGATTTTCATTAACTTGGATATTTGATGAAGAAATGATTTAAAGATTTAGATTATGTGTGGAATGTTTATGGTTAATTGTCTGTTAATGACACTATTTTGGAAAATGTTTTAATTTTTGTCAGTTTTTAGTTTAGATATTTGGTGCTGGTGGAAAAAGATACGAAATTTATTGAATTGGATATTTGATGAAAGAAATGATTGAAGAATTTACATAATATGTTGAATGGTTATGTTTGATTGTGTGTTAATGGTAGAATGGTTAGACAAAGTAATGTTCTATTATGAGAATCAGTGCAGAATGAAATGAAGAGTTTTTGAGTGTTGATTGGAACCTAAGAGTGTAGTTTTAGAATGGTGAGTCAAAAATCTTATGGGAAGGTTGTTTGAGATAGGTCATGGGAGAGTTCCAGATGTGGGAAAGTTCTTTTTTTGGTTATGTGGAATAAATGTATTAGGAATAATTGAAGAAGGTTTGTAGCTGATGGTTCAAATGGAAAGAATTAAATAAATGGTTGTTTGATTTGATGGATTTTAGTTGGTATGCAGATCTTAGTGGTATTTATATTTGGATGAAGTTGGAGGTATAAGAAGTACTTAATTTATATGTTTGGTTGGTGTGTTTTTGTGCTTCTAAAGGAAAATTTTACTGATTTTGCTTAAACGTGGTCCTAATTGTAGTGTACTGTAGTATCTGACGAATTGGTCTGTAAGTAAAGTTGTATTAGAAGGTGATTAATGCCATGAAAAGCAAATTAGGCAAACAGTTGCTTAAGAATTGGCTAGCAGGGCCATTGCGGGATGAAAGTTCAGGAAAAATACTTGCCATAATTGTATAGTTTTGGGGCCCCTTTAAGGGATGATCGTAGGACCACACTATAACTCTCTTCATGCCTTATGTGACCTACAGTGAGATTTATTAGCATTCCTAAATTTGTTGCAATTTTGTAGTACTCTTTATAGAAACTCATATATAGAATGTTTTTTGAAAGACTTTGAATCAACCGATGTTACTAAATTGGTTGCAATTTTGTACTCTTTATAGAAATTCTATAACATGTATAGATTTTTTTTTTTTTTTTTTGAAATATTTTGAATCAATAGATGTATAATTTTTTGGCTGTTAAATGTTTATTGATTTTAAAATTTTTTTACTGATTCTATTATTGAAGCCTGCTATTTTGGCAGTTAAATGTTTTACTATTTCTTCTCTTATACGATATACAAATTTATTTAATTTAATAACTAAATTTTTTTATAGACGTGCATTGCATGTGCATTATACTAGTAGTTTGAATGTGTATTATACATCTCTACTATTTTAATGGGAGAGTTGGGGTTGTAAACAAACAAACCCTAATTTTGTAACTGAGTAAACACGTGCAATATACGGCAAACTAAATCCACCAAACATACCCGTGTGATGTACGTGCAGCTCCTAAAAAAGAGATATTTTAGCAAATGCTCCCATTTAAAATGTGAAAATTAGCATATACCCCCACTATTTTTAAAAACTAAGAAATATTCCTATTTCTAATATTATAATGGGAGAAGACCTTAGTGTCATTTGTAAATGTTTTGTCAATCTACCAACCCGTGCAATACACGTGCATAACTATTATAAAGGAGGTTCTAAGTTCAAATCTAGATTATGTCTAAATTTTTATTTTAAAAAACTATATTTATTAGGACGTGCATCGCACGTGCAAATTACTAGTGTTTATATAATTACAAAGTTAGGACTTGTTAAAAACCCCAACTCTTCCATTAAAATAGAAGAGATATAAATGACTGTGCATTATAAGCACTCCATCATTTAAGGAAGTATGCATAAAAAAAGTTTCAAATACTTTATTTACTCCTGGCTAGGAATTTAATTATCCAGGATCACCAGAACCTCACTTGTGATCCATTTCTGAAATGTCAATAGAACATTTCTAGGTAAAATTAATCCTATACTACAACTGCTCATTATACTAACCTTAAACGCAAGTAATTATTTTTCCAGACGTG
This sequence comes from Hemerocallis citrina, assembly GCA_017893485.1. NCBI lineage: Eukaryota > Viridiplantae > Streptophyta > Magnoliopsida > Asparagales > Asphodelaceae > Hemerocallis > Hemerocallis citrina. Next base: position 361,433,882 of record CM030359.1, read on the forward strand.
CTTTCTTTTCCTGACAAGAAACAGACAAATGCGTATGTTGCTTTATAAGGATTGTCCTTGCCTAGAAACTAAGGTGGAAGGTAGAACCACCATTCTTATGCCTTTCTTACACTTCAAAGTGCGAATGACTGCGTGAAAGTTTTCCATCTGTAGGGGGAAAGAAGAGAGAAGAATAAATCTTCACATCCGCATCTTCCAAGCTTGTGGGACACATAGCTGGAATCTTTCTCAGATACTTCCCAGTCATCTTTGCATACTAGGCCCCAAAGCAGTAGTACGTGGACTTCCAACCGTCAAAAATCATTTGTCAAGCTTGTAACTAGTCTTCTTTCCCAGTCTAAAATCCACAAAAGATATGCTCAACATCTGTATAAAGTATAAACCCTTTTAACTAGCTTAACTTCTCGTCAATCGGAAACAGGAGATGCAGAATTTAACCCACAACTAAAAGAGAGAAGAACCAGAAGCACCTCAGTAATTTCCCAATCTTCTTCCCTTGCTTGGCTCCAAAGCAATAGACTTCTTTGTGTTGGATGTATATGTATATTCTCAATATAATAGGATAATATTGTGTATATTATTCTATGGGGCAACACGGGTTTACACGTGTTATGTATTAATTATTGGAACGGGTTGAGTGGGCTAAAAGCCCAGTACCCTAAACCCAGTCTAATCTCTTTATAAGCTGGTCTAGAGATAGTGCTCTGTGATATTCCAATACTGATAAGCAGGGTATAATATCTTAAGCGGCTAGAGATTAACCCTAACCCTAATTTCCCCAAATCAGTATTAACAATCTTAAGATAAGTGGGGTTTTGTAGAAGAAACTTAATTTTGATTGTTCAGTAGCAATCTTAATGCTTTTTAGTAGCTAACAGATTGACTGAAAAAATGGGGTAGATTTATTTGATGTCTACTCACATGTTTGTCATATTGCTACAATAAGTATTCTTCTTACCCTTACATCTATTGAAAATTTTGTCATTCATAAAAGATATTTAAAAGTTTTGTACTTGATATTTTGTACTGAACAGTTTTGTACTGGAAAATTTTGGACTAATATGTTTAGTGAACAAGATTTACAATTTAGTAAAATCATTGTATGCTTTGAAACATGTAATATAGCTATCGTATAAATAATTTGACAAGTTTCTCAAAGAGCCTAGTATATGAATCAAGTAATTCAGATTAGTGCCTTTAACTTTGTGGTGTGTCAAATATAATGGCTATTATTTACTTGGTTTTATTGACATGATTGTTGATTGGAAGTGACATCTCTATTATAAATGGAGTTAAAATGTGCTATCCAAATAAATTTAGCTTGAAACACCTAAGTATTGTGGTCACCATATTACGTATAAGGGTGAGTTTTGGTTGGCAAGGGATAATCCTTAGTCAAACCCGATAAATCAATAATGTGTTTCAAAAGTGGGGATATAGTGATCGAAAGTGTGTTTTGAAACACCTTATGATTATGATACAAAGGTTGACACCTTGTGATGGTGCAACTATGAGACAGGTAAATCATTCTAAAAGAATTGAAAGTCTTATGTATACAAAGATCTGCACTAGAATAGACATAGCCTTTGAGGTAGGTATGATCTGCAGATTCACTAATAATCCCATACACATTTGAGTGTCCTTAAGAGGCTAATGAGATACCTGAGTGGTACTCAAGAGTTTGCTTTGTGCTACTCAAAGTTTAGTGAAAGTCGACAACTAGTGGATATGTGTTCGCACTAGGAGGAGCAGAAAATTATGGAGATTAATAGGCAAACAAGTGTTGCGTTCTCATCCAAGAAATCAGACCTCTATGTGTTATCCTCTGCAGGGGAAGAGGCTGAGTGGATTGAATAACTTATTGCTAATCATCCATTTGAGAAGTTTAATGTAAATTCTCAATTCTGTTATGCGACTATCAAGCTACAATGCACTGTAGCTCATAACTCACTCTATAATAGTAAGAGGAGTATATTAAGGCTGAAAGAAGCCTAGTTGAACTTTCTCATAGATAAAGTGCAATTGTGACAAGTATGGCCAATGCTCTTGCTAAGAGACTTGAAAGTGATCTAATTATCAAAACTGTGGGGAAATGGAGTTAAAAGCTATTGAGTCAAAAGCTTTAACATCCAAGTTGTTTTGAGATTTAGAATCACTATGAACTATATATTAAATTGTTTAATCTTGTTAAAACTCATAACTCTGCTAAATGACACTCCATTAAATATGACAAATATGAAAGTTGTGCTCAGATTATGATCACTAGAAAATCATTTAGTATGGTCTCTAGGAGCACACAACTACTTGAGTCAATACATTCTGATATTTGTGATCTCAGTAGCTTTGTAACTAGATGAGACGATTATTGGTCAGAAGTATTTAATTGCTCTTGTAGATGATTAATATAAGTTTGTCATATATATGAAGAATGAAGCACTTATTATTCTTAATGAATTAAAAAATTATAGTTGAATGCTAAAAATCAAGGGTTCAGATTGATAGAGGTGGTGAATATGTTTAACAACTTTAGAGAAGTTTGCATTGGGCATAATCTCTACTGCACTCTACTTACAACAATCAAACAGTATTGATAAAAGTTAGAATCAAACTCTTAGTGAAATGTTGAATTCTATATTATTGACTGTTGTTTGTCTTGTGTAATAATGAGTAATGTTGTATTGTTAATCATATCTCTAATGTGTTACTACACCTTAAATTGAATACGCCTTGTAAATCATAGCATGAAAACACAAATAATTTTGTTAAAGTGAAAATTTGTGTTGTGATACATTTGTTAGAGTACATGACCCTAGAAGGCCTAAAGTAAGACCTACAACAAATATTTGTGTGTTTAGACAGTGCAGAATGTAGTTCTGTGGACAGATATTGGATCTATCTAATTTGTGTTAGAAGAATCTTGACGTGCAGAGTTCTTTGAGGATGTGTTCACCAAAGATAAATGTATGAAATAATCTAGTCCTACAGACACGTTCAATGATTCACAGTTGGAATCAAGAACCATCCTTACTGACACTTAAAACCTGAATGACAAATGAACTAAGAAGAGTCTTTAGTAGACAATGAGATGATTTTGTGTCATACAATAATACTTTAACTTAGTTGATCTGCCAAAAGAGGCTAAAACTATAGTAAGTAAGTGGGGTTTTGTAGAAGAAACTTAATTTTGATTGTTCAGTAGCAATCTTAATGCTTTTTAGTAGCTAACAGATTGACTGAAAAAATGGGGTAGATTTATTTGATGTCTACTCACATGTTTGTCATATTGCTACAATAAGTATTCTTCTTACCCTTACATCTATTGAAAATTTTGTCATTCATAAAAGATATTTAAAAGTTTTGTACTTGATATTTTGTACTGAACAGTTTTGTACTGGAAAATTTTGGACTAATATGTTTAGTGAACAAGATTTACAATTTAGTAAAATCATTGTATGCTTTGAAACATGTAATATAGCTATCGTATAAATAATTTGACAAGTTTCTCAAAGAGCCTAGTATATGAATCAAGTAATTCAGATTAGTGCCTTTAACTTTGTGGTGTGTCAAATATAATGGCTATTATTTACTTGGTTTTATTGACATGATTGTTGATTGGAAGTGACATCTCTATTATAAATGGAGTTAAAATGTGCTATCCAAATAAATTTAGCTTGAAACACCTAAGTATTGTGGTCACCATATTACGTATAAGGGTGAGTTTTGGTTGGCAAGGGATAATCCTTAGTCAAACCCGATAAATCAATAATGTGTTTCAAAAGTGGGGATATAGTGATCGAAAGTGTGTTTTGAAACACCTTATGATTATGATACAAAGGTTGACACCTTGTGATGGTGCAACTATGAGACAGGTAAATCATTCTAAAAGAATTGAAAGTCTTATGTATACAAAGATCTGCACTAGAATAGACATAGCCTTTGAGGTAGGTATGATCTGCAGATTCACTAATAATCCCATACACATTTGAGTGTCCTTAAGAGGCTAATGAGATACCTGAGTGGTACTCAAGAGTTTGCTTTGTGCTACTCAAAGTTTAGTGAAAGTCGACAACTAGTGGATATGTGTTCGCACTAGGAGGAGCAGAAAATTATGGAGATTAATAGGCAAACAAGTGTTGCGTTCTCATCCAAGAAATCAGACCTCTATGTGTTATCCTCTGCAGGGGAAGAGGCTGAGTGGATTGAATAACTTATTGCTAATCATCCATTTGAGAAGTTTAATGTAAATTCTCAATTCTGTTATGCGACTATCAAGCTACAATGCACTGTAGCTCATAACTCACTCTATAATAGTAAGAGGAGTATATTAAGGCTGAAAGAAGCCTAGTTGAACTTTCTCATAGATAAAGTGCAATTGTGACAAGTATGGCCAATGCTCTTGCTAAGAGACTTGAAAGTGATCTAATTATCAAAACTGTGGGGAAATGGAGTTAAAAGCTATTGAGTCAAAAGCTTTAACATCCAAGTTGTTTTGAGATTTAGAATCACTATGAACTATATATTAAATTGTTTAATCTTGTTAAAACTCATAACTCTGCTAAATGACACTCCATTAAATATGACAAATATGAAAGTTGTGCTCAGATTATGATCACTAGAAAATCATTTAGTATGGTCTCTAGGAGCACACAACTACTTGAGTCAATACATTCTGATATTTGTGATCTCAGTAGCTTTGTAACTAGATGAGACGATTATTGGTCAGAAGTATTTAATTGCTCTTGTAGATGATTAATATAAGTTTGTCATATATATGAAGAATGAAGCACTTATTATTCTTAATGAATTAAAAAATTATAGTTGAATGCTAAAAATCAAGGGTTCAGATTGATAGAGGTGGTGAATATGTTTAACAACTTTAGAGAAGTTTGCATTGGGCATAATCTCTACTGCACTCTACTTACAACAATCAAACAGTATTGATAAAAGTTAGAATCAAACTCTTAGTGAAATGTTGAATTCTATATTATTGACTGTTGTTTGTCTTGTGTAATAATGAGTAATGTTGTATTGTTAATCATATCTCTAATGTGTTACTACACCTTAAATTGAATACGCCTTGTAAATCATAGCATGAAAACACAAATAATTTTGTTAAAGTGAAAATTTGTGTTGTGATACATTTGTTAGAGTACATGACCCTAGAAGGCCTAAAGTAAGACCTACAACAAATATTTGTGTGTTTAGACAGTGCAGAATGTAGTTCTGTGGACAGATATTGGATCTATCTAATTTGTGTTAGAAGAATCTTGACGTGCAGAGTTCTTTGAGGATGTGTTCACCAAAGATAAATGTATGAAATAATCTAGTCCTACAGACACGTTCAATGATTCACAGTTGGAATCAAGAACCATCCTTACTGACACTTAAAACCTGAATGACAAATGAACTAAGAAGAGTCTTTAGTAGACAATGAGATGATTTTGTGTCATACAATAATACTTTAACTTAGTTGATCTGCCAAAAGAGGCTAAAACTATAGTAAGTAAGTGGGGTTTTGTAGAAGAAACTTAATTTTGATTGTTCAGTAGCAATCTTAATGCTTTTTAGTAGCTAACAGATTGACTGAAAAAATGGGGTAGATTTATTTGATGTCTACTCACATGTTTGTCATATTGCTACAATAAGTATTCTTCTTACCCTTACATCTATTGAAAATTTTGTCATTCATAAAAGATATTTAAAAGTTTTGTACTTGATATTTTGTACTGAACAGTTTTGTACTGGAAAATTTTGGACTAATATGTTTAGTGAACAAGATTTACAATTTAGTAAAATCATTGTATGCTTTGAAACATGTAATATAGCTATCGTATAAATAATTTGACAAGTTTCTCAAAGAGCCTAGTATATGAATCAAGTAATTCAGATTAGTGCCTTTAACTTTGTGGTGTGTCAAATATAATGGCTATTATTTACTTGGTTTTATTGACATGATTGTTGATTGGAAGTGACATCTCTATTATAAATGGAGTTAAAATGTGCTATCCAAATAAATTTAGCTTGAAACACCTAAGTATTGTGGTCACCATATTACGTATAAGGGTGAGTTTTGGTTGGCAAGGGATAATCCTTAGTCAAACCCGATAAATCAATAATGTGTTTCAAAAGTGGGGATATAGTGATCGAAAGTGTGTTTTGAAACACCTTATGATTATGATACAAAGGTTGACACCTTGTGATGGTGCAACTATGAGACAGGTAAATCATTCTAAAAGAATTGAAAGTCTTATGTATACAAAGATCTGCACTAGAATAGACATAGCCTTTGAGGTAGGTATGATCTGCAGATTCACTAATAATCCCATACACATTTGAGTGTCCTTAAGAGGCTAATGAGATACCTGAGTGGTACTCAAGAGTTTGCTTTGTGCTACTCAAAGTTTAGTGAAAGTCGACAACTAGTGGATATGTGTTCGCACTAGGAGGAGCAGAAAATTATGGAGATTAATAGGCAAACAAGTGTTGCGTTCTCATCCAAGAAATCAGACCTCTATGTGTTATCCTCTGCAGGGGAAGAGGCTGAGTGGATTGAATAACTTATTGCTAATCATCCATTTGAGAAGTTTAATGTAAATTCTCAATTCTGTTATGCGACTATCAAGCTACAATGCACTGTAGCTCATAACTCACTCTATAATAGTAAGAGGAGTATATTAAGGCTGAAAGAAGCCTAGTTGAACTTTCTCATAGATAAAGTGCAATTGTGACAAGTATGGCCAATGCTCTTGCTAAGAGACTTGAAAGTGATCTAATTATCAAAACTGTGGGGAAATGGAGTTAAAAGCTATTGAGTCAAAAGTTTTAACATCCAAGTTGTTTTGAGATTTAGAATCACTATGAACTATATATTAAATTGTTTAATCTTGTTAAAACTCATAACTCTGCTAAATGACACTCCATTAAATATGACAAATATGAAAGTTGTGCTCAGATTATGATCACTAGAAAATCATTTAGTATGGTCTCTAGGAGCACACAACTACTTGAGTCAATACATTCTGATATTTGTGATCTCAGTAGCTTTGTAACTAGATGAGACGATTATTGGTCAGAAGTATTTAATTGCTCTTGTAGATGATTAATATAAGTTTGTCATATATATGAAGAATGAAGCACTTATTATTCTTAATGAATTAAAAAATTATAGTTGAATGCTAAAAATCAAGGGTTCAGATTGATAGAGGTGGTGAATATGTTTAACAACTTTAGAGAAGTTTGCATTGGGCATAATCTCTACTGCACTCTACTTACAACAATCAAACAGTATTGATAAAAGTTAGAATCAAACTCTTAGTGAAATGTTGAATTCTATATTATTGACTGTTGTTTGTCTTGTGTAATAATGAGTAATGTTGTATTGTTAATCATATCTCTAATGTGTTACTACACCTTAAATTGAATACGCCTTGTAAATCATAGCATGAAAACACAAATAATTTTGTTAAAGTGAAAATTTGTGTTGTGATACATTTGTTAGAGTACATGACCCTAGAAGGCCTAAAGTAAGACCTACAACAAATATTTGTGTGTTTAGACAGTGCAGAATGTAGTTCTGTGGACAGATATTGGATCTATCTAATTTGTGTTAGAAGAATCTTGACGTGCAGAGTTCTTTGAGGATGTGTTCACCAAAGATAAATGTATGAAATAATCTAGTCCTACAGACACGTTCAATGATTCACAGTTGGAATCAAGAACCATCCTTACTGACACTTAAAACCTGAATGACAAATGAACTAAGAAGAGTCTTTAGTAGACAATGAGATGATTTTGTGTCATACAATAATACTTTAACTTAGTTGATCTGCCAAAAGAGGCTAAAACTATAGTAAGTAAGTGGGGTTTTGTAGAAGAAACTTAATTTTGATTGTTCAGTAGCAATCTTAATGCTTTTTAGTAGCTAACAGATTGACTGAAAAAATGGGGTAGATTTATTTGATGTCTACTCACATGTTTGTCATATTGCTACAATAAGTATTCTTCTTACCCTTACATCTATTGAAAATTTTGTCATTCATAAAAGATATTTAAAAGTTTTGTACTTGATATTTTGTACTGAACAGTTTTGTACTGGAAAATTTTGGACTAATATGTTTAGTGAACAAGATTTACAATTTAGTAAAATCATTGTATGCTTTGAAACATGTAATATAGCTATCGTATAAATAATTTGACAAGTTTCTCAAAGAGCCTAGTATATGAATCAAGTAATTCAGATTAGTGCCTTTAACTTTGTGGTGTGTCAAATATAATGGCTATTATTTACTTGGTTTTATTGACATGATTGTTGATTGGAAGTGACATCTCTATTATAAATGGAGTTAAAATGTGCTATCCAAATAAATTTAGCTTGAAACACCTAAGTATTGTGGTCACCATATTACGTATAAGGGTGAGTTTTGGTTGGCAAGGGATAATCCTTAGTCAAACCCGATAAATCAATAATGTGTTTCAAAAGTGGGGATATAGTGATCGAAAGTGTGTTTTGAAACACCTTATGATTATGATACAAAGGTTGACACCTTGTGATGGTGCAACTATGAGACAGGTAAATCATTCTAAAAGAATTGAAAGTCTTATGTATACAAAGATCTGCACTAGAATAGACATAGCCTTTGAGGTAGGTATGATCTGCAGATTCACTAATAATCCCATACACATTTGAGTGTCCTTAAGAGGCTAATGAGATACCTGAGTGGTACTCAAGAGTTTGCTTTGTGCTACTCAAAGTTTAGTGAAAGTCGACAACTAGTGGATATGTGTTCGCACTAGGAGGAGCAGAAAATTATGGAGATTAATAGGCAAACAAGTGTTGCGTTCTCATCCAAGAAATCAGACCTCTATGTGTTATCCTCTGCAGGGGAAGAGGCTGAGTGGATTGAATAACTTATTGCTAATCATCCATTTGAGAAGTTTAATGTAAATTCTCAATTCTGTTATGCGACTATCAAGCTACAATGCACTGTAGCTCATAACTCACTCTATAATAGTAAGAGGAGTATATTAAGGCTGAAAGAAGCCTAGTTGAACTTTCTCATAGATAAAGTGCAATTGTGACAAGTATGGCCAATGCTCTTGCTAAGAGACTTGAAAGTGATCTAATTATCAAAACTGTGGGGAAATGGAGTTAAAAGCTATTGAGTCAAAAGCTTTAACATCCAAGTTGTTTTGAAATTTAGAATCCAATTGGAGCCATAGAGAAGTTCAAACTGAAGCATCAATTTTAGGCAGTTGACATGCTTTAGATAATTTGAAAAGTTCTATGTAAATTCTGTTAATATATAATTTCATTCCAATTTGATGATGCTATATATTTTCATAATTTACTTAGAATCATCTCATTATTCCAAAAGAAAGCATGAAAACTTGTCGATGTGTTTCCGATGTTTAGAATGGTTGTTATATCATTCCAATTCTGATGATATAACTCTTTTATGGATTCATGTTTCATTCCAATTTTGATGATTCAGAATTAACCATAATTGATTTGACTATTCTATCATTCCAATATGAAACATAGTATAGTTCTTGTGTGGAAACTATAATAGTTCTTGTTCTTTATTTTGTTAAAGAAACTTGATTGTGATGCTTGCGTTACATTTTGCTAAGCTATCGTTGAATTGTACTAAGTTCTTTAGTAGAACTAGATACTTTATGAAATTTGCTAGAATTCTTAGAGATATGTCTCTTGATATTCTTGTCTTCAATAAGCTAGCAAAGATGGAGGAGTTAAATCTGTCAACATAGATTTCAGAATAATGATTTGCTCAAAATGGAGGAGTAAACATAAAGCAGTTTGCAAGGATATAGTTTTGGCTTATTTATCGAAAGAATAAATTTGCCACTTGCTTGATAAAACTTCTGTTGAGTTTAAGACTCTTGTGTTCATGAGCTTAAAACTCATATTTTGTTCTTGAAGTTTATTTGCTTTGGTTGATTTTGAAACTATGACAGTCTCTCTAGTTGGTTTAGTCATTGTGAACTATTCTGTTTTGATATGGTTTTAGAACTATTGATTATTTTGGTTTAGTCATATTTGAACTATTCAAGTTATAATTGATTTAGTCTATTATCCATGTTCTTTATGATTCAATAATGTTTGAATCTTTGTGATCCAATATTATTACATTGCTTAGCCTAATATATTGAGAATATAGGAGGAGATTGTTGGATGTATATGTATATTCTCAATATAATAGGATAATATTGTGTATATTATTCTATGGGGCAACACGGGTTTACACGTGTTATGTATTAATTATTGGAACGGGTTGAGTGGGCTAAAAGCCCAGTACCCTAAACCCAGTCTAATCTCTTTATAAGCTGGTCTAGAGATAGTGCTCTGTGATATTCCAATACTGATAAGCAGGGTATAATATCTTAAGCGGCTAGAGATTAACCCTAACCCTAATTTCCCCAAATCAGTATTAACACTTTGAACCATCAGAAATCATTTGTCAAAGTAGTAACTAGTCCTCTCCCCCAGTCCAAAAGCCAAACAAAAACTAAGCTCACTATCTATATAATCCCCACCAAACTAGCTTAACATCTCATCAACCAAAAACAGAAGCGAGAAAGAATCTGACCAACGATCTAAGAGAGAGAGAGGGGAACCCGAAGCAATACACAAGATGGGTTTTGGATCTTTTTGCATGCCATCCTTTGCAAAGATTTCACCCAACATGGGAGCATCTTCAGTCTCCAATTCAAAGCCAAACAAAGAGTGCGTAATACAGAAGGAGAAGACGGTAAATACAGATGAGAAGCAAAAGAAGAAACAGAGCACAGTGGATGAGGCAGTAAAGGTGACACCTTACTTCCCATTCCATTCTCGACCAGGGCTAAGATGATGATGATGACGATGATGATGATGCATCAGTCTCCCCTGTTTCTAGATGAACAATATATAATTATGTTGGGCAAGTTATGATAGATTATTAGTATTTTTTGATCCACTGATGTATTAGTTTTTCTGAGGGAAAAACTATTGTAATAGGTTTTTTTTTTTTTGAAATAAAAGACAAGAGAGTTGCATTCTCATAAATAAACCAAGTCCATTACATCGATAAGTCACATTACATCACAAGCTATGCATAAACTGAACATACACAAAAGTCTCACATACAATTGCTAAATCAGACTAACAACATAATTACTACAAAAGCCAAGAGTCCCCACCCAGTCACTCAACCAAAATCCACCACAATCCGGCCTCCAGCCTAGAGTAAGGTGTGGACAGCTGATCCCATCAGTTGTTGCCGAAACTGTTGGATAATGGCTCGATTCTGGTTCAGTTGTTTATATCCGTCGTATCTACAGCAATCGGAAGTTCCAGTATACCAGTCGACTGCATATGTGTCTCAGTCGACTGTCCCGAAGGAATTTTCAAAGGAGCTAAGGATACAGCAGCAGAGGTTCACCAGTCGACTGAATATGGATCTCAGTCGACTGTCCAGAACAATTACCAGTCGACTGTCGGCGGGTTTGTAAACCAGAATAGGCCCATTTCGAAAGGCCCAGTAGTTTCACTATAAATACACCCGTTAGGGTTTTGTAAAGAGTAACACCTCTATTCGAATTTTGCAGCCGTCATCTTTGTAAGGGTTTGTTTTCGCCCATTGGTGATTATTTGAAGAAGAAACCCCAACCGCCCCTGTGGATGTAGGCACTTGTTTGCCGAACCACGTAAATCTTTGTGTCCTTGTGTTTGTTTGTTTTCTGGTTTTTCTCGCTATTTCTCTCTTTGATTGGTGATCCATTCATATTCCGCACAACAAGTGGTATCAGAGCTTCGGGTTCGACCTAGAGGGAGATGGCGAGTGAAGCAGATGCGACCAAGGATGTTGCGGGATCAAGTTCTTCCAGAACAACGATTCACAACGCAAAATTTGAAGTTGAAAAATTTGATGGAATAAATAATTTCGGGATGTGGCAGTGTGAGGTGTTGGATGTTCTTGTTCAACAAGAACAAGATGTTGCTTTGGAGGTAGAAAAACCAAAGAATATGTCCGAAGCAGATTGGAAGAAGTTGAACCGAGTTGCGTGTGGGACTATTCGGCTCTTTATCGCGAAGGCTCAGAAGTACGATTTGATGAAGGATACCATGGCTGCGGTGTTGTGGAAGAAACTCGAAGACAAATACATGAGGAAAAGTTTGGAGAATCGGCTGTATTTGAAGAAGAGACTTTTTCGCTTCACCTATACTGAAGGTATGTCTATGAACGCTCTTGTTGAATCATTTAATAAATTATTGGCTGATTTGTTAAATTTGGATGAGCAAATTAAAGATGAAGATAAAGCCCTAATTCTGTTGAATTCATTACCCGAATGTTATGACCATTTAGCAACAACTTTAATATATGGAAAAGATACTGTTAAATATGAAGATGTTGCAAATGCTCTGTTGAATAATGAAACTAGGAGAAGGGATAAAATGGTTGATAGAGAAACTTCTGAAGCATTGATTGTAAGGGGCAGAACTGAGACCAGATCTGAGACCAAATCTGGGAATAAAGGAAACAAATCTCGTTTCAGATCGAGAGGAGTTTCAAAGGACAGAAAGATACCAGCCAGAGATGAATGTGCTTTCTGTCATGAAAGGGGGCATTGGAAAAAGGATTGTCCGAAGCTGCGAAATAAGGAAAATTCGACTGCAAATGTGACTGTTGATAATTTAGATAGTGATGATGATTTTTCCTTTGCACTTGCTACTAGTCCCTCACTTTATCAAGATGTATGGTTTTTTGATACAGCAGCATCCTATCATATGTCTTGGAGAAAGGAGTGGTTTACTTCCTTAGAGTATATGGATGGTGGGGTAGTTTTGATGGGAAATGATGCGCCTTGTAAGAAGGTAGGAATCGAGAAGATTGAATTGTTAATGCACGATGATCTTATTAGGGAGCTTTTAGATGTATGGTATGTTCCAGATTTGAAAAAGAATTTGATTTCACTTGGAGTTTTGGAGGCCAGTGGATTGAAATTTGCTAGTGAAGGTGGCATTCTGAAGGTGACTAACGGATCACTCGTGGTGATGAAAGGGAAAAGAAAAAGGAACTTGTTTTTCTTGCAGGGAAAAACGTATTTGGGTCAGGCTGCCAGTGTAACTGAAAAGCCTAAACAGGTTGTTCCCGACTCTACAAGGTTGTGGCATATGCGACTCGGGCATGCAGGAGAAAAGGCCTTGCAGGGGCTTGTGAAGCAAGGGTTGCTTAAAGATGCTAAAGGTTGCAAGTTGGAATTTTGTGAACATTGTGTGTTAGGTAAGCAAACCAGGGTGAGATTTGGTACAGCTGTACATCAGACAAAGGGTATCCTCGATTATGTGCACACAGATGTTTAGGGCCCTACTCAGACACCTTCTATGAGTGGTAGACACTGGTTTGTTACGTTTGTTGATGACTACTCCAGACGAGTTTGGGTATATACCATGAAACACAAAGATGAAGTTTTGACATTGTTCACAAGTTGGAAGAAGAAAGTTGAAAACCAGACTGGAAGGAAGATTAAGGTTCTGAGATCAGATAATGGAAGGGAATACAAGAACGATCCGTTTCTGAAATTGTGTGAAGATGAAGGGATCCAGAGGCACTTCACAGTTAGCAAGACTCCACAGCAAAATGGGGTTGCAGAAAGGATGAACAGAACCTTACTTGAGAAGGTGAGATGTATGCTAGCACAGTCTGGATTGAAGAAGACATTTTGGGCAGAAGCTGTTATATATGCAAGCCACATCGTCAACCGTTTACCATCAGCAGCACTTGAAGGCAAAACGCCTATTGAGGTATGGAGTGGTAAACCTGCATCTGATAATAGTTTTTTGCATATATTTGGTTGTCCTGCTTATTTTCATGTAACTGAAACTAAACTTGATGCAAGAGCCAAAAAGGCTATATTTGTTGGTTTTAGTACTGGTGTCAAAGGTTACAGGTTGTGGTGTCCAGAACAGAAGAAGTTAGTAATCAACAGGGATGTTACCTTTGATGAGACCAGCATGAGTAGCTCGGGACAGTCGACTGGGACTCATCCTCAGTCGACTGGTGATCAGGAGAAGCAGAAGATCAGCTCGGGACAGTCGACTGGCAAATGCTCTCAGTCGACTGGTGGGAGAGTTCTCCAACAGGTGGAGTTAGAAAAGCTTTCAGTTGAAAATCCTACTCCTGCCCAAAATGAAGATGATGTGGTTGATACTGAGGATGAGGAAGAAGTTCCTATCCAAGACCCTCCCCAGCAGGAAGAATCAATTGTAGCAAGAAGGCAAAGAAGAGATATCAAACGACCATCTCGCTTTACAGAAACAGTTGCATTTGCTCTTCCCATTGTTGATGATGAAGTTCCCTCCAACTTCAAAGAAGCTACTAGAAGTTCTGAAAATGCAGATTGGAAAGTTGCTATGGATGAAGAGATGAACTCTCTTCATAAGAACAAGACTTGGGATCTAGTGCAATTGCCAAAGGGGAAGAAAGCCATCGGTTGCAAGTGGGTATATACGAAGAAAGAAGGTCCAAAAGACAGTGTTCGGTTCAAAGCCAGACTAGTTGCAAAGGGGTATGCTCAACAGGAAGGAATTGACTATAATGAAGTGTTCTCTCCGGTTGTGCAGCATCCTTCTATTCGGATTTTATTGGCATTGGTAGCACAGTTTGATCTTGAATTGACACAGATGGATGTGAAGACTGCATTCTTACATGGGGACCTAGATGAAGAAATTTATATGTTGCAGCCAGATGGGTATAAGATTGCTGGGAAGGAAAGTTCTGTTTGCAGGTTGAAAAAGTCTCTCTATGGGTTGAAGCAATCTCCAAGGCAGTGGTATTTGAGGTTTAATCAGTTTATGAAAGTGCAGAGATATTCCAGAAGTGAGTATGATCATTGTGTCTATTTTAGAAAATTGCAGGATAACTCTTTCATATATCTGTTATTATATGTGGATGACATGTTGATTGCCTCTAAAAATGCTAAGGAGATTCAAAATTTGAAGAATCAGCTGAGTTCTGAATTCGAGATGAAGGATCTTGGTGAAGCCAAGAAGATACTTGGGATGGAGATAGCTAGAGACAGAGTAAAGGGCATAGTAAGTTTGACACAGAAGCAATATCTATTGAAGGTGCTGAAACGGTTTGGTATAGATGAGAAAACTAAACCAGTCAGTACACCCTTAGCCACTCATTTCAGAATTAGTGCTTCTCAGTCTCCAAGTACAGATGAAGAGAGACAGTATATGGCTAATGTACCTTACACTAGTGTGATTGGCAGTTTGATGTATGCCATGGTTTGCACTCGACCAGACATCTCTCAGGCGGTGAGTATGGTCAGTCGATATATTCATGATCCAGGCAGAGAGCATTGGCAAGCGGCTAAGTGGATTTTGAGGTACATAAGTGGCACCACAGATGTGGGTTTGAAGTTTGAAAGGGATAACAATATTAGCAGACTATTGGTGGGTTATGTTGATTCTGACTATGCAGGTGATCTAGATAAGAGGCGATCTACTATAGGCTATTTGTTTACTATGGCTAGGGCACCTATAAGTTGGAGGTCCAATTTGCAGTCCACTGTAGCATTGTCTACTACTGAAGCTGAATACATGGCAGTTGCTGAGGCCATGAAGGAAGCCATTTGGATTCATGGACTTTTGAAGAGCTTGGGAATTCATCGGGAGAATGTGGAGGTACACTGTGACAGTCAGAGTGCAATCCATTTAGCGAAGAACCAAGTTCATCATTCGAGGACCAAACATATTGATGTCCGTTATCATTTTGTGCGTGATTTGATAAAGGATGGTGATATTCTTCTGGTGAAGATTGGGACAGCTGATAATCCTGCTGATATGTTGACCAAAATTGTTGGGACAGCCAAGTTCAAGCATTGCATGAACCTGGCTAATATTTTGCATGTTTGATGATTTGGCATGGGCGGTTGGATGGTGCTTTGCTATTTGTTTGCTTAGTATGTGATATCATACTAAGGTGGAGTTTGGTTTGTTGTTACATTTGGTGATGAGCATTTGTTTTGGAGTATTTTTGGAGATTGCTTGGGCTACTTGGAAGATCTCGCCAAGGTGGAGATTGTTGGATAATGGCTCGATTCTGGTTCAGTTGTTTATATCCGTCGTATCTACAGCAATCGGAAGTTCCAGTATACCAGTCGACTGCATATGTGTCTCAGTCGACTGTCCCGAAGGAATTTTCAAAGGAGCTAAGGATACAGCAGCAGAGGTTCACCAGTCGACTGAATATGGATCTCAGTCGACTGTCCAGAACAATTACCAGTCGACTGATAAGAAGACCAGTCGACTGTCGGCGGGTTTGTAAACCAGAATAGGCCCATTTCGAAAGGCCCAGTAGTTTCACTATAAATACACCCGTTAGGGTTTTGTAAAGAGTAACACCTCTATTCGGATTTTGCAGCCGTCATCTTTGTAAGGGTTTGTTTTCGCCCATTGGTGATTATTTGAAGAAGAAACCCCAACCGTCCCTGTGGATGTAGGCACTTATTTGCCGAACCACGTAAATCTTTGTGTCCTTGTGTTTGTTTGTTTTCTGGTTTTTCTCGCTATTTCTCTCTTTGATTGGTGATCCATTCGTATTCCGCACAACAGAAACCAGGCCCCACATCAGCAGTAGAGAAAAGAGGACCCATGAAGACGTGAGAGAGAGAATTTTATACATCATTTGAACAAAATTACAAGAATGACTAAAGCAGACATCGTTCCTATCAAGCCAAATAACCCATAAACAAGCAGCCACTACGCAATCCCACTCATTCCAAAGATAAGACACACACAAGGGGAAAACAGACAAGCCAAAGCCTAAGAGGAGGAAATCCCAAATACTTTTACTATGCACACATTCAAGAAAAAGGTGACTAATAGTCTCAAGCCCGCTCCCGCATCTCGGACAAGTGACCAAGGTGATTAACCCTCTCTTAGCAAAATTTTTTCTAGTTAAAATCGCTTCCTTGGATACCAACCACAGGAAGGCCCGAACCTTGTGTGGAGCACACGTATTCCAAATGACTCTATTCGCAACACATCTAACCCCCCCGATACAAAGAGCTAAATACATGACGTTGACCGAAAATTTGCCGTTGGACTCAGTGCGCCAACCCCTCTCATCCTGTTGGTTACCCAAATCAGTAGGGTTATTCCCAAGCAAGGCATAGATTGGGAAAAGACTGGTATGGGCGTTAGCATTACTCAACGGTAATAACCTAATGTGCCTAGAGGATCGAACCCAGTAGTCTGCCACCAAAGCAAATTTATTGATGGACCTCGCAAAAATCTCGGAAAATAAAGAAGCCAACGTATTGGGACCAGCCCAAGCGTCGAGCCAAAATCTGGTATTTTTCCCATTCCCCACCCTACTCGGGGAGTGACAAAGGAACAGATCACCCACCTTGTCAATTCCCCTCCAAATTGGGGAAATGCCTCTACGATGCTGCCCCCCCCCCCCCTAAAAAAAAAGAACCGACTTTGCCTTCTATAACGAAGCCAGACGGTGCCTTGGGCAGTGGTACGGCGGGAATGAATTTTCCACCACCATTTGCATAAAAGTGCTTTGTTCATTTCTCGGAGATTTAAAATTCCCAAACCTCCAAACTCTTTTTTCCGGCAAACTACGCTCCATCTGACTAATGGAAGGCCATTACCATCCTCTCGACTACCCTTCCATAAGAACTCTCTACGAATTTTGTCAATCTTATTGATAACCCAAGTGGAGAATTCATAGATGGACATCCAATATATCGAGAGATTAGAGAGTACAACATTAATAAGTGTAACTCTGCCCCCAAGCGATAGATGTTTCCTCTTCCAACCGGGTAGTCGTTTCTGAATTCTCTCTATTAGGATTATCCAATCATTTCGCTTGAGTTTTCCTGGACGCAATGATACTTCTAAGTACTTAATGAGAAACTTCCCAACTTTACAATCCAGAATGCTAGCCAGAAAAGTCGGAGCCACCTCTTCACATCTGCCTAGACCAATGAGGTTGCTCTTATCGTAATTAATTTTGAGTCCGCACCATGCCTCAAAGAACACCAAAATTCCTTTGTAGGTGAGAACCGCGTTAATATCATTTCTCCCAAAAAGAAGCGTATCATCGGCGTACTGCAGAATGGGGATGCCATGATTACCGTGTCCAGACTTCCAATGCCTCGAAGGAGATTTTGGTTGGAGCAATGCTGTGTCATTTCAGATAGCACATCGGCCACCAAAGTGAATAGAAGAACGGACAATGGATCACCATGTCTAAGGCCTCTTTTGCAAATGATAAGGTTGCTTACAATACCGTTCAACAACACCGACGATTTACCGCCCTTAATGTAGTTGTTAATCCAACTAATCCATTTGGGACCAAATCCTCTAGACTCTAGAACCCTTTATAAGAATATCCCATTCCACCGTATCATAGGTCTTCTCAAAGTCAAGTTTAAGTAGAAAATCCTCTACTCTGTCCCTATCGTACTGAAAGATGGTCTCATGGGCAATAGCTATACTATCTAAGATGTCTCACCCTTAAATGAATCCACTCTGGGCCGGGTGGATGATAGCACTAAGCCACGGATTCAGCCTTTTAGCCAAAACTTTTGTGATGATTTTAAAGGAGCAATTCAGGAGGCTAATGGGTCTGAGGTTCCCAATCTCTTTGACCTCGTTAGTTTTGGGAATTAAAACAATTGACACATAATTGAGCCGATCAATCTGAGTGTTGCTTTCAAAAAGTTCGTCAAAAATGCAGAAGCAGTCCATCTTGATAATATCCAAAAAGTAGAGTAAAAAAAGACGGGAAAACCATCACTGTACATTTGGTTTACTTAATTGAATTATAAATTAATTAGTTTATGTTCCTTTTAAATAAAGGTAGTTCAACAAGTTGATGTCCATTTAGTTTTTTTTTTTATCTAATTGGAGGAAAAAAAAATGCAGTATTTACCATATTTTTTATCCGCCGTATGCCTAGAACCTAGCAACTGATCGCACCTATAAAAATGAGTGACAGGTAACCCCACAACGCATGGTACTCCCCCTTGCAAAAAACTTCTAGAGAAACTTTTATGTTCCAAGATGCAAGCATTGGAGAATTGCTTCACGTCTTGTTTTCATGAAGTAATGAATGTTCCATAACCTATGATTCCTCGCATCACTCGCAAGCAGTAAGTGCGGATACGAATGAATGCCGAATGAATGCCAAAGTGAAGAGATGAAAGGAATCAACACTGTTAGCGGGAAAAGCACTATTTTGAAAAGTTAATTAGTGGGCAAGATGGATTTAATATTTTGGAAAACGGTTTCCAAGTTTTCTTTCATGAACCAATATTAAAAAGTTGACACATCATTCCTCAGTCTAAATCTCTTTCATAGATGCACAGGAGGAGAACAATGGAGGAGCAGTGGATCTTCTATAGATTTTCTTATTCCCTCTTCCTCCCTCTTCCACCTTCTTACATCCAATAAAACACATCCTAAAATAATCATAATTATATAACACTGTATCCTCTAATTACATGTACAGTATACATAGAATCGCTAGCTGTATTGATTTCAGTTCAGTTATTAGCCAAAGAAGGATGGATCCCAACTATGGTAATGGTACAGACCTAGCTGAACAACATCGTTAGAATCATATACAGGACAGATCCGGATCCTCTGCCATACTTTTTCCCTGCCATAGTAACGGTAGTATGTCTCAGCCGTCAGATTAGATCTAACGGCTGAAAATTATATCACTCAGATAGATTGTTTTATTTTAATTTATAAAGAACAGGGGGTTAGTTTACAAAACGACAATCTGTCTCCTTCTCTTATCTCCGGTAACCAAAACGAAGAAAGAGCTGAACTGATCTTCTCTCTCTCATCCTTTCCTCTGCTCTTTCTCCTTGCCTCGATTTATAACTTGATTTATTGGTAATTTCGCTTTTAATCAAGAAATAAAAAATCACAATTCACGATAGGAGTTAAGATTTTAATAAACTCATACCAATTTGTCATTCTTGAATTTAGTGATCGTGATGTTTGATTATAAATTATAGATAAGTTTCCCCAATTGTTTAGAAAAGAATGAGCAGGGAGAAAATAAATAATGAAGAAGCATTTTCTTCACACCCAACAAAATATCAAAAGTCTTTTTAATCTGAAAGTGAAAGATAAGGGGAAAAAAATCCCTCATTGCCGCACTGCCACCACTTGGCCTCCGTCGGAGGAGGCCGTTGGAGTCGGAGTCCCAGGTGCTAGGGTGAGGGGTTCGATCTCAGACTTACAAATTAAGAATGGGTTGACGTTTTATTGTTTATATATTTTCATTTTTGGTGTGGCTGGAGTCGAGAGAGTCTATCCGTTCTCATCAAAAAAAGAATGGGTTGACGTCCAACAAGATCCAGAGTATCAAGGACGGGTTAGATTATATCTTGTATACTCGTTGTTCAATTAGAAAAAGAAATGACAAAATACGGAGGTCGAAGCGTTGAAGAGATATGAAGCTAGAAACAGGGCAGCAACAGCAACAGAGGACTGTACAGTCGACTGTATACCTCTCGGGTCAAGATTGGATGAATTGCGGTCGACCGCACTTGAGTGCAATCATCTGCTCGCGGCTGCTGCAATATTTTGGGCATACGTCTTGGAGATTGTTTCGGCCCAATCTTCAACTTCAAGTCAGATCGTACAACTATATTCAGTGACTTCTTCTACAGAATATATCGGACGACTGAGATATCCAAACTAACCTAGAGTTCTCTCTGTTTTTCTTCTATTTATTGTAATGACCTCCAATATGAGAGGTCAAGTAACACCCCGCAATCGTTAGCCAAAAATTCAAATTTTGGATATGAGAGAAATAGTATTTTTCTATGCTTAGCAAGCGATTTAGGAATTTGCAAATTATAAGAAACGAAACATGAAATTTCGTCAATGATTTTTTTTTTTTTTTTGTGCTAAAAATTACCGGACGAAATATGAACTTTCGTCCGCCAACATTATTTTTTTTAATTATATGAACGGACGGAAGATCAGTTTTTCTTGTCAGTTTTTTAATCATCTTCCGTCCGTTCGAAATTATGAATTGCTTAATCAGTTTTTTAATTAGTCATGGATTGCTTAATTAGTTCAATCTTGTTAAAATCTTGCTTAATTAATCCTTTCTTGTTAATTTTTTTGATTAAATGAGTGTCGGACGAGATATGACATTAAAACCCAAATTTCACACCACAAATTTTTTTTGATAAAAAAAAATTAAAGGGATAGAAGAACATGTATCGCCCCTCTTTTTTTTTTAATGAAACCCCATTTTTTGGTTAGACGAGCGGCTCAACGAGCACCTTTGGGTGATGGCAACAAACTCAAATTCTTATTTCCAAACGCTAAATACCCAAAATTTGAGTAGCAACGACTACAAATGCTCTCACCCTACAGAATTCATCCGGTCAGGGGCGGAGCTATGTGGGGGCCGGGGTGGCCCGGGCCCCCCCAAAATTTTGAAAAACCTCTTAAATTTTTTGAAATTTTTTAAAAAACCCCCTAAATCTATTAAATTTTATTAATTGGTCCCCCTAAAAATTATGAAAAATACCTATATATTTATATATAGTTATAGAATTTTTTCTTGGCCCCCTGAAAATTTTGTTCTGGCTTTGCCCCTGCATCCGGTACAAAAGATTCATGTTGGTACTCATGAAGAGCATGACTTGAATTTAATTTATAGGGATTCTACAAAAATCCTGTGAACCTACCTCCATTAGAATTTTGTTCTCATGCAAAGAAATTACCAATAACTAGTAGCTAGTTTACACGTGCGATGCACATCTTAATAAATATAGTTTTTTTAAAAGTAAATTCAGACGTAATCTGGATTTGATCTAGAATTTCATTTACAATACTTATGCAGGTGCGTTGCACGGATTGATAGATGGACAAATTACACTAAAGCCTTCTCCCATTATAGTAGTAGAGTAAGATATAACAGGTCATGTTTTCTTACCAGCAAGGGTGCAAAGAACTTTCTCTTTCACTCCATGTAGGCTTTGTAGCTTGAAAATTTCTTCTTTTTTTCCTCGTCAAGGTGGCTGGTTGCTGTTTCTTTCATATAAAAAAACAGTTTTGACTTCCATCTCTCTCCTGGACTCCTACTCCTTGCACACCAAGCAAGCCTTTAGTCAATAATCATTGTATAAGACACGAAGACATTTCTTCAATACTCTACTTCAGACTAGAATATAAAGGCCATTACCATCACCTGTACCAGAAAGGAATTAATACTACATCAGCAACTGTGAAAGACTCATCACCTGCACTAGAAAGAAATTAATACTACGTCCAGGGCCGGCCCTAAGTTCCCGGGGTCCAAGGTGAAAAGCCAAATAATTATTTTTAAGACCCCTAATAACAATACATTTTTTATACGTAAGATACATGCAGGAATAGAAATTTGAGACCCCTAAAATTGCCAAAAATTCGGGGGCCTGAGGCGACTGCCTCAACTGCCTCAAGGTTGGGACCAGCCCTGACTACATCAGCAACTGAGAAAGACTAATCTTAAACGAAAATAAAACAACAGGAATGAAAAGAAAGAAAAGAAATTTATTAAGGAGTTAAAACGGGTGTGAGCTTTTTCACCTGCTTCTCCACAATCGGTCAGGTTGCACCAACGCAATTAGCAGAAGTTGCAAGAGAGAATGTAACTCTGAATAAAAAACCAGATCAGAAAAAAGAGCAAGAGACGAAAGACAATGCTGCAATGGTGGTACCTTGCTTCCCATTTCACTCATAACCGAGACTTCTCTGATTTATGACCAAAGTTCAAAGGATTGCTAATGGTTAATTTTGTTTATATTTGTGTGTGTGTGTTCCCCCCCCCCCCCCCCCCCCCCCCCCCCCCCCAGTTTATGGAGTTACAGTATTCGTTAGGGTAGTTTGTTGAATTTTTAATTTTTTTCTAGCTAAAGATTGCAACAACAAAATTTAGATTAATTCTTTATTTAAACCAACCCTGTAATCCAGAAACTGTCCCTTGTTTGTGCTTGGTTACTACAGGACCATTAGAGCAAAGTCCAAGTTTTAGTGAAAATTGATTGCAATAACCTCATTTAATTAACTCTAGCTTTATGAGATGTGATCGAGATATTTACAGAGCCGGAAAGGAAATCACTGTTGTTTTGTATACCAGTTGAACTCCCAACTTGCTGCAGCGAAAATTAAGTATTGATCCAGTCACGTATTTGAGGTGTTCTCCGTATACACAGAAGATCTGGTTCAGGAGCCAAAGGTGTCTGGAAGGTGAACAGTTAAATGGAAAATTTGTCACGTTCTATTAAAGAGAAACGTTAAAAAAGATTTACTACACAAGTTGCTTCATCTCAAACTGGGAAGAAGAAAGAATAAATACAAGCATATTTGACTAGAATTCAGTTATAGCTCCAGGAGCTGAATGGTGCGTGAGAGTTATCTGAAAAGAGAATAAAGTAGCTTGGGATCTGTTACTATTTTGGGTTAATGGCTAGATTGAAATGATTCATATTTCCGTCAAATTAATAGTCGTTTTACCGTTGATGCGGTTTGTTTCTGGGAAACGTGTGGATGCACCATGTGTGAGTTCTTACTCGATTTGTATTTGAAGGAGGAAGCTACTGATCAGACGACCCTCGGCTGGTCGAGCGGTACCGGAGACAGGCTAGGGTGAGGCGAGGCTGGATGGTCGGCTCGGATCGGGGGGCTCGAATCCGAGGTCTGGTGTACCTGCAGACGGTCTAGGAACACCGGGGTTGGTCCCGGTGGCAGACCCTCCGACGATCTAGTCAGTCACTTAAGATAGAGCAACAGTAACAATGGTTTTTTTGGAAGAAAGATTGATTACCTGCAGATAGGGGGGAGGGTATGGTATTTATAGGGGATGCCAATCGGGTCCAGACCCGTTTGGGGCTGGGCCGGACCTGGTTACCCGAGTGGCTGAGGAGGTGGAAAGCCGGGCGGTATAGGGCTGACGTGGCAGGCACCGGAGTGGTTTCCGGTCTGACGTGGCAGAGCTCCGGGCGGTTTTCCGGCACTAACGTGGCAAATCTGAAGGATCAGAAAGAGCGCGTATCCTGAGGGGATCCAGTGGCCCAGGATGAGCCACGTTTATTCCTGACCCATATCACAAGCCCCACGCTCCCGCGGGGCTGGGCGAACCAGTCGTGCGGGAGTTACTCTTTGCCCCTAGGGGAAGAGCAGATGTTGGGGTAAGAAGTAGGATCTGTTGTTTCCCGAAGAGGCCAGGGGTAGGAGGAAGGGACCCTTCGTTGGATTTGCGCGGGAGGTTAAGTTTAGGAGAGCGGAGAGCCGGAAGGGCGTATGTCGAGGTCTGGGGGTCGGCGGACGAGCCCTAAAGTTCGGCAGACGACCGCCTCGCTAGTTGGAAGAGCGAGGGGACGTCGAGGAAGTCCGTTGGGTCTTGTTTGCCGGGCGTCATGGGTCGGTGGACGATCCCGTAAGGGTCGGCAGACGACCGCCTTGCTAGTTGGAAGAGCGAGGGGACGTCAAGGCCACCCGTTGGTGCTTGTTTGTCGAGTGTTTAGGGATCGGCGGCCGAGACCCTGGGGGGTCGGTCTGTTGAGCGCTTTTGGATCGGCAGACGACCTCCTCGGGTCGGTGGACGATCTCCTCGCTAGTTGGAAGAGCGAGGAGAGTATTTGGTGTTTCGGGATGCGATCCGAGCGCTGAGCCACACTGAGTTCTCGGAGAGAGATTGGCGCTCGGGATTCCATCCGAGCGCTGAACCCCCAAGTGTCACGGGGGAGCGATTGGTGCTCGGTCCGCTATCCGAGCGCCGAGCCATACTGAGGCAAAGGAGAGCGATTGGTGCTCGGGATGCGATCCGAGCACCGAGCTCCTTAGAGTGAAAAAGGGGAGGATTGGTGCTTTTGCTGCTACCCGAGCTCCGAGCCCTTACTAAAAAGGACGAAGGTGGCATGGCTCGAGCTTTGATCCGAGCTCCGAGCCCCACCTAAGAAAGGAGGTGGCCTGGCTCGCGCTTCGATCCGAGCTCTGAGCCCCTACTGTGAAGGGAGAAGATGGCATGGCTCGATCTTCGATCCGAGCTCCAAGCCCCACCTGAGAAAGGAGAAGGTGGCCTGGCTCGCGCTTCTATCCAAGCTTCGATCCCCCACCTGAAAACGGAGGTGGCCTGGCTCGCGCTTCTATTCGAGCTCCGAGCCCCTACTGTGAAGGGAGAAGATGGCATGGCTCGAGCTTCGATCCGAGCGTCGACCCCTCTGTGAGGAAGAGAAGGGGAATTGGCTCGAGCTTCTATCCGAGCTCCGAGCCCCACCTGAGAAAGGATAAGGTGGCCTGGCTCGTGCTTCGATCCGAGCTCCGAGCCCCACCTGAGAAAGGAGAAGGTGGCCTGGCTCGTGCTTCGATCCGAGCTCTGAGCCCCTACTGTGAAGAGAGAAGATGGCATGGCTCGAGCTTCGATCCGAGCGTCGACCCCTCTGTGAGGAAGAGAAGGGGAATTGGCTCGAGCTTCGATCCGAGCTCCGAGCCCCACCTGAGAAAGGAGAAGGTGGTCTGGCTTGCGCTTCAATCCGAGCTCCGAGCCCCACCTGAAAAAGGGAAGGTGGTGTGGCTCACGCTTCGATCCGAGCTCCGAGCCCCACCTGAGAAAGGAGAAGGTGGCCTGGCTCGCGCTTCGATCCGAGCTCCGAGCCCCTACTGTGAAGAGAGAGATGGCATGGCTCGAGCTTCGATCCGAGCGTCGACCCCTCTGTGAGGAAGAGAAGGGGAATTGGCCCGAGCTTCTATCCAAGCTCTGAGCCCCACCTGAGAAAGGAGAAGGTGGCCTGGTTCGCGCTTCGATCCGAGCTCCGAGCCCCACCTGAGAAAGGAGAAGGCGGCCTGGCTCGCGCTTCGATCCGAGCTCCGAGCCCCTACTGTGAAGAGAGAAGATGGCATGGCTCGAGCTTCGATCCGAGCGTCGACCCCTCTGTGAGGAAGAGAAGGGGAATTGGCTCGAGCTTCGATCCGAGCTCCGAGCCCCACCTGAGAAAGGGAAGGTGGCCTGGCTCGCGCTTCGATCCGAGCTCCGAGCCTTGCCTGAGAAAGGAGAAGGTGGCCTGGCTCGCGCTTCGATCCGAGCTCCGAGCCCCTACTGTGAAGAGAGAAGATGGCATGGCTCGAGCTTCGATCCGAGCGTCGACCCCTCTGTGAGGAAGAGAAGGAGAATTGGCCCGAGCTTCTATCCGAGCTCCGAGCCCCACCTGAGAAAGGAGAAGGTGGCCTGGCTCGCGCTTCGATCCGAGCTTCGAGCCCCACCTAAGAAAGGAGAAGGTGGCCTGGCTCGTGCTTCCATCCGAGCTCCGAGCCCCTCTGAGGAAGAGAGGGTGGCATGGCTCGAGCTTCGATCCGAGCTCCGAGGCCTAACTGAGAAAGGAGAAGGTAGCCTGGCTCGCGCTTCTATCCGAGTTCCGAGCTCCTCTGTGAGTAAGAGAAGATGGCATGGCTCGAGCTTCGATCCGAGCGTCGACCCATCTGTGAGGAAGAGAAGGAAAATTGGCTCGAGCTTCTATCCGAGCTCCGAGCCCCCATGAGAAAGGAGAAGGCGGCATGGCTCGAGCTTCGATCCGAGCTCCGAGCCCCAAACTGAGAGGTGAAGGTGGCCTGGCTCGAGCGCCCATCCGAGCGTCGACCCCTCTGTGAGGAAGAGAAGGGGAATTGGCTCGCGCTTCTATCCGAGCCCTCTGACTTGGTGAAATTTTTCCTATATAGCAAAGAGGAAGGGGTAGTTGGGTGAGTCCCCACCCAGTCACTCAACCAAAATCCACCACAATCCGGCCTCCAGCCTAGAGTAAGGTGTGGACAGCTGATCCCATCAGTTGTTGCCGAAACTGTTGGATAATGGCTCGATTCTGGTTCAGTTGTTTATATCCGTCGTATCTACAGCAATCGGAAGTTCCAGTATACCAGTCGACTGCATATGTGTCTCAGTCGACTGTCCCGAAGGAATTTTCAAAGGAGCTAAGGATACAGCAGCAGAGGTTCACCAGTCGACTGAATATGGATCTCAGTCGACTGTCCAGAACAATTACCAGTCGACTGATAAGAAGACCAGTCGACTGTCGGCG
Organism: Hemerocallis citrina; assembly: GCA_017893485.1. Classification (NCBI taxonomy): domain Eukaryota; kingdom Viridiplantae; phylum Streptophyta; class Magnoliopsida; order Asparagales; family Asphodelaceae; genus Hemerocallis; species Hemerocallis citrina. Next base: position 361,460,993 of record CM030359.1, read on the forward strand.
GGTTTGTAAACCAGAATAGGCCCATTTCGAAAGGCCCAGTAGTTTCACTATAAATACACCCGTTAGGGTTTTGTAAAGAGTAACACCTCTATTCGAATTTTGCAGCCGTCATCTTTGTAAGGGTTTGTTTTCGCCCATTGGTGATTATTTGAAGAAGAAACCCCAACCGCCCCTGTGGATGTAGGCACTTGTTTACCGAACCACGTAAATCTTTGTGTCCTTGTGTTTGTTTGTTTTCTGGTTTTTCTCGCTATTTCTCTCTTTGATTGGTGATCCATTCGTATTCCGCACAACAAGTGGTATCAGAGCTTCGGGTTCGACCTAGAGGGAGATGGCGAGTGAAGCAGATACGACCAAGGATGTTGCGGGATCAAGTTCTTCCAGAACAACGATTCACAACGCAAAATTTGAAGTTGAAAATTTTGATGGAACAAATAATTTCGGGATGTGGCAGTGTGAGGTGTTGGATGTTCTTGTTCAACAAGAACAAGATGTTGCTTTGGAGGTAGAAAAACCAAAGAATATGTCCGAAGCAGATTGGAAGAAGTTGAACCGAGTTGCGTGTGGGACTATTCGGCTCTTTATCGCGAAGGCTCAGAAGTACGATTTGATGAAGGATACCATGGCTGCGGTGTTGTGGAAGAAACTCGAAGACAAATACATGAGGAAAAGTTTGGAGAATCGGCTGTATTTGAAGAAGAGACTTTTTCGCTTCACCTATACTGAAGGTATGTCTATGAATGCTCATGTTGAATCATTTAATAAATTATTGGCTGATTTGTTAAATTTGGATGAGCAAATTAAAGATGAAGATAAAGCCCTAATTCTGTTGAATTCATTACCCGAATGTTATGACCATTTAGCAACAACTTTAATATATGGAAAAGATACTGTTAAATATGAAGATGTTGCAAATGCTCTGTTGAATAATGAAACTAGGAGAAGGGATAAAATGGTTGATAGAGAAACTTCTGAAGCATTGATTGTAAGGGGCAGAACTGAGACCAGATCTGAGACCAAATCTGGGAATAAAGGAAACAAATCTCGTTTCAGATCGAGAGGAGTTTCAAAGGACAGAAAGATACCAGCCAGAGATGAATGTGCTTTCTGTCATGAAAGGGGGCATTGGAAAAAGGATTGTCCGAAGCTGCGAAATAAGGGAAATTCGACTGCAAATGTGACTGTTGATAATTTAGATAGTGATGATGATTTTTTCTTTGCACTTGCAACTAGTCCCTCACTTTATCAAGATGTATGGTTTTTTGATACAGCAGCATCCTATCATATGTCTTGGAGAAAGGAGTGGTTTACTTCCTTAGAGTATATGGATGGTGGGGTAGTTTTGATGGGAAATGATGCGCCTTGTAAGAAGGTAGGAATCGGGAAGATTGAATTGTTAATGCACGATGGTCTTATTAGGGAGCTTTCAGATGTATGGTATGTTCCAGATTTGAAAAAGAATTTGATTTCACTTGGTGTTTTGGAGGCCAGTGAATTGAAATTTGCTAGTGAAGGTGGCATTCTGAAGGTGACTAACGGATCACTCGTGGTGATGAAAGGGAAAAGAAAAAGGAACTTGTTTTTCTTGCAGGGAAAAACGTATTTGGGTCAGGCTGCCAGTGTAACTGAAAAGCCTAAACAGGTTGTTCCCGACTCTACAAGGTTGTGGCATATGCGACTCGGGCATGCAGGAGAAAAGGCCTTGCAGGGGCTTGTGAAGCAAGGGTTGCTTAAAGATGCTAAAGGTTGCAAGTTGGAATTTTGTGAACATTGTGTGTTAGGTAAGCAAACCAGGGTGAGATTTGGTACAGCTGTACATCAGACAAAGGGTATCCTCGATTATGTGCACACAGATGTTTGGGGCCCTACTCAGACACCTTCTATGAGTGGTAGACACTGGTTTGTTACGTTTGTTGATGACTACTCCAGACGAGTTTGGGTATATACCATGAAACACAAAGATGAAGTTTTGACATTGTTCACAAGTTGGAAGAAGAAAGTTGAAAACCAGACTGGAAGGAAGATTAAGGTTCTGAGATCAGATAATGGAGGGGAATACAAGAACGATCCGTTTCTGAAATTGTGTGAAGATGAAGGGATCCAGAGGCACTTCACAGTTAGCAAGACTCCACAGCAAAATGGGGTTGCAGAAAGGATGAACAGAACCTTACCTGAGAAGGTGAGATGTATGCTAGCACAGTCTGGATTGAAGAAGACATTTTGGGCAGAAGCTGTTATATATGCAAGCCACATCGTCAACCGTTTACCATCAGCAGCACTTGAAGGCAAAACGCCTATTGAGGTATGGAGTGGTAAACCTGCATCTGATTATAGTTTTTTGCATATATTTGGTTGTCCTGCTTATTTTCATGTAACTGAAACTAAACTTGATGCAAGAGCCAAAAAGGCTATATTTGTTGGTTTTAGTACTGGTGTCAAAGGTTACAGGTTGTGGTGTCCAGAACAGAAGAAGTTAGTAATCAGCAGGGATGTTACCTTTGATGAGACCAGCATGAGTAGCTCGGGACAGTCGACTGGGACTCATCCTCAGTCGACTGGTGATCAGGAGAAGCAGAAGATCAGCTCGGGACAGTCGACTGGCAAATGCTCTCAGTCGACTGGTGGGAGAGTTCTCCAACAGGTGGAGTTAGAAAAGCTTTCAGTTGAAAATCCTACTCCTGCCCAAAATGAAGATGATGTGGTTGATACTGAGGATGAGGAAGAAGTTCCTATCCAAGATCCTCCCCAGCAGGAAGAATCAATTGCAGCAAGAAGGCAAAGAAGAGATATCAAACGACCATCTCGCTTTACAGAAACAGTAGCATTTGCTCTTCCCATTGTTGATGATGAAGTTCCCTCCAACTTCAAAGAAGCTACTAGAAGTTCTGAAAATGCAGATTGGAAAGTTGCTATGGATGAAGAGATGAACTCTCTTCATAAGAACAAGACTTGGGATCTAGTGCAATTGCCAAAGGGGAAGAAAGCCATCGGTTGCAAGTGGGTATATACGAAGAAAGAAGGTCCAAAAGACAGTGTTCGGTTCAAAGCCAGACTAGTTGCAAAGGGGTATGCTCAACAGGAAGGAATTGACTATAATGAAGTGTTCTCTCCGGTTGTGAAGCATCCTTCTATTCGGATTTTATTGGCATTGGTAGCACAGTTTGATCTTGAATTGACACAGATGGATGTGAAGACTGCATTCTTACATGGGGACCTAGATGAAGAAATTTATATGTTGCAGCCAGATGGGTATAAGATTACTGGGAAGGAAAGTTCTGTTTGCAGGTTGAAAAAGTCTCTCTATGGGTTGAAGCAATCTCCAAGGCAGTGGTATTTGAGGTTTGATCAGTTTATGAAAGTGCAGAGATATTCTAGAAGTGAGTATGATCATTGTGTCTATTTTAGAAAATTGCAGGATAACTCTTTCATATATCTGTTATTATATGTGGATGACATGTTGATTGCCTCTAAAAATGCTAAGGAGATTCAAAATTTGAAGAATCAGCTGAGTTCTGAATTCGAGATGAAGGATCTTGGTGAAGCCAAGAAGATACTTGGGATGGAGATAGCTAGAGACAGAGTAAAGGGCATAGTAAGTTTGACACAGAAGCAATATCTATTGAAGGTGCTGAAACGGTTTGGTATAGATGAGAAAACTAAACCAGTCAGTACACCCTTAGCCACTCATTTCAGAATTAGTGCTTCTCAGTCTCCAAGTACAGATGAAGAGAGACAGTATATGGCTAATGTACCTTACACTAGTGTGGTTGGCAGTTTTATGTATGCCATGGTTTGCACTCGACCAGACATTTCTCAGGCGGTGAGTATGGTCAGTCGATATATGCATGATCCAGGCAGAGAGCATTGGCAAGCGGCTAAGTGGATTTTGAGGTACATAAGTGGCACCACAGATGTGGGTTTGAAGTTTGAAAGGGATAACAATATTAGCAGACTATTGGTGGGTTATGTTGATTCTGACTATGCAGGTGATCTAGATAAGAGGCGATCTACTATAGGCTATTTGTTTACTATGGCTAGGGCACCTATAAGTTGGAGGTCCAATTTGCAGTCCACTGTAGCATTGTCTACTACTGAGGCTGAATACATGGCAGTTGCTGAGGCCATGAAGGAAGCCATTTGGATTCATGGACTTTTGAAGAGCTTGGGAATTCATCGGGAGAAGGTGGAGGTACACTATGACAGTCAGAGTGCTATCCATTTAGCGAAGAACCAAGTTCATCATTCGAGGACCAAACATATTGATGTCCGTTATCATTTTGTCCGTGATTTGATAAAGGATGGTGATATTCTTCTGGTGAAGATTGGGACAGCTGATAATCCTGCTGATATGTTGACCAAAATTGTTGGGACAGCCAAGTTCAAGCATTGCATGAACCTGGCTAATATTTTGCATGTTTGATGATTTGGCATGGGCGGTTGGATGGTGCTTTGCTATTTGTTTGCTTAGTATGTGATATCATACTAAGGTGGAGTTTGGTTTGTTGTTACATTTGGTGATGAGCATTTGTTTTGGAGTATTTTTGGAGATTGCTTGGGCTACTTGGAAGATCTCGCCAAGGTGGAGATTGTTGGATAATGGCTCGATTCTGGTTCAGTTGTTTATATCCGTCGTATCTACAACAATCGGAAGTTCCAGTATACCAGTCGACTGCATATGTGTCTCAGTCGACTGTCCCGAAGGAATTTTCAAAGGAGCTAAGGATACAGCAGCAGAGGTTCACCAGTCGACTGAATATGGATCTCAGTCGACTGTCCAGAACAATTACCAGTCGACTGATAAGAAGACCAGTCGACTGTCGGTGGGTTTGTAAACCAGAATAGGCCCATTTCGAAAGGCCCAGTAGTTTCACTATAAATACACCCGTTAGGGTTTTGTAAAGAGTAACATCTCTATTCGGATTTTGCAGCCGTCATCTTTGTAAGGGTTTGTTTTCGCCCATTGGTGATTATTTGAAGAAGAAACCCCAACCACCCCTGTGGATGTAGGCACTTGTTTGCCGAACCACGTAAATCTTTGTGTCCTTGTGTTTGTTTGTTTTCTGGTTTTTCTCGCTATTTCTCTCTTTGATTGGTGATCCATTCGTATTCCGCACAACAGAAACCAGGCCCCACATCAGCAGTAGAGAAAAGAGGACCCATGAAGACGTGAGAGAGAGAATTTTATACATCATTTGAACAAAATTACAAGAATGACTAAAGCAGACATCGTTCCTATCAAGCCAAATGACCCATAAACAAGCAGCCACTACGCAATCCCACTCATTCCAAAGATAAGACACACACAAGGGGAAAACAGACAAGCCAAAGCCTAAGAGGAGGAAATCCCAAATACTTTTACTATGCACACATTCAAGAAAAAGGTGACTAATAGTCTCAAGCCCGCTCCCGCATCTCGGACAAGTGACCAAGGTGATTAACCCTCTCTTAGCAAAATTTTTTCTAGTTAAAATCGCTTCCTTGGATACCAACCACAGGAAGGCCCGGACCTTGTGTGGAGCACAAGTATTCCAAATGACTCTATTCGCAACACATCTAACCCCCCCGATACAGAGAGCTAAATACATGATGTTGACCGAAAATTTGCCGTTGGACTCAGTGCGCCAATCCCTCTCATCCTGTTGGTTACCCAAATCAGTAGGGTTATTCCCAAGCAAGGTATAGATTGGGAAAAGACTGGTATGGGCGTTAGCATTACTCAACGGTAATAACCTAATGTGCCTAGAGGATCGAACCCAGTAGTCTGCCACCAAAGCAAATTTATTGATGGACCTCGCAAAAATCTCGGAAAATAAAGAAGCCAACGTATTGGGACCAGCCTAAGCGTCGAGCCAAAATTTGGTATTTTTCCCATTCCCCACCCTACTCGGGGAGTGACAAAGGAACAGATCACCCACCTTGTCAATTCCCCTCCAAATTGGGGAAATGCCTCTACGATGCTGCCCCCCCCCCCCCTAAAAAAAAAGAACCGACTTTGCCTTCTATAACGAAGCCAGACGGTGCCTTGGGCAGTGGTACGGCGGGAATGAATTTTCCACCACCATTTGCATAAAAGTGCTTTGTTCATTTCTCGGAGATTTAAAATTCCCAAACCTCCAAACTCTTTTTTCCGGCAAACTACGCTCCATCTGACTAATGGAAGGCCATTACCATCCTCTCGACTACCCTTCCATAAGAACTCTCTACGAATTTTGTCAATCTTATTGATAACCCAAGTGGAGAATTCATAGATGTACATCCAATATATCGGGAGATTAGAGAGTACAACATTAATAAGTGTGACTCTGCCCCCAAGCGATAGATGTTTCCTCTTCCAACCGGGTAGTCGTTTCTGAATTCTCTCTATTAGGATTATCCAATCATTTCGCTTGAGTTTTCCTGGACGCAATGAGACTTCTAAGTACTTAATGAGAAACTTCCCAACTTTACAATCCAGAATGCTAGCCAGAAAAGTCGGAGCCACCTCTTCACATCTGCCTAGACCAATGAGGTTGCTCTTATCGTAATTAATTTTGAGTCCGCACCATGCCTCAAAGAACACCAAAATTCCTTTGTAGGTGAGAACCGCGTTAATATCATTTCTCCCAAAAAGAAGCGTATCATCGGCGTACTGCAGAATGGGGACGCCATGATTACCGTGTCCAGACTTCCAATGCCTCGAAGGAGATTTTGGTTGGAGCAATGCTGTGTCATTTCAGATAGCACATCGGCCACCAAAGTGAATAGAAGAACGGACAATGGATCACCATGTCTAAGGCATCTTTTGCAAATGATAAGGTTGCTTACAATACCGTTCAACAACACCGACAATTTACCGCCCTTAATGTAGTTGTTAATCCAACTAATCCATTTGGGACCAAATCCTCTAGACTCTAGAACCCTTTATAAGACTATCCCATTCCACCGTATCATAGGCCTTCTCAAAGTCAAGTTTAAGTAGAAAGCCCTCTACTCTGTCCCTATCGCACTGAAAGATGGTCTCATGGGCAATAGCTATACTATCTAAGATATCTCACCCTTAAATGAATTCACTCTGGGCCGGGTGGATGATAGCACTAAGCCACGGATTCAGCCTTTTAGCCAAAACTTTTGTGATGATTTTAAAGAAGCAATTCAGGAAGCTAATGGGTCTGAGGTTCCCAATCTCTTTGACCTCGTTAGTTTTGGGAATTAAAACAATTGACACATAATTGAGCCGATCAATCTGAGTGTTGCTTTCAAAAAGTTCGTAAAAAATGCAGAAGCAGTCCATCTTGATAATATCCAAAAAGTAGAGTAAAAAAAGACGAGAAAACCATCACTGTACATTTGGTTTACTTAATTGAATTATAAATTAATTAGTTTATGTTCCTTTTAAATAAAGGTAGTTCAACAAGTTGATGTCCATTTAGTTTTTTTTTTTATCTAATTGGAGGGAAAAAAAATGCAGTATTTACCATATTTTTTATCCGCCGTATGCCTAGAACCTAGCAACTGATCGCACCTATAAAAATGAGTGACAGGTAACCCCACAACGCATGGTACTCCCCCTTGCAAAAAACTTCTAGAGAAACTTTTATGTTCCAAGATGCAAGCATTGGAGAATTGCTTCACGTCTTGTTTTCATGAAGTAATGAATGTTCCATAACCTATGATTCCTCGCATCACTCGCAAGCAGTAAGTGCGGATACGAATGAATGCCGAATGAATGCCAAAGTGAAGAGATGAAAGGAATCAACACTGTTAGCGGGAAAAGCACTATTTTGAAAAGTTAATTAGTGGGCAAGATGGATTTAATATTTTGGAAAACGGTTTCCAAGTTTTCTTTCATGAACCAATATTAAAAAGTTGACACATCATTCCTCAGTCTAAATCTCTTTCATAGATGCACAGGAGGAGAACAATGGAAGAGCAGTGGATCTTCTATAGATTTTCTTATTCCCTCTTCCTCCCTCTTCCACCTTCTTACATCCAATAAAACACATCCTAAAATAATCATAATTATATAACACTGTATCCTCTAATTACATGTACAGTATACATAGAATCGCTAGCTGTATTGATTTCAGTTCAGTTATTAGCCAAAGAAGGATGGATCCCAACTATAGTACAGACCTAGCTGAACAACATCGTTAGAATCATATACAGGACAGATCCGGATCCTCTGCCATACTTTCTCCCTGCCATAGTAACGGTAGTATGTCTCAGCCGTCAGATTAGATCTAACGGCTGAAAATTATATCACTCAGATAGATTGTTTTATTTTAATTTATAAAGAACACGGGGTTAGTTTACAAAACGACAATCTGTCTCCTTCTCTTATCTCCGGTAACCAAAACGAAGAAACTAGAAACTAGAAACTAGAAAGAGCTGAACTGATCTTCTCTCTCTCTTCCTTTCCTCTATTCTTTCTCCTTGCCTCGATTTATAACTTGATTTATTGGTAATTTCGCTTTTAATCAAGAAATAAAAAATCACAATTCACGAAAGGAGTTAAGATTTTAATAAACTCATACCAATTTGTCATTCTTGAATTTAGTAATCGTGATTGTTGATCATAAATTATAGATAAGTTTCCCCAATTGTTTAGAAAAGAATGAGCAGGGAGAAAATAAATAATGAAGAAGCATTTTCTTCACACCCAACAAAATATCAAAAGTCTTTTTAATCTGAAAGTGAAAGATAAGGAAAAAAAATCCCTCGTTGCCGCACTGCCACCACTTGGCCTCCGTCGGAGGAGGCCGTTGGAGTCGGAGTCCCAGGTGCTAGGGTGAGGGGTTCGATCTCAGACTTACAAATTAAGAATGGGTTGACGTCCAACAGGATCCACAGTATCAAGGACGGGTTAGGATTATATATTGTATACTCGTTCAATTAGAAAAAGAAATGACAAAATACGGAGGTCGAAGCGTTGAAGAGATATGAAGCTAGAAACAGGGCAGCAACAGCAACAGAGGACTATACAGTTGACTGTATACCTCTCGGGTCAAGATTGGATGAATTGCGGTCTACCGCACTTGAGTGCAATCATCTGCCCGCGGCAGCAGCAATATTTTCGGCATACGTCTTGGGGATCGTTTCGGCCCAATCTTTAACTTCAAGTCAGATCGTACAACTATATTCAGTGACTTCTTCTACAGAATATATCGGACGACTGAGATATCAAAACTAAACTAGAGTTCTCTCTATTTTTTTTCTATTTATTGTAATGACCTCCAATATGAGAGGTCAAGTTACACCCCGCAATCGTTAGCCAAAAATTCAAATTTTGGATATGAGAGAAATAGTATTCTTCTATACTTAGCAAGCGATTTAGGAATTTGCAAATTATAAGAAATGAAACATGAAATTTCGTCGATGATTTTTTTTTTTTTTTTTTTTGTGCTAAAAATTGTCGGACGAAATATGAACTTTCGTCCGCTAACTTTATTTTTTTTAATTATTTGAACGGACGGAAGATCAGTTTTTCTTGTCAGTTTTTTAATCATCTTCCGTCCGTTCGAAATTATAAATTGCTTAATCAGTTTTTTAATTAGTCATGGATTGCTTAATTAGTTCAATCTTGTTAAAATCTTGCTTAATTAATCCTTTCTTGTTAATTTTTTTGATTAAATGAGTGTCGGACGAGATATGACATTAAAACCCAAATTTCACACCACAAAATTTTTGATAAAAAAAAAAATAAAGGGACAGAAGAACATGTATCGCCCCTCTCTTTTTTTTGATGAAACCCCATTTTTTGGTTAGACGAGCGGCTCAACAAGCACCTTTGGGTGATGGCAACAAACTCAAATTCTTATTTCCAAATGCTAAATACCCAAAATTTGAGTAGCAACGACTACAAATGCTCTCACCCTACAGAATTCATCCGGTCAGGGGCAGAGCTATGTGGGGGCCGGGATGGCCCGGGCCCCCCCAAAATTTTGAAAAACCTCTTAAATTTTTTGAATTTTTTTAAAAAATCTCTTAAATCTATTAAATTTTATTAATTGGCCCCCCTAAAAATTATGAAAAATATCTATATATTTATATATAGTTATAGAATTTTTTTTGGCCCTCCTGAAAATTTTGTTCTGGCTTTGCCCCTGCATCCGGTACAAAAGATTCATGTTGGTACTCATGAAGAGCATGACTTGAATTTAATTTATAGGGATTCTACAAAAATCCTGTGAACCTACCTCCATAGAATTTTGTTCTCATGAAAAGAAATTACCAATAACTAGTAGTTAGTTTACACGTGTGATGCACGTCTTAATAAATATAAATTTTTTAAAAGTAAAAGTTCAGACGTAATCTGGATTTGATCTAGAATCTCATTTACTATAGTTATGCACGTGCGTTGCACGAATTGATAGATGGACAAATTACACTAAAGTCTTTTCTCATTATAGTAGTAGAGATAAGATATAACAGGTCATGTTTTCTTACCAGCAAGGGTGCAAAGAACTCTCTTTCACTCCATGTAGGCTTTGTAGCTTGAAAATTTCTTCTTTTTTCCTCGTCAAGGTGGCTGGTTGCTGAGACATTTCTTCAATACTCTACTTCAGACTAGAATATAAAGGCCATTACCATCACCTGTACCAGAAAGGAATTAATACTACATCAGCAACTGTGAAAGACTCATCACCTGCACTAGAAAGAAATTAATACTACGTCCAGGGCCGGCCCTAAGTTCCCGGGGTCCAAGGTGAAAAGCCAAATAATTATTTTTAAGACCCCTAATAACAATACATTTTTTATACGTAAGATACATACAGGAATAGAAATTTGAGACCCCTAAAATTGCCAAAAATTCGGGGGCCTGAGGCGACTGCCTCAACTGCCTCAAGGTTGGGACCAGCCCTGACTACATCAGCAACTGAGAAAGACTAATCTTAAACGAAAATAAAACAACAGGAATGAAAAGAAAGAAAAGAAATTTATTAAGGAGTTAAAACGGGTGTGAGCTTTTTCACCTGCTTCTCCACAATCGGTCAGGTTGCACCAACGCAATTAGCAGAAGTTGCAAGAGAGAATGTAACTCTGAATAAAAAACCAGATCAGAAAAAAGAGCAAGAGAAACAACAGAAAACGAAAGACAATGATGCAATGGTGGTACCTTGCTTCCCATTTCACTCATAACCGAGACTTCTCTGATTTATGACCAAAGTTCAAAGGATTGCTAATGGTTAATTTTGTTTATATTTGTGTGTGTGTGTTTTTTTTTCCCCAGTCACTACTAATCGTAACGGCTATAACGACATATCTATCCCGGCGTGTACACCCAAACGCCGGAATAGATCGTCGTTATTATTTTTTTGTTAATATCGAATGTCTATGACGGCGCTTGTATATAACGCCGTTAGATATATGATATATAACGGCGCTTATACATGAACCTGCCGGCATAGGTTACTCTATAACGGCGCTTATACATGCACCGCCGGTGTAGAACTGTTTTTTTTACTATTTCGTTGCAACGTGTTCTGCACGTGCTAATATTTTCCCCATCCCGCCCTCATTTTGGTTTCCCCCCCAATTCTATCAACCCTAGTAGCCTTCCAAATCTCTCCCTCTCTCTCTCTCTCTCTCTCTGGCCACTTGCCATTCGCCCCTCACCCCCTCTCTTCTTGAATCTCCGTCCTACCGCTCCGTCCATCGCCGCCCGCGCCGCTCGCGCCGCCCTTCTACTCCGTCCATCGCGCCGCTCCGTCCATCGCCATTCGCGCCGCCCTTCCACTCCCTGCCGCCCCTCCGTTGTCTGAAATTTTGCTTTTGCGGACTTCTGAAATCTGCAGTTATGCTACTGTACTTAATTTGTAGTTATTTTGACTTCCTTCTTTTGGTATTTGCAGTTTATGCAATTATTTTTCTATGGAATCAGAAATTTCTTTTGGTATTTGCAGTGTAAGCAACTTCAACTCAGTACCCTTCATTTCATTTGCTCAAGTTTGAGTCTTTTCAGCAATATTTTCTTGCTTAGGATTTTCAATGTTTTAGGCATGTGATTTTTATTTTTTTTCTCTCATGGAAATAGATTGTTGGGTTTGCTTAGTATGATCCATTTTTAGCTGCCCTTGAGTTCATTGTATCTTGAGTGGTTTAAAATATACAATTTTTAAAAAAATTTAAATTAATTTGAATATGGAGTGATCAATCCTTTCATATATCTTCTTGAGTTTTGGCCCAATTTGCGACAAGAGAATGGAAAGGGAAGCAAGAAAGAGATGAGCATGCGAAGAAAATAGTAGAATTTAGTTACTTTAATTGAGAATCTTTAAATTTATGTATAGTTGCATTTTTTTAAATAAAAGAAGGCTAGTATTCGTATGTTTAGTTACTTGATGAACACAATATTATTCACTTTCTAGAGCAATAATCTTGTTATAATTAGACATTTAAAAGCGCTATATGTGGTATTTAACTCCTATTTTCTCTTTTCCATAGGAAACAGCTCATAACAGAAAAACGAAGCAGATTTAGGACTTCAAGGATAATACACAGCAAACTGCAGAGGATCAGTCGACTGGTTCCCCAACACAGCCGACTGGACAAGAGAAGCTGATTTTCCACAACTCTCGACACAGTCAACTTACGCCCAAAAGACAGTCGACTGGTCTGAACAATTATGAAATCTTCAGGAGTCTCGACTCAGTCGACTGGTTCGAAGATAAGTCGACTGGTCTGCGGCAGGAGTAAACAGATAAGATATTCGAAGATTCACCCAAATCTAATTTCAAATCTATTTAAATCCAGATCTTATGCAACGAATCAAATCTAGAGACTGGAAATTGGCAAAAGCACGTGGTGAACAGATAAGGAAGGAAAGAAGAAAAGAGAAAGACATAAATCATCAAATCAAGAAGATTTTTCCCTTAAAAAGGGGAAACCCTAATTCTCAGCGGTACTCTATAAATATCAGAAAAGATCATCTGTAGCAAGGGCATCTATCTCTTGGACGCAACCTAATCTCAGAATTCCCAACGATCAAGTCATCAACCAGTGCTTCATTCCATCATCATCGAAGAAAGGGAAGAGGAGAACCAGTACTCGAAGGCAGTCGACTGTGTGACAGCCAGTCGACTCTATTGCCGGAATCCATTAGTTTATTTCTTCTCTCCTTATTCTGTGATGTTGATCATGTATTTGAACTTGTTAAGCAATAAAAGTATAATTATGTGGAACTAATTTCCTAGTTGGGTAGATCGAAGCCGTAGTTATGTAGTGCTATGTTCTTTTGAATCCTTCTATTTTACTTATTGATTGAATCTAATTGAATTGATATAGATTGATAACAGTCAAACTTGTTCAGGAGTTATAAGTACAGTCGACTGAAGGTGAGAGCCAGTCGACTGCCATACAGAATCTGATATTATCAAGTCTGTGAGTTAGAAATCTGAATCTGTTATATGAGCATATTGAGACGATCCGTATCTCGTGCTCGTAATTTGTAACAAGGGAATCTTTAGGATTCTTGGTTCAATCAACTTAAAGGATCTAGATCTGATACCAATTTCTAGAACTTTAAGTGTTTGTTCGTTTCCACTGTGCTTATGCTTTTGTTAAGTATAACTTAGTAGATACCATGCTAAAATACTTAGGGGAAGAAACGAATTAGAGTAGATACCATGCCTAATTCTTGGCTTAGGAAAACAATACTTTGAGGAGTAGATACCATGCCCTTGAAGTGAACAAACATGAGTAATTAGAAGTAAATTCAGAAGGCAACTTAGCATTACTAACTATTGGTGGAGATCAACAACCCAACTATTCAAGAGATATTTGTGATTCAACACCTCTCATCTTAGTTTTAATCTTTTAGTTCTTTTAGAATATTATAAAAACTCTTATTCATTTTTATTATTAGTTTTATTGATTAGTAAGTTGAAGTCTACAATCTCTGTGGGATCGACCCTTGCTATTACTACGATTCTATAAACGATTCGTGCACTTGCGAGGTTTTATAATTTGTGTCTAGTTTTATCTATTTATTTAGGTATCTAGATTAGCACAACATTACTCAGGTTTAAAATTTTGTATTGCCTTTGAAGGCCGATGTAGGAATTTTGTAAGGTGATCTTTTCAATCTTTATGTATAATTTTGCTTGTGCTGATTTCTGAAATCTGCAGTTATGCTACTGTACTTAATTTGTAGTTATTTTGAATTCCTTCTTTTGGTATTTGCAGTTTATGCAATTATTTTCTATGGATTCAGAAAGTTGCATTGCTGTTGAGCAGGAAGGGAATGAAGATCATAAAAATAGTATGTGCAGCAGAAAGGTATGGGTCCTATGGGATACCTGATATTTCGATGAATTTGTAATAACTTTTGCAGCTAAGGATAGTTGAACCTTGCCAATTATTACCATTTGATAATAAATTGCTGGAGTATATAATATACTTGTACGATGATGAAACACAACGATCTTTGCAGTGGTTAGAGCTAAGCAGTGGATATTTAGGGTTCATACTTGTAAAAAGAAACCCTGCCAAATGCCTGTTTTTAGTGCCCGTTGTTGCTTAGCTTACCCCACCCAAGATTTACAGTATTTTTAATTTATTACTATTTTTGAGTCAGCAGATTTACAATAACTATTCTTCTAAAAAACTCCCATTCATTGCATGGGAAGATTCTCACTGTTTCCTATTTTCCTGCCTCAATTATTTTGTATTTTTCATCTATGCATCTATCTGAGTGCTAGAGTTTGCTGGCCTTCTCATTATATTAGGCGTTCAAACTTAAAGAAATAATCTAATCTGAAATTAGGCTATGTATCCTTATTTTGACCAGTATGGATATTTGATAATTGCGCGCTATAGTATGGATATGGATTGACCATCAGCAATGATGAATAATTGGTAAGTTTCATATTTTATTACAAATTCTGTATGTGTGATTTTTCTTTCCGGTGATAATATTCATATCTTGTAGGGTAACGAGGCGTCAGATGAGATAACAGAAGTTTCCTCAATTCACAATCACAGAAGGCCAATGCTTTCAGTAGAGATACCCTCAAAAGAATCAGGGGATTCATCGGTGAGGATAAACATGCCCTGGACTCCCATTTCCCCTTCAATGAAAAGAAACCTGTGCGCAACACAGTCCTCATTCTGGCATACTTCCTTCTCCTGGTACCCCCATCATCTGAAGGCAGACCTTCTGTGAAAGGTCTCCTTCAAAGACTCAGCTTCAAGTATCGTAGCTCATCAATAGAAAGTGAAAAGCATGATACTCAAGTTCTAGTAGCTTCCGAGGAGCAAAGTGTAAAGGGTTCTGTCTTGAGGTCGTTATCATTTACAAAATTATTCATGCCCACAGTGAAAAGAACCGCATCCCTACCTGTGACACTTCCAGACAATACATCACACGGAGCTAGTGTAATGGAGCACAGCAAAGCCGTAAGTGATTGTTCATTTTCAAATTGATTTCAGTTTCATTACTCATCACAAGTGTGTGTGTGTGTTTGTGTGTGTGTGTGTTGAAGCTTTCGCACTTATGGAAATAGTAGGTGGTACAACTACTGATTTCTCATACATTGGCAGAAAAAAGGAGTTCAAAAGCATATATCACATTCGCTTTCTGTACCCATAAATACCAAGCAAGAAGCATCAAGAGAATGGATTCTTCAGGTGCTGGATTTCGGGTCATTCCTTCAACTCCACGGGTAGCAGACGCAAGTGGATCCATGCAGTCAAATACCAGCAGTAACAAAGATAGTGGTAATATGCTCATTATCTGACTATGATATGCTCCAACTATCTTTCTTGAATGTTTTGTGTATTTTCTTAGACACTTCAAGAGGCCGATACCAGATCTAACAGAATGTTTTGTGCCCTACATTTGCAAATTCATGTCGCGTACCTACGTCATGTTTGCGCTTATACCTGTATCTTGCTTCCTTGATACCAACCATTATTGTTCATACCTGCATTTGCATTTGTGGCCCCTGTTGAAACAAACATGGAATACACCAATCTGATACACCTGATACATGTATTCTTTGATTTTGTTTCTTTGAGCAATGTATTCTTGATATTGTTAACCTTGGTTTGTGGCGTAAATTTTTAAGAAGAAGGTTTTTTGCATATTGTCGTGCATTAGTTCTCCTTGAAGCTTCTCCTAGCCTGATTGTGGGATGAAAATCCAAATTCATTATTTACTATCATTTTCAGTTGTGATTTAACTTTCCTCTGTTCATACTTCATGTGGATGTGCATGAAGCAATACTCTTCCATCTAGTTGCTGCTTTAATCTACTTTATGATTTGATATATAAATTGTGTGCCAGCAGCTTGTGGTTGAAGGTCAGATCTTACAAGCTTGGACTATGATTGTTTAAATGCAAACAAGTTGAAGTGATAACTATTCTGTACTGTGTACTGCAGATGGTTCAGTATCTAGAAACCCCATAACATCAGTAAAAGGAGACATACTAACAGGAGAAGTTGAGGGTAAAATATGTCCCCCTAGCAGTAAGAGAAGGTCTAAGATGAGTGCACTTAAATGTTTCGGCGTGGACCTTTCACCTGATAACTTGTCTGTTGCAATTGTATACTTTGTTCAGGGAGTCTTAGGCCTTGCTAGGCTTGCTGTGAGCTTCTATTTAAAAGATGAGCTACATCTTAATCCAGCAGAGGTGTGCCATCTACCTATTTCTTTTTATTCTCCCAATTAGTTGATGGAAGTATTTATTATGTTTCAGTGTGTTTGTATTATTTTGTGTATGTGTGTCAGTTTTGGGTGGGTGGGGGGGGGGGGGGGGGGGGTTTGTAGTTTGGAGAAGAAAAAAATTATGTCTGTGTGAACCAGCAGCATTAACAAAATATTTCCTTCAGTGCTGGTTGTAAAACTTTCATTTCCTTGCCTCAATGTATGATGTTCAATGTTCTAAGTGATCTCCATGTCAAAACAGTGGATGATATAAAATCATGAGGTTTGAACATATTTTTCTTTTTCATAAAATGATTTTACCACGGTAGAACAGAACGGTCAATGGATTAGTGGATGAAACTTGTTTGAACCTCACTTTGAATGAATTAGGGAATATGGAAATGTATTGGGTGTAATTGCAGTTATACGAAGCTTTATAAGGATAACAAAATATGGATGGATAGATCCATCTACAGTTGCATCATTGGTTGGTAAAGATGGTTTTCTTTCTCCTGTTTTATTTTAAAAGATAAATCCTGGACTAAAGCTCGACAACTCTTTGAATGAACACTACAAAAGAAAGTAGCTTTCCCGGCGCTTTTTCCGGTCTATACCGGCGTTTTTTTACGCCGGAGAAACTTTCACCGGCGTTTACAATAACGCCGGTCCAACTGCCGCCGAAGCGAGCGTCGCTGAAACGAAGGGGTCTACACCGGCGTTTTTGGTGGACGCCGGTAAATGTTAGGACTACACCGGCGGTCATCAAACGCCGGTGTATATCGGTTTCTGGGTGCCGTTCTTATGCGCCTATATACATACACCGGCGGTCGTAAACCGCCGGTATTTATACATTCACCGGCGGAAATAAAAACGCCGGTGTAGATCGAAAGTATACCGGCGGTCAAGAAACGCCGGTGTATGTGCGTTTATGAGCGCCTGCTTTTCCCTGTTTACGAACACCGGCGCGACCAAAAAACGCCGGTGCAGTGATATACGCCGGCGTATATAAAACGCCGGTGTACGCCTGTGCCGTTACAGCTGAAAACTTTCACCAGCGTGCGTTGAAACGCCGGTGTATCACACACTCCAACAATTAAATTATATACACCGCCGTTTTTTAAAACGCCGTTCTGGCTATGCCCGTTTATTTTCGATACTCCGTTTTTCCGTTCGATTTCAATTCACAGTTTTATTTACAAAACCTGTAAACTAATTCTCACAACTGATTCAATCAATTTCGTTACATACTACTGCGCAAACCACAACCAAACACAAGAATAATTAAAGATAATCAAGTTTCACACGTGTCATATCAACGTCCAAATTCATTGATTAATAAACAGTGTCATAATTAACAAATTAATATAGAGACTAACATCCAAAATATCCAAACAAACCAGTCTGACAAATATCCAAAATATCCCAAATTCAAAGTATGACATAACTCTCAAAAAAAAAACCAGTCTGACATAACAACAGCAAGGAGGAGGACATAAGAACAACAACCATACAGCAAGGAGGACATAAGAACAGCAAGGAGGACCGCAGATTCATACCCCTCGAGTAGCTTCAGCTCTGATCATCTGCATTTCCTTCATCTTGACGACCGCTCTGTGAATAAAAAACAATAGTTTAATTGAACAGTCGATCACAATACAGAATATACATATTTTTTGAACTTGCAAAAAGAACTACCTGTGTCTCGAATTATAAGATCAAAGTGCCAACTGCAAATGGAATTGTTAATGATATATACAGAGGTAAAATAATTACATTGCAATGCTAAAAATTCCGTACTTAATTTTGTTTTTAAATATATCTAAAATAACAAAACAAATGAAAATTCAGTATCTAACTTGAAACCTTTATATTCTCCTCTGATTGGGAATATCCACTATCTAAAATAATAAAACAAATGAAAATTCAGTATCTAAGCATGTCCTTCATGGATTGTTCAGACAATCCATGAAACTGTCATCGTGGACGGAAACCAAATATAAGAAAAAAAAGAAAAATAAGATAGGGCTCATATCAAGTGTATTTTTAGGAAACTGTCATCGTGGAAGGAAACCAAATATATATAGAAGCCAGAAATGGAAACAGAAAGAAGAAAGGTAGAGACTTTGGATACACCAGGCTACCATAGCGGCATTTTCCTCATCTCTCTCTCATCCCTTATTTCCCTTCAGCACACGAACAGAAAGAGACATCAGCAACCATCTTAAGAGCGACAAGAACAACAATAATAATAAATTATTATGAACAAGATGTCTCTATATGGGTTTCCAGTTCTCCACTCGAGCCCACTCTTTCTAATCACAGCCCAATTAAGAACATAGACAACATCCACTAAACAATCCAATCATAGCCCAGTCAAAATTTGCCATCCTGGATCTTAATGAAATACGCTTCATTAACAGTGAAAGAAAATGAGGATGCTAGCAGCATACTTAGTTTGGAAGTGAACCCATTTTGTGTTAAAAAATCATGCCAAAGATGGCAATCAGCTTCATTAACAGTATCTGAAAATGAAAATTTCCATTAACTGAGCTTATATGTTGCTCTACTAATTCACTGTGCCCAACTAAATCTAAAACCCAATTGTTGTGCGTATCCGGAGGATTTTGGCATACGTACCTATAGCATCCTCAGTTCACAGTAAACCCGTTTTGGTCAAAAAAACATGCCAAGATCACAATCAGATGCATGAAAATAAGCTTCACTATCAACAAAAGAAGAACTGAGGATGCTATGCAGCATACTTAGTTTGGAAGTGAACCCATTTTGTGTTAAACAATCAGGTTACATTGACAGTGCCCGAAAAAGAAAATTTCTCCATTATCTGAGCTTATATGTTGCTCTACTACTTTTTCAGCCCAACTATATCGCAAAACCCAAGTGTGGTGCATATCCGGCCGGAGAATTTTGGCATACGTACCTATACAATATCCTCAGTTCACAGTGAACCCATTTTTGGTATAAAAACATACATGCCAAGAAGACAATCAGGTGCTTGAAATCAGCTTCACTAACAGTTAGTGAAAATGGGACCATAAAATAGCTTAAGAAGACCATCAGGTTTGTGAAGTAAGCTTCACTGACAGTGATAGAAACTGGGGATGCTATGCAGCATACTCATTTTGGAAGTGAACCCATTTTGTGTTAAAAAAACCATGCCAAAGATTGCAATCAGGTTACATTGACAGTGCCCGAAAAAGAAAATTTCTCCATTATCTGAGCTTATATGTTGCTCTACTACTTTTTTAGCCCAACTATATCGCAAAACCCAAGTGTGGTGCATATCCGGCCGGAGAATTTTGGCATACGTACCTATACAATATCCTCAGTTCACAGTGAACCCATTTTCGGTGTAAAAACATACATGCCAAGAAGACAATCAGGTGCTTGAAATGAGCTTCACTAACAGTTAGTGAAAATGGGACCATAAAATAGCTTAAGAAGACCATCAGGTTTGTGAAGTAAGCTTCACTAACAGTGAAAGAAACTGGGGATGCTATGCAGCATACTCATTTTGGAAGTGAACCCATTTTGTGTTAAAAAAACCGGTTACATTGACAGTATTTGAAAATGAAAATTTCTCCATCATCTGATGACCACAGTGAACCCATTTTTGGTTTAAAAACATACATGCCAAGAAGACAATCAGGTGCTTGAAATGAACTTCACTAACAGTTAGTGAAAATGGGACCATAAAATAGCTTAAGAAGACCATCAGGTTTGTGAAGTAAGCTTCACTAACAGTGATAGAAACTGGGGATGCTATGCAGCATACTCATTTTGGAAGTGAACCCATTGTGTTAAAAAAACCATGCCAAAGATTGTAATCAGGTTACATTGACAGTGCCCGAAAAAGAAAATTTCTCCATTATCTGAGCTTATATGTTGCTCTACTACTTTTTTAGCCCAACTATATCGCAAAACCCAAGTGTGGTGCATATCCGACCGGAGAATTTTGGCATACGTACCTATACAATATCCTCAGTTCACAGTGAACCCATTTTCGGTGTAAAAACATACATGCCAAGAAGACAATCAGGTGCTTGAAATGAGCTTCACTAACAGTTAGTGAAAATGGGACCATAAAATAGCTTAAGAAGACCATCAGGTTTGTGAAGTAAGCTTCACTAACAGTGAAAGAAACTGGGGATGCTATGCAGCATACTCATTTTGGAAGTGAACCCATTTTGTGTTAAAAAAACCGGTTACATTGACAGTATTTGAAAATGAAAATTTCTCCATCATCTGATGACCACAGTGAACCCATTTTTGGTATAAAAACATACATGCCAAGAAGACAATCAGGTGCTTGAAATGAACTTCACTAACAGTTAGTGAAAATGGGACCATAAAATAGCTTAAGAAGACCATCAGGTTTGTGAAGTAAGCTTCACTAACAGTGAAAGAAACTGGGGATGCTATGCAGCATACTCATATTGGAAGTGAACCCATTTTGTGTTAAAAAAACCATGCCAAAGATTGCAATCAGGTTACATTGACAGTGCCCGAAAAAGAAAATTTCTCCATTATCTGAGCTTATATGTTGCTCTACTACTTTTTTAGCCCAACTATACCGCAAAACCCAAGTGTGGTGCATATCCGGCCGGAGGATTTTGGCATACGTACCTATATACCATCCTCAGTTCATGGAAGAAAAATACGAATATGGCTCATAGCAAGTGTAGTTTTAACTGGAATTGTCATCGTGGAAGGAAACCAAATATAGAAGCCAGAATGAGGAATGGTAGAGAATGAGGATACACCAGGCTAACATAGCGGCATTTTCCTCATCTCTCTCTCACCCCTTCTTTCCCTTCTCCACTCCAACTCGTCTGCTTCTAATCACAGCCCAATTAAGAACAATTGTTCACAGTCATTGTTAAAGAAACATATATGCTCAGATTATGAAAAATTTATATGCTCAGATTATGGAAATTTTCAGTCACTGTTAAAGAAACTAAGTAGGCTGCATAGCATCCCCAGTTTCTTTCACTGTTAGTGAAGCTTGTTTGGAAAATTGTTCACTCAAACATGCCCCTTGTTTCTGAACTCAAACATGACATTAATAAACATCTTTTCTAATAATGGCTACACTTGTGGAAGCTCTCTCTAAGCCTCAATTCTTCAAGGTTTTGTTGCCTACTTCTTTACAGAAGTTGGTACTCCATTCTCCTCTCTTTAAAGAAGAATAGAGTACCAGTTTCTGTAAAGAAGTAGGCAACAAAACCTTGAAGAATTGAGGCTTAGAGAGAGCTTCCACAAGTGTAGCCATTATTAGAAAAGATGTTTATTAATGTGATGTTTGAGTTCAGATACAAGGGGCATGTTTGAGTGAACAATTGGGTTTTGAATGGAGATTGTAGTCATAGATCAATTCTTCATGGAAGAAAAATACGAATAGGGCTCATAGCAAGTGTAGTTTTAACTGGAATTGTCATCGTGGAAGGAAACCAAATATAGAAGCCAGAAAGAGGAATGGTAGAGAATGAGGATACACCAGGCTAACATAGCGGCATTTTCCTCATCTCTCTCTCATCCCTTCTTTCCCTTCAGCACACGAACACATAGAGACATCAGCAACAACAGCAAGAGCGACAAGAACAACAACAATAATAAATTATTATGAACAAGATGTCTCTATATGGGTTTCCAGATCTCCACTCCAACTCGTCTCTTTCTAATCACAGCCCAATAAAGAACAATTGTTCACAGTCACTGTTAAAGAAACATATATGCTCAGATTATGAAAATTTTTCATTTTCAGATACTGTTAAAGAAGCTGATTTCATGCATCTGATTGCAATCTTTGGCATGGTTTTTTTAACACAAAATGGGACTACTTCCAAACTAAGTATGCTGCATAGCATCCCCAGTTTCTTTCACTGTTAGTGATGCTTATTTCACAAACCTGATGGTCTTCTTAAGCTATTTTATGGTCCCATTTTCACCTCCTCCAAATCAGTACAATGTCATCTATACCAGGTTATGTGCCAAAATGGGGTTGGGCATACGATGCAAGGCCGACAAGTATTAGTTGTTTGTGAGTATGCAATAGGATGCAGCTATGAACATGGGCTCATATCAAGTGTAGTATTACGGACTGTCATCGTGGAAGGAAACCAATTTAATATAGAAGCCATATATGGAGCCAGAAAGAGGGATGGTAGAGAATGAGGATACACCAGGCTAACATAGCGGCATTTTCCTCATCTCTCTCTCATCCCTTCATTCTCTTCAACACACGCACACAAAGAGACATCAGCAACAACAGCAAGAGGGGGTTGGTCCAACAATAAGTGTAGATTATAATAAACGAGATGTCTCTATTTTGGGTTTCCAGATCTCCACTCCAGCCCTTTCTTTCTAATCACAGCCCACTTAAGAAACATAGACGAAATGCTTATAGACGACAGCCACAATGCAGACTCACAAACACTAGTACGTGTCTTTCATGCATTCAAGTAACATAATCTCTTTAAAAATACCAATTTTAAGACTTACCGATGTTTTTTGACAGTGGGCGGCGTGCTACCCTCACTCTCATATGTTTGCCTGCCACTATTATGTAGTGGCTGCTCATCCCCATGGCTCTCGTTGCCATCATTTATATTTACCCTCTTTCCACGCCTCGGCATGATGTACCTGTCAAGGATTCGATAACTTGGTTCAAATGATAATTTGATTCAAATGACAACGATAGTTTGGTTCAAATGACACTAAGCATAGTTTAATGTAAATAATACCAAGCAGTAGAAAATAGAAAGATAATTAAACCAGTGTATTAAATTCACAATGAACATATTCGAAATTACAGACATAATATTACAACAAGATTTAAGACATAAAATTACAGACATATAATAAACTTGCATAAAAAATCATGTAAACTACAATACGACATCTTCCAGTACATCGCCCTCTTCTCCATCCTTACGGAGCCAAGTCCCGCAAATTCCAACATCGGTTGTGTTTACATCAAACACAGAAAACTCAGAAGCAATGTAACTGTTCATGTCTTCACCGTCTTCATCGTCTGAAGTATCGCCCAGTTGGAATACATCTCTTGGTTGCATAGGGATAGCCACATACGATTTTGGCAAGGTTGGATCTGCAATGTAGAACACTTGTTGCACTTGGGATGGAAACACAAATGGCTCATGGCTAATGTGTGTACCGATGTGAATCAATTTTGAGAAGTTTACAACTGTGAAGCCAAGCTTGTCCTTGTTGTTAGCAAAATTCCTATCAAACTCAGGCCAATCCCCACGAAATAAGACAACACGGAAATGGCCAAAATAATTCAACTCAATGATATCCGTGAGCACTCCATAGTAGTCGAGATCCCCATCTACAGGCCTCGTGTCCGATTTGGAAGCATAACTTCTAGTCTTAGACGTCACTACCATTCCACTATTTTGAGACTTCAAATTAGATTCACGATC
Organism: Hemerocallis citrina; assembly: GCA_017893485.1. Lineage (NCBI taxonomy): Eukaryota > Viridiplantae > Streptophyta > Magnoliopsida > Asparagales > Asphodelaceae > Hemerocallis > Hemerocallis citrina. Next base: position 361,485,079 of record CM030359.1, read on the forward strand.
CTTAGTACGAAATCTAAAACCATTGAATATGTATCCTCCGTATCTTTTGGCCATCTGATAGGGACCTTTGGCAAGTACTTGTATTTCAGATGACGCACCTTCAGGACCCAAAGAATGTACCTATTAATTTTGCACAAATCGTATCAACACCATAGAAAATGTAGATATAATAAAGATTAACTTGCATAACTGTAATTCACCTACATGAGATTCAAACCACTTATGAAATTTTTCATTCATCAGCTTGTTTTGTTCACGTGGTGGTAGTCTTCTTGGTCTAGCCCTTCGTTTGATGTCCCTGACAAATTCGCTAAAAAACAAGCAATTGAAATTAGGAATAACAAAAGTATCAAAAATATCGAACTTTGGCATGTTTTCACTGTATTCGATTTATATTTAAAAGCAACTTACTTTCGAAATGGTTCCACTGATGCATGATGGTCTAGCACATATCGATGTGCCTGTTCCCACGCTAAGCTATCGAGCTCAAATGCATCAACTTTACCAACAGTGGTGCCAGCGGTATCAAAAAGATATTGTGCACCATCAAGGTTGGAAATGTCTGGATTTCTACGTGGTCTACTGGAAGATGTCTCCACACCAGGCAAATACCTGGAAAAAAAATGTGAGCACTCCTCTGATAGATATCCCTGGGCTATTGACCCTTCAGGATATGCTCTATTTTTCACATAACCCTTTAGCCGGTATAGGTACCTAAACATGTACAATTAATAAACTAGAGCGGTTTAGGGGATTAAAAGAAATGAGCTTTTGAAAATTCAATTTCGTAAGATGAACGAATTATTTTACCTCTCAATGGGGTACATCCACCGATAGTGAACAGGACCACCGATTCTGGCTTCACCAGCAAGGTGGATTATCAAGTGAATCATAATAGTGAAAAACGATGGAGGAAATATCTTCTCCATTTTACTAAGTGTCAATGCCGCCTGCTGCTCCAATTGGTCCAGATCTTCAACACGAAGCATTCTTGAGCAAATACCTTTATATATGCTACAAAGATCTTTCAGGACAGTAGTGACTTGCTCACACATTGAAGACCTTAGGGCCACAGGAAGGAGATCCTGCATTAGGATGTGGTAGTCGTGTGACTTTAGCCCCTGAAGCCTCTTCTCTTTAAAGTTGACACATTTTGCCATGTTAGAAGAATAGCTATCGGGGACTTTCAGTTCAAGTAGTACTTTGCAAAACAACTCCAACTCCGATTTTGACATTGAATAGATTGCAGGAGGTAGGAGCACTTTCCCGTTCGGCAATTCTTCTGGGTGCAACTCATGTCGGATGCCCATTGACTTCAAATCAAGTCGGCTCTTGAGATTGTCCTTTGTCTTCTGATCATCTCCCATAACTGTTCCTATACAATTCTCCCATATATTTTTGCCGATATGCATCACATCTAAATTATGTCTCAGTAAGTTGAATTCCCAATACGGCAACTTAAAGAAAATACTCTTCTTCTTCCATGCACCTAAACTCGTCAAGTTTTGATCCTCATCCTCGCCATATAGATCGGTCTCCTCATCTTGCTCCGGCCTTGCCCTTTTCTTGCCCTTTGTCCTGACTTCTGGTTCCTTTCCATATTTGAATTGATGACCATCTACCCGCCTCAAAATATCTGAACCAGAGGAAGATCCAGGAGCATGTTCCCACTCGTCGGTGCCATCAAATGTCGCTGCCTCTGCCCGAAATATATGTGTCAGGCAACCATCTCCTATGACCCATATAGCAAAACTTTCTGCCATTGTACAACCACCTTGAACTAGTTTGGTCAGCACAACATGGACATGCATAACGTCCTTTAGTACTATATCCAGATAAATTTGCATATGCTGGAAAATCATTTATTGTCCAAGACAACACGGCACGAAGAGAAAATGTTTCTTTAGCCACAGCATCATAGGTTGGAACACCCACCCACAACTTCTGAAGTTCATCTATTAACGGTTGTAGGTACACATCTATATCATTTCCAGGACCTTTCGGTCCAGGAACTATCATGGACAAAATAAATGAGGACTGCTTCATGCATTTCCAAGGCGGCAAATTGTATGGTATCAACACAACCGGCCATATGCTGTATGTACTACTCATTTGCCTGAAAGGGTTGAAACCATCACTAGCTAGTCCAAGTCTCACATTTCGAGGATCTTCCGCAAAATCAGGATATCTTTCATCAAATCTTTTCCAAGATTGAGAATCAGCAGGATGTCTAAGAATCCCATCATTAGTGCGGCCTTCAGCATGCCATTTCATATCAGAAGAAGTTTTCGTGGACATAAACAACCTTTGTAACCTAGGGATCAGAGGAAAGTAACGCAATGTTTTGGCAGGCTTCTTTTTCCTACTTCGCTTAGTAGATCCACTGGCTCCCTCGTCTTGATTTGGTCTTTCTTTCCATTTCGAAGAACCACACACTTCGCAATTCTCCAGACTTTCCTTACCACTCGTGAAAAGCATACAGTCATTTGGACATGCTGCTATCTTCTCATATCCTAGATCGAGAGAACTTAGGAATTTTTTGATTTTATAGGCTGAGTTTGGAATACAGATTTCAGGAAATGCTTCATTCAACAATTCAAGTAGCATAGTGAAGGACTTAGCAGACCACCCGTTTAAACATTTAATCTGAAATAGTCTGACAATGAATGAGAACTTAGAAAATTTGGTGCAGTCGCGGTACAACGGGATACTAGCATCTTCAAGTAACTTAGCGAAGGATTCTTGCTGCTTATTATTTTCATGGGTGGGGCCAGACATTTCCTCGTCCACCCCACCACCAATCTGGTTTGTTTCTATTGACTCATTGTGAACTTCGGTTGTTGGGTCATTGGTGTGGAAAGGAACATTATGAATCCCCATGGCATCTTGTAACAAAGCATGCATCTCATCGGGAACGCTTAAGTCTTCGTTCACTAAGGGCTCAGCCTCATTTTCTAATACAACCGGACGAACAGGAGCTGCCGTATGATCCTCTCCATGACAAAACCACCTTGTGTACCCTTGAAGAAAACCGTTGACAGCCAAGTGTGTATGTACTACGTCACATGTCCTCAGCATACAATTTGTACAGCGAAGGCATGGACAAAGGATTAGGTTGGGATCACGGGAATGTCGTTTGGCAAAGATAATAAAATCTTTAATACCATCACGGTACTCCTTGGATAATCGTGGTTTACTAATCCAACTTCTATCCATTATATCAATAGCACACAGTCTGAAATTAAAATTTGATATATTAAATAGTAATAACAGTAAAAGGCATTTTGTATATTAAATTTCACCTATTTGAAAACCATCCCTAGCTGCAAATAAATAAACGATATAATCTTTAACTGTAAAATAAAGAAATTGTGGCTCCAAAAAATGTACAAAAAAAAACTACTTCTTAACACAATCTACTCTATTCACCAAACCCTAAACGACCTTTTGTGGAAATGATCACAACCACCTTAAACGGTATTTTATCGCACACCCTGTGTTCGAGCATAAAAAAAAATCGACTATAGTCTCCCCTGTATTTGGCTTTCCGTTCAAGGAGATGATGATGGTAAAGGGTATTTTGCTGATGAAGAGGAATCGGCCGAATAATGAGCGCGTCGTGCTGTAACTACGGTAACAAGAAGATCTGATGACTCATGAACTATTCTGTTCATGACTACTAATAATCACTTATCTCATAATAATAATAATAATAATAATAATAATAATAATAATAATACTAAACAAAAGAAACAATAAAAGAAAAATTAAAATGTCTAGTATGTAAGCATATATTTTGCAGACTGAACCAATTGTTGTACATAGCCGGAGGATTTTGGCATAGAGCTATAGCATCCTCAGTTCACAGTGAACCCAGTTTGGTCAAAAAAACATGCCAAAATGACAATCAGATGCATGGGATAAGCCTCAATTAATTAACAGTGAAAGAAACTGAGGATGCTATGCAGCATACTTAGTTACGAAGTGAACCCATTTTGTTAAAAAACCATGCCAAGGATTCCAGTCAGGTTACTTTAACAGTATCTGAAAATGAAAAATTTCCCATTATCTGAGCTTATATGTTGCTCTACTACTTCTTCATCCCAACTAAATCTAAAACCCAATTGTAGCCGCATATCCGGCCGGAGGATTTTGGCATACGTACCTATACCATCCTCAGTTCACAGTGAACCCATTTTGGTTAAAAAAACATGCCAAGTTGACAATCAGATGCATGAAAATAAGCTTCACTAACAACAAAAAAAGAAAATGGGGATGCTAGCAGCATACTTAGATTGGAAGTTAACCCATTTTCGTATAAAAAACCATGCCAAAGATTGACAATCAGGTTACTTTAACAGTATTTGAAAATGATAAATTTTCCATTATCAGAGCTTATATGTTGCTATACTACTTCTTCAACCCAACTAAATCTAAAACCCAATTGTTGTGCGTATCCGAAGGATTTTGGCATACGTACCTATAGCATCCTCAGTTTACTTAGTTTGGAAGTGAACCTATAGAAACTGGGGATGCTATGCATGCAACATACTTAGTTTGGAAGTGAACACATTTTGTGTTAAAAAACCATGCCAAAGATTGCAATCAGGTTACTTTAACGGTATCTGAAAATGAAAATTTCCCATTATCTGAGCTTATATGTTGCTCTACTACTTCTTTAGCCCAACTAAATCTAAAATCCAATTGTTGTGCATATCTGGCCGGAGGATTTTGACATACGTACCTATAGCATCCTCAGTTCACAGTGAACCCATTTTGGGTAAAAAAACATGCATGCCAAGAAGACAATCAGATGCATGAAATCAGCTTCATTAACAGTGAAAGAAAACGGGTATGCTATGCAGCATACTTAGTTTGGAAGTGAACCCATTTTGTGTTAAAAAACCATGCCAAAGATTGCAATCAGGTTACTTTAATAGTATCTGAAAATGAAAATTTCTCATTAACTGAGCTTATATGTTGCTCTACTAATTCACTGTGCCCAACTAAATCTAAAACCCAAGTGTGGTGCATATCCGGCCAGAGAATTTTGGCATACGTACCTATACAATATCCTCAGTTCACAGTGAACCCATTTTGGGTAAAAAAACAAACATGCCATGAAGACAATCAGATGCATGAAATCAGCTTCATTAACAGTAAAAGAAGATGAAAATTTCCATTATCTAAGCATATATTTTTCTATTAATTCTTCATCTCAACTAAACCGTTCATGCTAAGGAAATCGAAATGAATAAACTGAAAAAAGCTGTCTTTTTTGGAAAATAAGGGAAATCAAGAGATCATACCGAAGAGAGAGAGAGGGAGCGGGGCGACGAGGGCGGGGGCGTAGGAGAGAGAGAGAGAGGGGGGCGACCGCCGATTCACCTCCAGATCGAGAGAGGGAAGAAGGAAATCGAAAAGGACGAAGGGAATCGAATGGTCGAAGGCCGTCGAAGAGGACGAAGCGGGGGAGGCAAACGCGCGGGAAATAGAGCGAGGAAGGAGGGAAACGAAGCGCCTCTTTCCCCTTTTTTTTTTTGGGTAATGGGTAAATGGCGAGCGAAAGATTAGGGTTCGCGGGTTTTATTCCCAGTTATTCACCGGCGTTTTAATTGGAAACGCCGGTGAATGTGCCCGTATATTCGCCGGCGTTTATAATAAAAAACGCCGGTGAATAATAAACTTCACCGGCGTGTTCAGGTAAAACGCCGGTGAATACTAACATTCGCCGGCGTTTTAAATCGACCGCCGGTGTATGACAATCCCATCTGGCGCCCAATTCCTACTCGCTCCCTACCCCGGCGCTACTAGTAAAACGCCGGGGAATAATCGCCGGTAAAAGCAGTATCTTTTGTAGTGGAATTTTAATTGTTTGTAATATTTTGTAAGAATAGTGATATTCATATTAAGGTTGGTGACAAGAATTTATCACTGATATACAGCTGCCATGTTCGTAGAGCTGCCATGTTCGTAGACTCGTAGTGCATATTTTTACTGAAATTGATGGATTAATTTTCTTTTGTTCTTTTCTCAATAGACAGCAGTCATATCTGGAGTTTCATCCTTACTGTAGCTTGTCAAACCCCTTTACGGGTTTATCAGGTTAATCTTTATCTTTTCTGAACTATGAGTTTTCAAATTATATAGAATGAATTTGCATGTTCTCATCTGATTACTTTTGTTAATTACAGCGACTCAATTCCACTTTTTGGATATCGTAGAAGGTCTTATCTTATTTTATCAGGACTTCTTGGAGCACTTTCTTGGAGCTTGATGGCCACTCTTGTTGACAGTAAGCTTAGTGTTGACAGTAAACAATTCAAAATGGTTTATCAAGCTTTGATGGTTGCTTCACTCTTCACACTTTAAAAGATAAACGTGATCTCTCTCTTGAACCACCAACCATTGATGCTTAATTTACTTTTCACGTCCTTTCAAATTTGATGATTACCTAAAAGGTTAATACTTGTAACCTGCTCATATAATTTCTATTTGTTTTTTTTAAATTGTTTTTGCGGTCAACTTTGCATAATCTTTCTTGAAACATTTGATTAATCCAGGTGAAAAAGAGAAGAAAAGATGGGAAGGAGCCTGCAATGTACATGGGGTGTGGCGATTGTGAAAGATATAATTGCTTCTTTAATCTCCCAACAAAACCACAACTCTAACAATCCAGTACATGGAATTGTAAGTATTCAGCAACATTTTACGATATCAGTATGAAATTTAACTATTGCATTTTACTTGTGTGGTGCCTAGTATAGTGAATAATCTAATAAATGACACTATTGTGAATTATACAGAGCCAGCGAATTCTATCGACTTCTAGTCACGCACATACATCTGGGCAAAATATCAGTGGGAATCAAAGCAATGCCGAGCCGCTTTAGTAGACTTTGCCATTGTTGAGTTAAATTTGGACTTTTGTCTTTTTATATTTTGTTGAAACTGAATTTATGCTTTGTTAAAGAAATTGATGTATAACAAGTATATTTCTAACTTTTCGTAGGGCCATTTTTAGACAAGTAATTATTGTTTATTGTGGTCCATGATTATATAGTTGTTTATTATGCTGCTATTAGTGTTTTTAAGATTTGAACGTTCAAATTTGATATGACTACAGATATTTTGAATTTGTGACATTTTTTAAATAGTGGGAAAAAACCCGAAACCCCCTATCAATCCGTTTTGAGATAAATATGCCGGGAGGATCCACCAATCGTGGTGAATTATAAAAAAAAAAAGAACCAATCCCGACATTTAGGAACACCGGTATAGCATATCGAAATGATTTAGAAAATATACGCGCATGTGTCTATCACGGCATTTATGAAGCGCCGTAATAGATCTACGAATTGTAACGACGTTTTTTAAAAACGCCACTATAGGGCTACGGGTTGTAACGGCGGTTTAAAAATGCGCCGTTACAAGCTACACACATATAGCGGCGTTTTTTAGAAGCGCCGGCATAGGCGTTCAACCTACAACGGTGCTTTTCTAGAGCGCCGTTACAGATCATAGGCCTATAGCGGCGCCTTTTAAGATGCGCCGTTGTAGACCTATGGTCTGTAACGGCGGTCTAGAAAAGCGCCGCGATAGGCCTATGATCTGTAACGACGGTCGATGCAACGGCACTGCTCGTGGCAATAATTAAAACGCCGCTACCATCTATGGCGGCGTTTATAAGCGCCGCCATAGACAGAAATAAACGCCGCTATAGACGTTCCGTTTAGTAGTGAGTTTATGGAGTTACAGTATTTGTTAGGCTAGTTTGTTGAATTTTATTTTATTTTTCTAGCTAAAGATTGCAACAACAAAATTTAGATTAATTCTTTATTTAAACCAACCCTGTAATCCAGAAACTGTCCCTTGTTTGTGCTTGGTTACTACAGGACCATTAGAGCAAAGTCCAAGTTTTAGTGAAAATTGATTGCAATAACCTCATTTAATTAACTCTAGCTTTATGAGATGTGATCGAGATATTTACCAAGCCGGAAAGGGAATCACTGTTCTTTTGTATACCAGTTGAACTCCCAACTTGCTGCAGCGAAAATTAAGTATTGATCCAGTTGTTCTTGTCACGTATTTGAGGTGTTCTCCGTATACTCATAGAAGATCTGGTTCAGGAGCCAAAGGTGTCTGGATAGTGAACAGTTAAATGGAAATTTTGTCACGTTCTATTAAAGAGAAACGTTAAAATGGATTTACTACAAAAGTTGCTTCATCTCAAACTGGGAAGAAGAAAGAATAAATACAAGCATGTTTGACTAGAATTCAGTTATAGCTCCAGGAGCTGAATGGTGCGTGAGAGTTATCTGAAAAGAGAATAAAGTAGCTTGGGATCTGTTACTATTTTGGGTTAATGGGTAGATTGAAATGATTCTTATTTTCGTCAGATTAATTGTCGTTTTACGGTATTGATGCATAAATTTTTTGCCTTACATGGACAGGACATGCTAATGCAAAGAAAAAGCTACGCATGAAGGAGGAGTAATTCTTGGGATAGGATGAGAGTTGTTAGGGGAGTTGCACAATTTTTTTTGAGGAAATGTATGCTTTATTGTAACTTTTGAGTAGTTTTGTGATAAGTAGTTGTGGATTTTGATGTATTACTCGGGTGATGTACTATTTGGTTTCATCAATCTTTTATTAATGAAGCGGACTTTTATTTTAAAAAAATAAAAATAAACAAAAAATATAAAAAACTCCAGGTGCTGGAATTGCTGACAGTGAATACTTTTCCACTATCTACATGACTTTATTAATATCTTATCATTTAAATGATATATGTATGTAAATTTCGTAGACTTCTCCAGGTCCTCCGATCACTAGACATTTTCTCTGTTTTTTGACCGAAGAATCATGCACACTGAATGGTTGAAACTAACTAACCCAAGACTCATTGTAATTGTGTACGGTTTGGTCTTAATCCACAGTCCCTAATCTCTAAAGCCACATACAAGTAATGCTCGGGGTGTTAGATGCAACAGTAAAAGCGAGTTGCTTGCTTGGCAGCATATGAACTTAATTGCAAATTTGTGAATTGTCAGGTTCTCTTTAGATAATCGCACCAACTCCCGCTATGATTCTTATTCTAAAAACATGGCTTGGCTTTTTTGGAAAGTACCCAATAAGAGAAAGCATACCACTGGTGGAACCAACACATCCATGGCATAACTAGCCTTTTTTTTAAATGAAAAAAGTTGATAACGTCTCTGCTTCATTAATCAGTAATTAACGAAACAAGTAGTACAACTAATATACATTTATCTGTTTCTAAAACGGAACAGTAGAGAACAATTACAAAGTTAAGCCTACATCCCTAACTAGTTCATCCCCTAACTAAATTTGTAGACGAGGCATCTGCGCCCTGTTCTTCCGCCCAACCCCCCAGATGTAATTTGAATTCCAAAAAAAAATAATTTGAAATTCAAAATTCATCTAAATAACTCTCCACCCCAGAAACTCCCTCCACATTCTTGCCAACGTTCACTTTGTCAACAACCACAACCATCTTTTCTTGCTGGCAATCTAACTCTTCTCCCAACGACGTTGCCATCGTGTATCCGCCAAACCAACCCCACTACGATGTCATTCTCCGATTGCATCAAATTCAGCTCTCAATAGTAGATGTTGTTCTCAACCGACAGGCCGGTGCTGTTGAAGAATTTATCCATAAACGAACACCACGCCTATCAAATGTGACGTTTGCACTCGCCAACCACTCCAACCATGTAATTTGGATTTCAAATTAAAATCTAATTCGAAATTCAACTTACATCAAGAAAATCTCTCCAAACTCTCCTATTTATAATTTGAATTTCAAAATTCTATATTGAAATTCAAATTACATTGAATTCTCTCCCTCCACGCTCCAAATCAAATTTGACCTTGAATTTCAATCCTAAATTAAAATTCAAACTTCAACATCTAACACACTCTCCTACATATAATTTAAATTTCAAAACCTAATTTAAAATTCAAATATTCAAGATCAATCAATCAATCATCAATCAGTCCATTAATCTCACATCAATCAATCTCATCTTTCTCCTCTTTCCCCTAGCCTCTTCACCGAGCCACCCCGGCCACCATCGCCACCTCCACAGCAACCCTCCAACAGCAGCAACAATCCACTCCGACCCCTACCGACTGCCTTCGGAAACACATGCTGACACAATCAGCCCCCACTATCCCCTTGTACCCCTGCTGCCGCCACGGCGCCGTCGAAACCTACCATCAAATGCTGGTCGACTTTGCCGACGAGCAGATCCCACCATAGATACCCCTCACGACTTCACTGCTCCGAGATCCCTTGATACCTTCGAGCCAAAACCACGTCAGTGTATGTCGATCCATGTCCACCACCATCGGCGAGGCCCGAACTCAGTGCCACTCCGACGAGCCCCGGTTGGGGTGTCGGTGAGCCCAACCCCAACCGACAACTCTGATCACCCCTTGTCCCCTCATTGACATCACTGCCGTCGATGAGGCACAACCCCAAAAGAAGCCGATGACCGCCCACCAGCCCCAATCTCCTCTACGGGCGGCGCCGCACCCACTCGATGACCCGTCACCGAAGTCTTCTCCTCTTTGGACGGTGCCGCACTCGCCCGATGACCCGTCACCGAAGTCTTCTCCTCTACGGGCGGCGCAGTTCCCGCCGTCGACCTTGCCCTCTTGAAGCCGAACATCCCCGCCGTGCCATCCAATACACACTGTGCCTAAAAGACCCAGCCGACAACTACACCACCCACCAGCGCTCTCGGGATGGGGGGGTGCATGGGGGGCTGAGGAGGACGAGGGAGTCCTCCCCCCTCCCCGATTGAACTTCGTTCTCTTTCTCTTTGCTTTTTGGGATTTTTGGAGAGCTTCTCTCTCAAGATTTTCTAGAGAGAGAAACTTTGTACACTGATATAACTAGCCATTGTAGTGTACTCTTCAGTTCACTGTTCCAGGAATTTCTGGAAAAAGAGGGGCCAAATTCCAAGTGAGAAACAATTTTACAAAGTAAAGATGGTATGTAAGTGATCTTCCTGGTTCAATCAAATACAATTCCAGGAGGTGTGTAAGAACTATATATTTCCAAGATGTGTTGATACTGAAACATAAAATAGCTTACCTGTTTAAGATTGTTCTCTAGTTGTCGACTACGAACTTGGATTGTGGACACTAGACATTTAAACTCTCAAAGGGAATTTGTCACAACAATATTTCTAAATGAAACTAAAAGAAATATTGTCTCTTCCTAATGATTTTAAGAAGAATCTCCCCTCTTACAATGGCAAGAGGATTTTCGACTGGAAATGCAACAGTGCATTATTGCAGGCTCACTACGCAACCACGCAAATTCATCAAGGTTTTAAGCTAATTACTACCAATGGAGGCTTGTTAATCCATGAACGTAGTGCAAGGGCCCTTAAGGTAATTGATATTAATACTATATCTCATTGTGAGCGCTTTCTGAGAATTCTCTGCGTAAGAGCATTTGTAGTCGTCTTCCAAATTTCCAAATTTTTCAAAAAATGAGAATGAAGACGCTGTAGTCGTTGGCCAATTTGAGTTTTTGGTGAACAGTGACCGGCCAAATTTGACAGACGATTTCGGATTTTGGAAAATATAGCAAACGAGAAAGGGTTTATCGTCTGTCGAATCGGACGGAAAAAAAAATCCGTCGGAGAGAATTTGGCAAAACAGTGAAGTATCGGACGAAATTTAATTTTTCGTCCGATCGAAAGTTTTTAAAAAAATGGTAGAGACGGGAAATCGATTTTCGTCCATAAAAATAAAAAAAAAATTCAAAAAAAAAAAAAAAACCCTGAAGTCATGGACGAGGGAAGGATTTCCGTCCATGGATCTTTTGGTTTTTTTCATTTTAAAAAAATTGGATGGGCGGGAAAAGATTTCCCGTCCGTTCCAAAAAAAATTTAAAATTTTGATTTTTTTTATTCAGACGATAATTCGTCTTTTGTCTGAAATTTAAAAATTTACGAACATTCAATTTTTGGCAATCAACGACTGCAGCGCAAAATTATTTTAACGATTGAAATTTACGAATATTCAATTTTTGACAATCAACCACTGCAGCGCAAAATTATTTTAACGATTTTTATTTGCATACCAAAAAAAATAGCAATCCACGACTACAGATGCTCTAAGCCTCTCATGTAGTATTTCCTCCTCGCTAATTATGTTCACCAAACAATAATTACACTTAACACAACATTCAGTTATTCTATTTAATTATTGTGTTGAAAAACAAAATAAAATTAATTTTGGGTACGAAAGTAATTTTGCAGAAAAAAGAAAAATTCCAAACTTCGGGTAAAAAAACAATTCTCTGAAAAATAATAATAATAAACAACTGCCGGTCTACGCCAAATAAAAGAGGAATACTGCCAAATAAACTTCAATAATACATATTTCTATATACTAGTAATTTACACGTGTAATGCACGTTTTAATAATTTCAAAAAATAAAAATAAAAACTCTGACGTAGGGAGAATTTGAGCCGGAAACCTCCTTTATATTAGTTATGTACGTGCGTTGTACATGTTGGTAGAATGACAAAATGACAAATGACACTAAAACCTTCTCCCATTATAATATTAGAGATTTGAGATAATGGAGAGTTGGAATTGTAATTTGTCAACATACAAACTCGTGCGTTGCACGTGCAGCTCAAACTCTTCTATTAATTACAACAAAAACTACCAAATAAACAAAATTTAACCTATTTAAAACATACAAAATAAATTTTCAATATTTTTTAACACCAAACATACACATATTTTCAAGTACAACTCAAATTCTACTTATAAACACGTGCATTGCACGTACAAATCGTAGCTTCAAAAAAAAATTTCCACTACGTGCAACGCACGTCCAACTCTTATCAAAACGTGCATCGCACGTGAAAAATACTAGTGTTGCTTAACCATGGAGATTTTCCTTGCAGTTCTGGTGCAAAGAAATTGCTTCATTCTCAGTCGACTCTCCCCAAGCTGACTAGCCAGTTTAATACATTGTATGAACTCTCTAGCTTGAAACAAGTCTCTATCTGTTACGTAAAAAAGTGATTTTTATATTACACTCTTTTTCTTGACAAAAACTCTTTCTTTTTGCTCCTTCCTCACCAAGTAAGCTTTCAATCATCATATTCATAGCGTTTTTGACACTACAAAAGAAAAGATCTTTACTGGCACTTTTTTGGGGCTTTACCGATATTTATAAACGCCGGTAAATAACCTACCGGCGTTTGGAAAAGCACCACAACAAGCGCCGGTGGAGTGCGTACCGGGGATTGTTTGGTGGCCTACACCGGCGCTTTTGAAAACGCCGGTGTTGGGGTAATATACCCCGGCGTGTAGAAAACGCCTTTGTACACTTTTTTAAAATTTATTATTTTTTTGGGGGAAAATCTTCCCCGGCATTTTGAAAAACGCCAGGGAAGATAAACATTTTTTTCAAAAAAAAAAAATTCAAAAAAAAATTTTTTTTTGAAAATAATTTTTAAAAAATGATTTTTTTTTATATTTCATTCTTCTTTTTTTTAAACAATAAATTATACCTGCCAAGAAATCAAGACCAAAGTTTACAAAATTTTCAGATGATAGATCATCATCTGTAGCAGTACATATTTGGGATCATGCTACTGCCACAATGTATCATACAAATCACTGCAAACATATGCACCAAAAAGTTTGGTGTTGCATTTGTTTGATCCATGCACTTGCATTCAAATCTGACTTGATCAAATATGAGAAATGGTAGTTTACCTAAAGAAGGCAACTAAACTCAATTGGTAAACTGAGAATTACAGCTGCAGATAAGTGAGGACTGCGATCCAAATCCGACAATAAACACAAACACTAGTATTGTTGAGGCATTTAGATGATATTGACCAAACCAAGTGCGTCCCAACATAATCATGTTTTAGTTTGAAACTGAAATAAATATGGGGATTTTGCCAAGGACAAGCACAAAAGGCAACAGTGACAATGAGATCTACCCATCAAACAAAATAAACACTGCACAAATAATATATTCTGCTAACCTACTTAAAGTTGTGAGTTGGCATGGTGAGTGGATGGTTTGCATAGCAAAAGGAGATGTATTTATATACTCAATATCATTGGTCTAGTTGCAGACTAGCACTGCCATATTCTCAGACAAAACAAGTAAAAAATAGTTACTTTTTCTAAATATGAGTATCAAATTCAGAGCAAAGTCTATCTTACATGCATAATGCTGTACACCAAGCCTGCATGAAATGTTCTATATGTGGTGCTACAAGTTCTGGACAGACCCATCCAAGCCTCCCAAGAGTGATTGCACTATTTTCTAGGAGCGATTTGTTGAGACCTTGCACAAACCAATAATGAAGATGAAATTGAACTACTGATTCAGATGCAATCGCAAAAGAGCAGAAATTATTTACCTCAGCATTTTGTAGGATTGGAACAATACAAGATATAACAGTCATTACTACTGGAGAGATCTCCTGACGAACCTGAAAACAATCATAAAAGGTTCGTTTACATCATGAATGTTGAGCGAACAACAAGGTTCACAGAACATCTGCACAAGAACCAGATAGCTGAAATTGTATCCACAAGCATTTTTTTTAGAACAGCAAAGGTGCACTGAAGATGAGCTTACATTATGACCTGTGAATCACAGGACATGCAGTTTGAAAATCAAATAGTGTGACTCTTGAGTTGTTGCACACTAATTTACCACTATACATCAATTTATACAGAACAAAAGCAGCTTGGCCTGATGTGAGTAGATAAGCATAATAAAGGTGGATTTGGTTTTTTTTTAAATACCAAAACCAACTTATTTGAAGGTCTATTACCATTGCCATCGTCAGTTAACAAATCAGAGAAGCAGATAAGGATCCTTTCTAGTGATTTTTTATCTTCCTTTTCTTCTGTTAAAGAGCTCATTACCAACACACTGCCATCTATTATTCCATTACAACCATCTAAGACCACATAGTCAAACAATTTGCGATAGGGTTGGGTGTTAATATCAAAACTTTTATATCATATCCATTGAAACACAACATTTGCCAGCTAATTCTCATAAGATGACTTAGAATGCAATCAGAATGAATAATTTTTAGGCATGAAGGGGAAACAAGATGAAATTGGGAGAAATATATGTGTACCAAGAGAGCCAAATCAAATGCAACTCATAATTATACCTGCAAATGGCTTGCAACATTTTCCCTCATCAAACCATGAACTTTCATCAGTTCAAGAATTCTCTTGGGAATAGCCTCTGCATAAATTCAGTAAAATATGAAAATATCATACATACAATACTCCAAATTATGACTGCATTGAGAATCTGTATGTGTGTGAGGATGTATGCATCCATCCATAAATGTAGACAATCAAACTATTAGCCAGGTATAAGTTTTCCAAAAAAAGGAAGGAAAAATAATCATACTTTCAACGCCAAGTTGGCTCACAGCGCTGACAAACTGCTGGTGAAGTTCCACTGACCACACTACAAGAGGCTTCTTCGATGAAGAAGGATCATCATTATCAAGCTCACCATCATTATCAAGCTCACCATCAGCT
Source organism: Hemerocallis citrina (assembly GCA_017893485.1). Classification (NCBI taxonomy): domain Eukaryota; kingdom Viridiplantae; phylum Streptophyta; class Magnoliopsida; order Asparagales; family Asphodelaceae; genus Hemerocallis; species Hemerocallis citrina. The sequence continues at coordinate 361,500,676 of CM030359.1, forward strand.
TCGTAGAACTATCAAGAAATAGTAATTGGCAAATCATCCATTATAAATTTGCATTGTTCCACTTCTACTTAAACAAGGAGATAACCCAAATGAATATATATACTTTTGGTTAAATACCAGACTCCCTCCTCACTTTGAAAGGTAATATATTTCTCCCCACATGAACCCTAGCTACTGTTCCCAGCGACTGACTAGACTGTCGGAGGGCCTATCGCCGGGAACTCTCCCGGTGTTTCTAGGCAGTGTGCAGGTATCAAGATCCGAGCAGAGCCTCTAAGATACGAGTCGAGCTACGAAGGTCCGAGTCGAGAACCCAGCCTCTACCTCTTTCCTGCTATTCCCGAACCGGTCCAACAACCTAGGATCGGATCAACACCAGTACCGCATCTTCCACTACAAATTACAAGAACTCACACCTGTTGCCTCACACCCAAAAAAAAGCAGTATTAGGTTGGCACAGTCTGTGGGAAATCAGGTACTGACATCGGTCCGATCTCAGCCTAGGACGTCATCTCGAATTCAGGCTCTTTTCATGGTTCCCAAAGCCGGAAGGGTCGTCACCTCTGGACGTCGTCCGGACCCTCCTCCCCTTCACAGCCACGCGAACACCCAGTGCTCTAACCAACCACGAGCCAATGGCGTAGTCGGACCCAGACCAGGCGCTTCACACTCAGTTGAGACTGATTTACGGTGCGTCAACCAGAATCGGCAGGCCAGCCGAACAAGGGAGGGGCCGCTTCCAATTCGATCCCGAACCATGGCAGACAGCCAACCCTAGAATGGGAACCAGGGCACAGCCGCTCACCCCGAGGACCTCCACCATTGCGTGGCCCAGTGGAGCCGGCCCCCGTCACGAGGGCCGAGTCCCAAAATTTTAGGAACGAGGTCCTTCAGGAAATCTGAGGCAGTCCCAGGACCGAGGCGCGCAACAATTCTTACCCTCAATTAGAAGCCCGGGATAGCAAATCCCATGGATCGACCCACCCACTAGAACAAGAAGACGTCGTCCTTCGACACCTCCGGGAGATGGAGCACCGCGTCGCTCATCTCAGCGAGGGCGGGCCGATGCCAGGCAAAGGTTACAAGTCGAACCGAACCATTCTCCACCCAAATCTTGGAAGCTGAGATCCCCAGAAATTTTAGGCCTCCCCAATTTGTGACATACAACGGCGGGGGTGATCCCGCTGATCACATGGAAGGGTTCAAAACCCTCATGCTGATTCATAGCGATCGGATCCTCTCCTATACCGCGCTTTCCCTGCCACCCTGCGTGGTCCGGCTCGGGATTGGTTCTCGAAAATCACCCCCGGCTCGATTTTCTCTTTCGACCAGCTAGAAGCGAGTTTCCTACACCACTTCATGACCAGCTGAAAAGTCGAGAAGACGAGCGCGTCACTTCTGGACCTTAAGCAGAAGGAAGGAGAACCACTCCATGGGTTCTTTCGGAGGTTCACCGCCGAGGTGAGGTCAGTCTCCTCCCTCGATGTGGACGTCGCTTCTGCAGCCTTTCGGCACAATGTTCGCCACGGACAGCTGAGGGCCTCCTTAGCCAAGAAACCACCCATCGACTTCCCTGACCTCCTCAATAGGGTCGAGAAGTATATTCGGGCAGAAGAAGCTCTCGACCCAAGGGCACCAAAGAAGCCACGGACAAAGGAAAGCACAAGGTGGACGACGCCGAGCCCGCCAAAAAAGCCACGAAAGACGCAGCTGGTCTAAAAAGGCCTCCTCCGGTCCCCTATTTTGAAAGATATAAGCCCCTGATCCATAACGTGTCAGCCATCCTCTTGGAGACCGAGGAGAAAAGGATCGTCCGACTCCCTCCCCGACTAAGTAACAATAAGAAGCGGGACCAGAGATTCTCCTACCATTTTCAGCAGGACAATGGACACGAAATGGACAACTGCCGTGCCCTTAAAGACGAGACTGGGGCCCTTATCCAGCGAGGGTATCTAAGGGAGTTCACCCGAGCCAACCCAAGAGACCAGAAGGATTCAAGGAATCCGAGGCCTTCGCCTCCTCCTCGAACAGTCAACCGGCGACCCGAGCAGGACCCCGAGCCCGAGGAGACCGGGGGGCAGGCCATCCTACACTGCGTCCATGGCGAACCAATGGGAGGGGAATCCAACACTAACCGTAAGGCCTTCCTGTGAGAAGTAAATTATGTCCAGGACCATCCCTCCCCCCAGGTTCAGTAGCGGATAGTCTCCTTCTCCGGAGAAGACCTGGAGGGCGTCCGGCCCCCTCACCGTGATGCCCTCGTCATCAGCTTCGTCATTGAAAACTTCGAGGTCCACCGAATTCTCATGGACTACGAAAGCTCGGTCAACATCCTCTTCTTGGAAGCATTTGAGAACCTCAAGCTCCTCCGCGAGAAGTTAAAACTGGTCGGGTACACCCTTCACGGGTTCTTGGGGGTCCCTGTCCAAATTGAGGGGATCGTGACACTGGATGTAACTGCCGGGACGACCCATATCATACGAACCGAATCAATGGACTTCATGGTGGTCAACGTCAAGGCCGCATACAACGCCATTCTCGACCGACCTGGCCTCTGCTCATTTCAGGCGGTCCCCTCGGCCTACCACTTGAAACTGAAGTTCCCCATTGACCTCAGGGTCTGTGTCGTTCGAGGAAACCAGGAGTCTGCACGTTCGTACTACATGACTGTGGTAGGAGCGGGGTGTTCTCCCTTGATGCAGTCGAGCTTTCACCTGAAAGAAACCAGTCCGAATAGGAAACCACTGACGAATTGGAGGAGGTCTCATTTGAGGCAGAAGACAAGTCTAAGTGGTTCGGTGTGAGTCGCTCCCTATCCCCCGATCTGAGACCGACCCTCATTGATTGTATTCACCGTGATATTGACCTCTTCGCTGGGAAACCTTCCGACATGCCCGAGATTTCTGAGGACCTAATCATGCATAAATTGAGCGTCCGCTCGGGTTCCAAGCCGATCCATCAGAAGCGACACAAGTTTGCCCCAGAAAGGCAACAAGCAGTAAAACTGGAGGTGGACAAACTGTTTTCCACCCGGGTCATACAAGAATTCAATTATCCCGAATGGCTGGCCAACGTCGTGATGGTAAAGAAGGCAAGCGGGAACTAGAGGATCTGCATAGACTTCACGAACCTCAACACGGCGTGCCCCAAAGATCCTTTCCCTCTCCCAAGCATTGATTCTCTGATCGATGCAACGTCGGGTCACGAGCTACTAACCTTCATGGATGCCTTTTTAGGCTACAACCAAATTCGGATGTTCCCTTCCGACATCGCCAAGACATCCTTCGTAACCGACCAAGGTCTCTACTGTTACTGGGTCATGCCCTTCAGGATAAAGAACGTCAGTGCCACCTACCAGAGACTCGTCAACTGGGTCTTCAAACAACAGATCGGTCGTAACATGGAGATATATGTCTACGACATGCTCGTCAAGAGTCGACGAGGGCATGATCATGTGGCTGACCCCGATGAAGCCTTTGACATCATTCGGTCCCACAACATTAGGCTCAATCCCGCTAAGTGCGCCTTCTGTATCTCCTCGTGAAAATTTCTCAGGTTCATCGTCAGCCAGCGCGGCATAGAGGCGAACCCCGAGAAGATCCAGGCCATAATCAACATGCCCCCCTAGAAATATTAAGGAGGTTCAACGGCTCACAAGAAGACTGGCGGCCATCGGCCGCTTTCTCTCCAAGTCGGGAGAGAAATCTCTCCCCATCTTCAAGGCTCTGCAAGGAGCGAAAGGCTTTGAATAGGGCGACCCCTAGCAACAGGCATTTGACTAGCTAAAGTCCTACCTCGCCAACCCCCCACTTCTGAGCAAACCCGAACCGGGTGAACCTCTCCTGCTCTACCTTTCAGCCTCAAAAAATGCGCTTAGCACCGTGCTTGTCTGAGAAGAAGATGGAGTTCAAAAGCCTCTCTGCTATGTCAGTAAAGTCCTGCTCTCGGCTGAGACCTGGTACGCAAAAATGGAGAAGGTTGCCTACGCCCTGGTCATGGCCGCACTGAAGCTCCGTCCTTATTTCCAGGCTGACTCGATCCAGGACCTTACAGACCAGCCCCTTAATGACGTCCTCCACAAACCAGAGAATTTCGGCTGCTTAGTCAAGTGGTTAATTGAGCTGAGACAGTACGACATCAGCTATCAACCTAGAACAACCATTAAAGGGCATACCCTCACCGAATTTATCACGGAGTGCACCATCTCCAGACCTTCCGAAATTCAAGAAGGATGTCTGATTTAGGAATCTACATTGACGGCTTGTCTTGCGAAGTCGGAAGCGGTGCGGGCATCATCCTCAAAGGTCCAGACAACTTCATCCTCCAGTATTCCCTACACCTGAACTTTTTCGCCTCTAACAACGAGGCAGAATATGAGGCTATGATCGCGGGGCTCACCATGGAACATCAGGCTGGGGCAAGGAAAATTAGGGCCTTTAGAGACTTCCAACTCGTGGTTAACCAGATCACCAGGGAGTATGGGGCTCATGATGCTCGGATGGTCCGATACTTAGCGCTAGTCCTAACTACCTTCGATTTCACCTCGGTGGAACGAATCCCTCTGGAGCAAAATGCCCCGGCTGACTCCTTATCAAAACTCGCCTCATCGTCCTTCGAAGGCCTTGACCATACCGTCCTAATCGAAGTTCTCCTCAAGCCTAGCATCGACCTCCCTGAGGCCCTCTGCCTTGCCACCGAGCCTGAACGAACAACTGGATGACTCCCATCCGGATTTTTCTGGTAGAGGGCGAGCTTCCTCAAGAACGGGTCGAGGTGAGAAGGACCAGAATCCGTTCAGAAAGATTCATCATAATCAATGGGACACTCTTCAAGCGCTCATACACAAGGTAGATAGAAGACCTTACCTTCGCTGCTTGGCACTACATGAGGGAATCGGGGGGGGGGGGGGGGGGTGCAGTTCGCTCTCCAGAAAATCCCTAAACCACGGATACTACTGGTCGACCATGTTACAAGACGCCCAGAACCTCGTTAAAAGGTTCGGCCCCTTCCAGAGATTATCCTTGGTTAAGCGGCTTCCACAAGCCAACCACCGCTCTCTGGCCAGTCAGATCCTCTTTGCCATGTGGGGGATGGACTTGGTCGGCCCCTTTCCGAAAGCAACGGGCCAAAGAAAATTCCTGGTGGTGCCCATCGACTACTTCACCAAGTGGATCGAGGCAGAACCCCTGGCCACGATCACAAAGCACCAAAATCAATAATTTTTCTGGAAACACATCATCTGTCGGTTCGGGATCCCACAGGTACTCATCACCGATAACGGAACCCAATTTGCAGGCAAGAACTTTTGGAAATTCTGCGAAGATATCGGCATCCAGCAGCACTTCTCATTGAGATGTCATCCTCAGTCAAACGGTCAGGCCGAAAATGCGAACCGTCAAATCCTTGACGGCCTCAAGAAGCGGTTGAATAATTCACCCAAGGGGCTAGGGGTCGACGAGTTACTGAGCGTACTTTGGGAGCACCGGACAACTCAGAGGATCCCCACGGGCGAATCACCATTCAACCTGTAATGCCCCGAATTCCAAATAAGGCAGAATTCGAGATTTCATAGGATCTTTACTTCACTTCGTACAATTTTACAAGGAAATTAAAACTTTTCTCATTAATACATCAGAGTTTGTTTACACTTGGTTTTACACAGCGGAAGAATAAAAGATTACAACATTTAAAAACAAAATATAACTTGTACCACTTCATAAAATGAGTCATCGATTGCATCATAATATCTTTACTCCTTCATGAATAGTCCATTACCTGCATATCAATCTGTGGGCACGTCAGTTGCTTACAACTGACGAAATGTTATATCGGCTATCCTCTCTATGTCGTACATATAACGATTTCATTACTTTAATAAAAATCACAACAGTTGAATGAACAATAAAGTGTAGAAATGTGACCACGCTAAACATGTAAGTATATGTCATGCCTTAATGCCTAATGCACACAATTCTACACTAGGATGACACTAATGCACACTTGTTCGGATTTTATGCATCCCATACTACATAGATCCGAGGGCAAGCGCCTACGTTCTTCACAATAAATAGCTCGATCCCTCGCCATGAAACTACCCAGTAGTAAGAACAAGGTTCAGTCATTCCACGAGTACGGATCCCAGTCCCAGAGTACAATGCCCGACTGTTATACAGACTCTCCGTCGTGCGAATCCCCTGCAAGTGCCACTCTAGCCCCGGTATACGTATATACACTGGAGAACGAAAACTATCCGTCCGACTACGAATAGTCCCGGATTTAAAATAAACTCGTCCCCATCGAAGCAACCACAGTCCCAGAGTACACTGTCCAACTGGGTCTATATTCTCAAAGTACATCGTCCGACTATATAGAGTGCCCCACTTACGTTTTTCCAGGTTTACTACATTTCTCTTAAGTGCCTAACTCTTAAGTTCACGACATGAATAATCTTTCGAGCCTAGAATTAGTATTACCTACTACCGGGCTTAATCAACATTCATCGAGATAGCTCCACTGCGATATCTCAAAATATAATAATCATTTCATTTAAAATTGCCGGTATACGAGGTCTTACTAACTCTAAATCAAAAATTTTTATGTACAAGAATCATGGGTATTCATACCCTTTAATAATCATGTCTATGTCTCCAACTTATTCTTTAACAATTATCCATGTTTCAGCTTAGTACTTATTCATGCATTTTTAACTCAAACAAAGAACAAATAATTTCTTTCTTGAACAAAAGATTCACCAGTGTAAATTTCTATAAGCAAATTAAACAAATCCACATTCTCAACATAAGTATTTATTTTACATAAGAGGGATTTATGACTTGTCACCTATCTTCCTTCTTTTCAAAAGATCTTTTACCCAAAAATATTTTTAGAGTTAAAACTCATTTGATAATTGATATCTCATTTTTTACTTCCTTAAATATACAATAAAAAATTTTATAAGAATTTCTAATAGCTTCCTCTTTATCTCATAATCTTAATAGGAGCTTATTCCAAAAAAACATCTTAGCTTATTAAAAATCCAACTCATAAAAATCGAAAGACAGGGCTCGGGTTTCAAACCCTGAACCCAACCGAAGTCAGCACAGAGCCTAAGTCCCATCGCTCTAACCATAAAGTCCAAGTGGACTTTGTGTCTAATCCTCTTTCGAAATACATATGAATACTCCTTTCAATTTCGAGAATTTAAAAAAAAAGCAACTATCAAGTTTTGAACCTAAGACCTCTTTCAACTAAGCTCTATATTGCACTGGCTAACCAGTAAGTCCAAGTATATTTTTTGTTTAGGAATTTCATTAGTGTTCTTTTGTTCACACTATTCTGAATCTAATTCTTTTTCGAAAAATTCATTTATTTAACGACCCAATCTTTTAGTAATAGTAGATAAATTTTTCTTGTGGGACTGAGATGAATCAAATACAAAAAAAAGGACAAGTTTAACTTATTATTTGGATATGTCTTTATTTTCTATTAGTTTCTCCTTTCTTTATAAAAGTTTGCATTTCTCAACAAAACTCGAAATTATAGAAATCATGTTTAGTTTAAATCCATTATCATACCACATAAAAATTCTTGGGCTAAAAACTAGATGTATCTCTAAATCAACTTTGGATATCTTAAGTGTTTCTTCATGCGAAAACTAGTATTTTTACAATGTCGCTATGTCAAAATAACAAAAAAAAATCATCTTACTCTTTTCTTTCTTCTTTAAAGCATATGTCACAATAAAAATATTTCTCTAACAATTTCTTATACACATTTGACAACCAAGAATTTGCAAACACTCTAACATGTGATTATTTCTCTACATGTTATTATTTCTCTACTTTTCAATTAGCATGGTAACAATCAATTACTAAGTTTCAACAAAATCATTGCATGTTATACTAACATTTTATCTACACATATCACATTCAATTTTTATACTATTCATTAAACTATTAGCATGGTAACAACAAAATCATTACATGAGATGCTAGTATGGATTCTTATCTACAATATCTCATTCAATCTTTCACTACTCATTACACTATTAGCATGCAAATCCTACTTAGAAAGCATAAGAACACCCACCTTAATTTGGAGATTGAAAACTACAAAGAAAAAGGGCTCCTCCTTGCACTTAGCTCCACAACACTTCTTGCTCCTAGCAAAGCCTCCTCTCCTAGATATGGCTTCTCCTCCTAGCAATGTCTCCAAGCAAGAGAACTTTCACTCTCTTTCTTTTCTTTCTTTCTTTTCTTTCTTTCTCTTTTGATTATGTTTTTGGTGCAAGAGAAATGTAGGAATTTGGAGCGCTATTTATAGGGTTTTGGGAGGGCCATTTATGCATAAATCCACCCCTAATAACTCTCCTAATTAACTCTTACAACCTTTCATCTCCTAAACTCCTAAAACCTACATCCTTTCACCTTTCCAACTCTTCACATTTGCAACCCCAAACTCCCAAACTCCTCTTCTAACTCCCTAACTCCCAACCTCAACAATTCTCAACCCCCAACTCTCTCTCCTGAGTACACAGCACAGTAGAAGGACCCCCAAAGCCCCCTCCCCCTCCTCCCCTGCTGTACGCCACGTCACCAAGAGTGACAGCGATAGCCAAGCAAGAGTAACTCTCTGTTTGTTTTTTTTTGCTCTTCTTTGAACCGTCGGACCCCAAGGAAATGGCCACGTCATTCATGGTGAAATGCATGAAATGCACAATAGCACACATGCTGTTAACCCTGTGGGACCCCCATATTTACTCACTTCAACAAATTTTCATATATGCCTTCCATGCATATAATACTTTCAATTATTCATTTTACAAGTAAACAGCCATACATCACTATATATATATATATATATATATATATGTGTATGTACATGGGAAAAGGGGGTATGAGCGACTTGCTCATTTAGTAAATAAGCAATTGATGATGCGGCATACTTTCAATTATTGGACTTATTTGCAATTTTTACAAAAAAAAGACTTTTGTGCAAAATTACCAAATGGGGTGAAAACTCCAGATTTCCAGATTTTTTTGCTGAATAAAATCCCTAGTTAATTTAGGAGTAAAGATTTTACCTCTAGTTTCTACACATTTGACTTATTTCACAAGTCTTGGTAAAAGATGATCTTTTTGCAAAATTGCTATTTGAAGGGATGAAAATGCAAAATTTGTTTTATGGGTTTTTCTACAGAGCCGGCTGATGCTGGAGGGAATCTTTTCAATTTTGAACTTGATTAAAACTGGTTTTTACTAATTTCCAATAAAATGGCCTAATTATAAAAAGGGACATTTTAAAAAGGAGTATTTTGCAAATGTTTTCTAAAATCCTAGAATCTTAAATTCCGGACTATATAGGGTTTGTGCAGCCGTCATTTGCTGCACAATACATGAGGTTTATTATATCTTATTATTTTGGAGTTCTAAAGAAAGATCTTGGATTTCTTGCTAGGAGGAGCTTTTCTTATTATTTCTTTCATCTTCGTTCAATTCCTTCAACAAGGTGAGTGATATATTTGTTTTATTTTGTTCTTTGAATGTTGGATGTGGTGATTCATCTTTTAGAAAACATGCTAGGGTTGAGTATGAATATGTACATGATGGATTGAATGGATCGTTGAATTAAAAATTGATCTTTTGTGAACCATAGTTATCCATGAATAGATTTGCATGTGTACGGTTTGAGATCCATATTATTTTGAGTTTGGTGAACACAACTTGATTATGATAATATTAACCTTGTAAGTCCATGAGTTAATAATGATGATGGGGTTTGAGAAGCTTTTGAGAAGGATTAATAAATTATGAGTTCTTGTCTTGAGAATTAGATTTGGGGGAAATTGAATGATATCTGATGCAATACAACTAAATTGGGGATTTTTGGAAATTGTGCAAGGTTTTGTTTGGTAAATATTGATATTCACCACACTGGGTTGAAGAAACTCTGATGTGTGGCAGGTCAGTTCTGGAATAAGGTTGGGTTATTCTAATTGCTATTGCTTGGTATCTGCAAGGTGTTGTAAATACAACTGATTTATGTGATATACTTATGGGATAGTATTGTTGGAAAAAATTATTTCCTAATAGTACATCATTATTCATATCATCGAACTGGTATATTATAGATATTTTTAGTATGTAACTTCCTATATGTACGTTAACATTTTGTTGATATTTGTCAAGTAGGATAGTTTGTCCAGTTAATCCAGTTATGGCTTTTTTATTAAAACCATCTTGTTTCCATTTTGGTAGTATATTTTCGCGGCATAGACTAGTACCTGCTCCGGTGTCTATTAGACTGTGATAGTTTCTTGATTTGTATCCTTTGTAAACAAATTCTGTTAGAATGTATAATGTGTTTTTTGTTGCTCTTAATGGATTCATTTGTCCAATATTCTATTTATTATCATGCTTTCATTGTTTACTGTTATTGTGATTTTTTTCTTCTTGAAATGAGTAAGGTTGTACTGATGTAAGGAAGTCAATTCCTAATAACATTTCATTAACATGGTGTTCTAGGTCTACATGTAAGTGTAATAACATTTCCTTTTTACCATTTATCCTTAGTGGTAGTATGATTTTATGTACAATTGGATGTCTATTATTGTAATAGTCTAGGTAGTAATATGGATTTTCTAATGTTATTAATTCAGTGGTTTTTTTATTTATTTGTTTAATATGTGAATTAGTAGCTCCTGTATCTACTAAAGCTATTTGTTTATTCCATTTTTCATTGTCATAATATTCTATTTCAATTTTAAATTGGTTATTGTTTTGGTGTTCTAATGTATTTATTATTTTTATTAATTTCAATGCTTGTTGTTTATTTCTTATTGATAGTGATCTCTTTCCAAACATTATTTGTGGTGCTTTTTCTTTTGTAGTTTCTTTTGCTTTATTAAAGTCGAATTCTATATAATTTGGTATAGTCATTTCAGGGTTTTCTCTATCTAGTTTGTATCTTATGATTTCGCTGAATAGAGGCTCTATTTTAAAATTATCTGTATTTCTATTATTTACTTCGTGCTTGCTAGTGAAAGCGTAAATGTTTCTTATTTGTATACTCATAACTTTGCTTTTTTCTATCATTTCTATACCTGATAACCTATGATACATGACTAGACTTTTATCTTTATTTTCTTCTGCCATGCTTATAGAGAAATTAGGTTTTATTGTAAAATTTATCTTTTGGTACATTAGGTTTCCTTGTACTATTCCTATTAAGGCATCTTGTGTACTTGATATTATCCTATCATCCATTAGGTATATTTCGAGGGTGTATTTATTCCTTCCTTAAAATAGGCTTTTATTATTATTTGTATAGCTCCTAAATGTATGTGTCTTAATATTTTTTTGGTCTTTTCGCTTATTTTTTCCATCTCTTGTCTTATTATTCTTTCGGTTATTAATGAGATTATGGTTTTGCCTTGTGGTTGTTCAGTGTCTATAGGTTGTTCATTATTCCTAGCTATTATAATGGTACTTTTCTTTCTTTCAAATATTGGTAGTTTAAAAATTTCTTTTGGATTTATATCTAATTTGGTCGCTCTTATTTTATCGTATTTTTGTATATCAAAGTACATTCTTTCTCTTAGTTCTTCATTGTTTTCTTCTCTTTCTGAAGGTTCTCCCATTTCTGTTAAATCTGTTATCATGTTTATTTCACATTCTTCTGTTTCACCTTCACTACTTCCACTATCTTCTTCCATTACCATTATTTCTTCATCTTCACTTATTTCTGACCATTCTTCATCATATTCTATGGGTTCATAATTTATGTTATTCATTTCTTCAATTTCTTCTATTTTCAAGATATTTATATTAAGTTTTGTTATGGCTTCCAACTCTTTCATACCTTCTTCTGTTATGCCTGATTCTTCTTCTGGGTAGTCAGTTATATATCTACCTAATTCTTTTATATTTTTATTTATGATTCTTAAATCTTTTCTTATATCTCTTAACATTTCAGGACCATTGTAATCTTCTTCCAACTCTTATATGTTTATCATATAAATTTCTGGATTCATGTTAGGAATTAATACAACTGTTTGGTTGGTCATACTTAACCTATTATTTTGTATGCTAGTAGGTGTTGGTAATACCAACTTACTTCGTCGTTTCTGTAATCTAATATTTTGTATGCTATTTCTTTTTGTATCTCTTTAGATAGTTGATACGTTACTTTTCTTGTTAGTAACAGGTATTCTGATATTATTTTACTAGCAATATGCTTTCTTTCTGCTAATCTTTTATCAACGTATCTAATCTTGAATTTTGAAAGATTTTTTAATTTAAGTTTCTTTATTTTCTGTGAATTATCCAGTTTTTATAAAAATAAGGTGTATTATAGTTTATAATTTCTAAAGTAGGGTTATATATAAAATTTTGTTTTTAGGTTTTTATATTTAAAAGGGATAGTTAGTTAATTTTTTTATAAAAGTGGGTTGTTTGGCTAAATCGTTTAAAAAGTGGGGTATTTGGCTAAATGTTTTCCAAAAGTGTGTTAGTTACCCACTTCAGTCCAAAAATCATATGTCAAGGTTGTAACTAGTCTTCTTTCCCAGTCTAAAATCCACGAAAGCTATGCTCAACATATCCATAAAGTATAAACTCTTTTAACTAGCTTAACTTCTCGTCAATAGGCAACTAAAGGAGAGAAGAACCAGAAGCACCTTAGAAATTTCCCAACCTTCTTCCCTTGCTTGCCTCCGAAGCAATAGACTTCTTCCAACCATCAAAAATCATTTGTCAAAGTAATAACTAGTCCTCTCCCCCAGTCCAAATGCCAAACAAAAACTAAGCTCACTATCTATATAAACCCCACCAAACCAGCTTAACTTCTCATCAGCCAAAAACAGAAGCGAGAAAGAATCTGACCAACTATCTAAAAGAGAGAGAGAGAGAGAGAGAGAGAGAGGAACCAGAAGCAATACACAAGATGGGTTTTGGATCTTTTTGCATGCCATCCTTTGCAAAGGTTTCACCCAACATGGGAGCATCTTCAGTCTCCAATTCAAAGCCAAACAAAGAGTGTGTAATACAGAAGGAGAAGAAGGTAACTACAGATGAGAAGCAGAAGAAGAAACATAGCACAGTGGATGAGGCAGTAAAGGTGACACCTTACTTTCCATTCCATTCTCGACCAGGGCTAAGATGATGATGATGATAATCAGTCTCCCCTGTTTCTAGATGAACAATATATAATTATGTTGGGCAAGTTATGATAGATTACTAGTATTTTTTGATCGACTGATGTATTAGTTTTTCTGAGGGAAAAACTGTTGTAATAGTTGTACTGTACATTTGGTTTACTTAATTGAAGTATAAATTAATTAGTTTATGTTCCTTTTAAATCTCTAATCTCTAATCTCTGATATTATAATGAGAGAAGACCTTTAATGTCATTTGTCAATCTACCAACCCGTGTATTGTACGTGCATAACTAATATGAAGGAGATCTCAGGTTCGAGTCCTGATCACTATGTTAAATTTTTTATTTTAATTTTTTAATATATTAATTGTGCATCACACGTGTAAATTACTATCTATCTATCCATTATATAACATAGATGAAGTTGTAAATCTACCTACTTACGTGCATCACACGTGCAACTCCAACTCTCCCATTATTAATATGTGCATTTCACATGTATATTACTAGTAAAGGTAGTTCAAGAAGTTGATGTCCATTTAGTTTTTTTTTAATCTAATTGGAGGGAAAAAAATGCAGTATTTACCAAATTTTTTTATCCGCCGTATGCCTAGAACCTAGCAACTGATCGTACCTATAAAACTGAGTGACAGGTAACCCCACAACGCATGGTACTCACCTTTGCAAGGAACCAGATGCTTTCTAGCGAAACTTATGTTCCAAGATCCAAGTATTGGAGAATTGCTTCGCGTCTTGTTTTCATGAAGTAATGAATGTTCCATAACCTATGATTCCTGGCATCACTCGCAAGCAATAAGTGCGGATACGAATGAATGTCAAAGCGAAGAGATGATAGGAATCAACACTGTTAGCGGGAAAAGCACTATTTTGAAAAGTTAATGAGTGGGCAAGATGGATTTAATATTTTGGAAAACGTTTCCAAGTTTCTTTCATGAACCAATATTAAAAAGTTTACACATCATTCCTCAGTCTGAATCTCTTTCATAGATGCACAGGAGGAGAACAATGGAGGAGCAGTGGATCTTCTATAGATTTTCTTATTCCCTCTTCCTCCCTCTTCCACCTTCTTACATCCAATAAAACACATCCTAAAATAATCATAATTATATAACACTGTATCCTCTAATTACATGTACAGTATATACATAGAATCGCTAGCAGTATTGATTTCAGTTATTAGCCGGAGAAGGATGGATGACAACTATGGTACACCTAGCTGAACAACATTGTTAGAATCATATACAGGACAGATCCGGATCCTCTGCCATAGTAACCATAGTACGTCTCAGGGCCGGCCCAAGGCCCAAGCGACCAAAGCAAGGACTTTAGGCCACCATTTTTTAGTAATCTAATGAAAAGGCCTCCCACCTCTTCACCTGCCTAACTGTCTCTTTGGTTTCCAAGAAATATTGTCTATTTGATTTCCCAAAAAGGCCTCTTAGGGTCTCTTTGATTTCCCAAATCTCAATTCCCAGAACTCTCTCTCCCGACTTCCAAGCTTCGCTCACGCCCTTCTCTCTCTTCAGACTCTTCTAATCCTCTCGACTGAGTCGACTCCCAGTCCCAGAAATTCTCTCTGACTCTCTCTCCCGACTTGGCTCTCCCCGACGCTCGCTAGTCGCCAACCTCGCCCAGTCGCCCTCGCCCTTCTCTGAATCTCTCTTCTAATCCTCATCGAGATGCCGAGTCGCCGTCAAGCCTCACCCTCACCACCGAACCATCAGGCATCAGCAACTCGCCTGCGCCTTCCCGTCGCCATCGTCAGCTGCTCTCGCCACTCGCCAGAGCCCTCCGGCCCCTCCCACTGCCCTCACGGCCTCGCCCTCGCCACTCATCTGCGCTTCCAATTCCAGACCACTGCGGCACTGCCCTCGCCAGTCAGTCGCCACTCCCACTCGCCAGCAGCCTCCAGTGCTCCACCGTGGTCCGTTGACTCCGTTCTCTTGAATCTCTTCCCACGCTCGACTGCAACCACAGCCAGCACCGGCTGCACCCTCTTTCTCCCACTAGGTTGTATTGTTCTAATTTCTTCTCTTTTATTTGAATTCTATATTTCTATAATCTCTTATTTTAATGTTAATTTTCATTGTTTTTATTTTTAAATATATTAATTTTAATAAAATATTATTATAAGCTTTTAAAAGGTCTTATTTCGGAGTTCGTTTTTGGACACAATAAGTATTGGACCGGCCCTGGTACGTCTCAGCCGTCAGATTAGATCTAACGGCTGAAAATTATATCACTCAGATAGATAGTTTTATATTTAATTTATAAAGAACACGGGGTTAGTTTACAAAACGAGAATCTGTCTCCTTCTCTTATTTCCGGTAACCAAAACGCTGAACTGATCTTCTCTCTCTCTCTTCCTTTCCTCTATTCTCTCTCATTGCCTCGATTTATAACTTGATTTATTGGTAATTTAGCTATTAATCAAGAAATAAAAAATCACAATTCACGATAAGAGTTAAGATTTTAATAAACTCATACGAATTTGTCATTCTTGAATTTAGTGATCGTGATATCTGTTTGATCATAAATTATAGATAAGTTTCCCCAATTGTTTAGAAAAGAATGAGCAGGGAGAAAATAAATAATGAAGAAGCATTGTCTTCACACCCAACAAAGTATCAAAAGTCTTTTTAAACTGAAAGTGAAAGATAAGAAAAAAAATCCCTCGGTGCCATCACTACCACCACTTGGCCTCCGACGGAGGAGGCCGTTGGAGCAGGGCCGGTCCAACACTTACTGAGGCCTAAAGCAAACTCCGAAATTAGGGTTTTTAAATGCGTATAATAATATTTTGTTAAAATTAATATATTTTTATTTAAATGTTATCTTTCGGACTTTTTGAGATACAAAATCATTTATTATATTATTGTAATCAATTCTATTCAACATTTCTTTTTCAATTGATAATAAAACCAATTCATTTAATCTTTGTTGAGACATTGTTGATCTTAGATAAGATTTTATTAATTTTAGTTTTGAAAAACTTCTTTCCGCCGAAGCAACAGTTACGAGAATCCTTAACATTATTCTATAAACAATATTTGCATTTGGAAAAAAAATCAAGTCTTTTAATATAATTAAGTATGTCAATTTGTGTATCATTTTCCATTTGTATAATTTCTCTTAAAATTTTCAGTTCTAAAAATAAATCTAACCCAACAATATCTGAGTTGTCGTTATGTTTTAATGATTGTTCAAGGTTAAGACAATCTTCTTTTAAATTTTCAATTTCTAATAACCTTAATTTCTCAATACTGAATAGAAAACCAAAAATATCTTCATATATTCTAAATTGTTCAAATCTACTTTGGAATGAAATAATTTCTTGATCTATTATATACATGAAGTAGTCACTTTTAAATGATTCTTCAGGAGATTTTAAAACTTCATTGTCCATAATCTCATCAAATTGTTTCTTTCTAAGAATAACACGTTTTTCGCGAAACTTGGGTTTTATATCCATTTCAATAGCAATTTCTTTAGCAGAAATTATAGCATTTTCTAATCCATTTTTCCTATATTTTTCAAAAAAGAAATAACACATTTCAATTGTATTATAGCAACATCCATCCGCATATCCTTTGATTGAAAGTTTTTACTAACTGAATTTACCGCGAACAATATCTCACCAAATAGTCACGCCTAACAAAAACTCAAAATTTTTAAGCTCATAAGTTGCTAAACATTCAGCTTTCACTTTTTATTTTAGGTTCATCATTAACTTCGCCTAATTTCAATAAAGCATCTCTTATTTGTGAAGTTTGAAAGCTTAAAGCTTTTACACTTTTAACACGACTATCCCGACGTGTTTGTGACAATGATTTAAGAGTTAGGCTAGGGATATGATCTTGTAGAATTTTTCATCTTTTAGTTGAAGAAGAAAATAGTGTATATATACGTTGCAGCACTCCAAAAAAAGATGTAGCTTTAAGACAACAATTAGCCATATCACAAAGTACCAAATTTAAACTATGACAACCACATGGAGTATAAAATGATCTTGGATTAATATCTAAAAACTTTTTTTGAACACCTTGATGTTTTCCTTTCATATTAGACCCATTATCATAACCATGTCCTCTCATGTTGCTAATATCAAGTCCAATAGTATTTATTTTATTAATAATAGCATAAAAAAGACCTTTTTCAGTTGTATCATCTACTTTTAAAAATTCTAAAAAATATTCAATGATTTGTACTGAGGTTGAAGAAGAACCACATATCGTAATACAATAGACATTTGTTCTTGATGACTGTTAAGATAAATCAGAGAGATGAAAACAATATTGAATATTGAATTGAGAAATAACTGAGTACAATATCTCATATATATAGAAGTGAACCAAATACAAAACTAGCACAATATCTAATGTGGGACTATAATATCTGATACCCCCTCTCAAACTCACGGTGGATCAAACAGTGTGAGTTTGCCTACTAAATATCAAAATCTTTGAACAGTATGAGATTTGGTGAAGAAGTCTGCCGCCTGCTATGACGAGGTAATAGCATGAAGTGAAATGGTCTCTGCTTCAAAGCGTTCACGAACATAATGACAATCAATCTCTATATGCTTTGTTCGCTCATGAAAGATCGGGTTGCTTGCAATGTGTAGTGCACTCTGGTTATCACAATGAAGAGGAGTAGCTCCTGAAAGAGTGATACACATATCTGATAGCAGCCAACGAACATGAAAAATCTCTCCAGTAGTAGCTGCCATTGCTCTGTACTCAGCTTCGGTCGAAGAACATGCAATAACTGCTTATTTCTTACTTCACCATGAGATCAGCAAATCACCAAGAAATAGACAGAAACCTGTGGTAGACCGTCTGGTAGTAGGATCACCTGCTCAATCTGAATCAAAATATGCACTCAGCTCTAATTTGGATGTAGCAGGCATGAATAATGAGCGAGTAATAGTGCCCCGAAGATATCTGAGAATCCGAAGAAGAGCACCGTAGTGAACTGACGTAGGAGTAGAAATATAAATGGTATTATTATTTGGTGGTGGGCCCGGTACTCATGGTTGGCAGCATTGTGCAGTTGTGTTACCACGGTGATGTGGCAATTGAGATGGGGGCCCACCGTTGCTGTGTATTGTTCTCGGAGAGAGAGAGCAGAACAGGTAAGTGTAAGAGATATTATCCCATATCGGTAAAATAACTAAATAAAATAAAATAATATATATATATATATATATATATATATATATATATATATATATATATATATTAAAGCCTATGACCAAGAGTCACCTAATCGGTTAACCAACTTTTGAGAGGCAGTCTATGGTGGGCAGTTGTACTACATAGTATCTAATTTGTTTTATAAATTGTATAAATTGTCTGAGCTGGAGGCAGGGGCATTACATGAACAGTGTATGATTACTAGTGAGATGATGTGATGCACAAATCTAAAATCCAGAACGAATTCATACCGGAAGTGGCAGAGAATGCAGGAGCAGAGGAGCCAGCATTGATAGACTGACCCATGAGCTGTAGTTCCAACTAGGTGAGGTATTGCTGAAGATTGGCCTAATCAGCAGGAGACTGCAAGGTTGAAGTGACGGGCATGGCCGAGGATGTAAAGGAAGAAGCACCGTGAAGAGGAATAAGACTAATATTGTTGTGACTGAGAGCACAATGAGGAGGGAGATGCTGATGTTGTCTAGATTGGGGTTGGGGGCAGGCCGGTGCTACCGGTGTCGGATGTAGAGGTGGGGTAGGAATTATGTTAGGAGAGGGTAGGAGGCCAGAGGCAGACTAAAGTGGCTCTGCTACTGTTTGAATCTGAAGGAGGAACGAGAGGCAGTTGCATCGGAGAAGTCAGTGGAGGCGGAAATATGTGGGAGAGGTTGAGATTCCATCCAGTAGTAGTACTTGTAATATTTTATTTATTTACTTTTTTTTGAAAAATAGGGGGAAAATAGGGTATTGAGTTTGTGGGTTTAGGGTTAGGAGATATGGGTATTTGGATTTTTGGGTTTAAGGTAAGAGAGTAATAGGGTTTCAGGTATGTATTGAAAATGGGTTCGGGTCAGGTTTGAAATATATATAGGGTATTGGGTTTGTGGGTTTGGGTTAAAAAAAATTGGATCTGAACAATGGTAGATGGCGGCTAGGGTTTGAGAGGAAAAATGAAAAAAATCAGATAGCTAGGGTTTTCATATTGGAGGAAGGCAGCTAGTAGAAGTTATGGGAGAGGAGGCGAGGCACGGGAGTCGGCTAGGAGTTGCTGAAGTCGATGGGTTTGATCAGTGTTGGGTTTCGGCAAGGAGGTGGCTAGGAGTTGCTGAAGTCGATAGGGTTGATCGGTGTTGGGATTCGGCAAAGAGGTGGGTACGCCAAAGATGAGCTGGTGGCTAGGAGTTGCTGAAGTCGATGGGTTTGATCGGTGTTGGGAGTTGCTGCAGTGATTTCGACGAGGACTTGTTGAAGATGACGATGGCTGCTGTTGATTTGTTGAAGATGACGATGGTTGCTGTTGCCTCTTTTTTTTTTTGGATGAATAAATTTAAGAGAATAAAATTTCTATAATTGGCTCTGATACCATGTTAAGATAAATCAGAGAGATGAAAACAATACTGAATATTGAATTGAGAAATAACTGAGTACAATATCTCCTATATATAGGAGTGAACCAAATACAAAACTAGCACAATACCCAATGCGGGACTATAATATCTAGCAATGACTTATATCAAGAGTACAATCAAGTATGAATGAAAAATATTTTGCGTTCAAAATTTTTGTTAAAATTTTTGTTTTAATTTTATTTGCTAGCAAATTTATTAATTTATTTTGTATTCTATGTCCAAGATAATGATTATATTTTTCATTATCTTTAATTCGACGAATGTGTTCTTGCATTATAGGATCAAATTCTACAATCATTTCAATTAGGCATAAAAAATTTCCATTATTTTCTTGGTGAATCTTTTCATTTGTCCCACGAAAGGCCATGTTATTTTTTTCAAGAGCTTTAACAACTGCAATAATGCTAAATAATACATTCCTCCAATGCTTCCTATCTCTATTTATTCTTTCTTGAACATGTTTGTCAATTGTTTTATTTTTTAACAGTCTCATTTCTAAATCAATCCATGAACTAATATTAGTAATATGCTCATTACTTATCTCATGACACTTCAACTTAGAACTAATATTTCTCCAATCCCTACTACCTTCACTTGCTAATTTACTTGTACTAGAAAGACCATAAAATAATTTACAACAAAAACAAAATACTTTATCTAAATCATGGAAATATACCAGCCATCTTCTTTCACGTTTTTCTCCGTTGGACAACTTGTGAATGTAAATTGATGAAGAAAAATGTCTTGCAAATTCATCATTAGGTAAATCTATATCGGTAACTTTAATAGGACCATTTTCTGCTAATAAATCTCTCAAACTTGTATCAATATTTGTCTATTGACTTGGATCAAATATATTTTTAGTAGTGGATTCTTCTAATATTTCTTCTTTATCTTCACTATGAGTATGAGAATCAATACAATCTTGCTCGTCAACAAATTCTTCTTTATTTTCATTTTCATTTGTATTGGTAACTTGTTCATTAACTATCATTTCTTCTCTATTTTTATTTGTGTCTACATTGTTAACTTGTTCATTAACTAATTCTTCTTCTCTATTTTCAGTTTCATTATTGTTAACTTGTTCATTAACTAATTCATTGTTTTTTTATAACAAATTTATCTAAAACCTCTTTTTGTGATTCAATTAAAGATTCAACTTTTTTTTTTTTTGAGTTTCGAATAACTTGATTCAAATTTTCGAGTTGACATTTATATATTTAAAAATAAAAACAATGAAAATTAACATTAAATTAAGAGACTATAGAAATATAAAATTCAAATAAAAGAGAAATTAACACTAAATTAAGAGACTAGAAATCTTAAAGCTTTTCAAATAAAAAAGAAGAGATAAAACAATACAACCTAGGGTCCTAGTGGGAGAATGACTTGGCGAGGGAAGAGAATAGAGGCCACTGAGTAGCTGACAAATCGGAGTCAACGAAGAACGGAGTCTGCTGACGTCGTGGGTGGGGCGATTGACTGGAAACTTGGCAAGGGCAAACGTGCAGTGGTGACCTGTTGTGGGACTGTGGTAGTGGCGACTGACGACTGTGGGACTGCCGTCATTGTCGCTGACGATGGCGATGGCGACGATGACGGTAGCAGGCGAGTCGCAATGCCCGATGGTTCGACGAGGACGAGGATTAGAAGAGAGAGAATGGGCGACTGTCGCGACTGGACGAGGTGAGAGAGACTCGACGCCAGTGGTCAAGTCGCCGATGTGGTGAGGACTAAGGGCTCGATGGCGACTCGGCGAGCGGCGGAGCGGGCGAGGATTAGAAGAGTCAAGAGAGAGAAGAGCGAGGGCGAAACGGGAGAGAGAGAGAGGCACAGAAACTTGGAACTTGGAAGTCGGGGGATAGAGTCAGAGGAAATATTTATTGGAATTTGAGAGTAATGTTCAGTTGGAAAACCAAAAGACTCTAAGAGTCTAAGAGGCCTTTTCTGATTTCTCAAAGAGGACAAGTCTACGAGGCCTTTTGGGAAACCAAAAGACAATTTTTTTTTTAAATTAAAAAGACAGCCAGGTACTTTAAGAGGTCTTTTCACTAGTTATATATATTTAAAAAAAATGGAGGCCTAAAGCCCTTGCTTTGGTCACTTGGGCCTTGGGCCGGCCCTGCGTTGGAGTCGGAGTCCCAGGTGCTAGAGTGAGGGGTTCGATCTCATACTTACAAATTAAGAATGGGTTGACGTCCAACAGGATCCAAAATATCAACGACGAGTTAGGATTATATATTTTATACTTGTTGTTCAATTAGAAAAAGAAACGAAAAAATACGGAGGTCGAAGCGTTGAAGAGATATGAAGCTAGAAATAGGGCAGCAACAGCAACAGAGGACTGTACAGTCGATTGTATACCTCTCGGGTCAAGATTGGATGAATTGCGGTCAACCGCACTTGAGTGCAATCATCTACCTACGGCTGCAGCAATGTTTTGGGCATACGTCCTGGGGATCATTTCGGCCCAATCTTCAACTTCAAGTCAGATCGTACGACTATATTCAGTGACTTCTTCTACAAAATATATCGGATGACTGAGATATCAAAACTAACCTAGAGTTCTCTCTATTCTTTTTTTTTATTATTGTAATGACCTCCAATATGAGAGGTCAAGTAACACCCCGCAATCGTTGGCCAAAAATTCAAATTTCGGATATGAGAGAAGTAGTATTCTTCTATATTTAGCAAGCGATATAGGATTTTGCAAATTATCGGAGACGAAACATGAAATTTCATCAATGAATTTTTTTTTTGTGCTAAAAATTGTCGTACGAAATATGAACTTCCGTCCACCAACTTTTTTTAAAAAAATTATTTGAACGGACGGAAGATCTAAATTATGAATTGCTTAATCAGTTTTTTAATTAGTCATGGATTGCTTAATTAGTTCAATCTTGTTAAAATCTTGCTTAATTAGTTCTCTCTTGTTAATTTTTTTAATTAAATGACTGTCGAACAAGATATGACATTAAAACCTAAATTTCACACTGCAAAATTGTTTGATAAAAAAAATTAAAGGGACGGAGGAACATGTATCGCCCCTCTCTTTTTTTAATAAAAACCCATTTTTTGGTTAGACGAGCGGCTCAACGAGCACCTTTGGGCGATGGCAACAAACTCAAATTCTTATTTCCAAATGCCAAATACCCAAATTTTGAGTAGCAACTATAAATGCTCTGACCCTACAGAATTCATCCGGTACAAAAGATCCATGTTGGTACCAGGGATGGCAAATGGGCCGGGTTAACCGTTGACCCGCCCGTGACCCGCTCGTATAACCCGGCCCGCGAAACGGCGGTTCGGGTTCGAGTCAAACCCGTGAACAGTAACGGGACGACCTGGGTCTCGAAAATAGCGAATCGAACCCGCTAAACCCGGCCCGTGAACCCGCTAAAATCACCCCAACCTGCACGCCAACCCGCGAGTCGACCCGCGAGTTGCGAACCGTTTGACCCGAATGGGTCAAACATTCGACCCGCCCCGGGTCGATCGTTGACTCGCGGGTCAACATGCCGTTGGGCACTGTACAACAGAGACAGCAGCAACGGCTCTTATAGCCGTTTTGCTCTTTTATTTTTGTTTTTTTGTTTATTTTTTATTTTTACCTTATAAATACCCTCCAAAACCCCATCAAAAAATTCACACCTTACTCTCTTACTCTCTCTACTATTATTACTTATTTCTAAGCAATTTGTGAACAACGGAAGTATTGAACAAACAAGTGTTCAAGGCATATACACGATCAAATTCCGATCGTATCGAAATCCAAATTCAACAACGTCTTCAACTCTTCAACTCTCGTCCAACTCCAAGTGATCAAATCTTCAACTCTCTTATAAGCTCTCATCAACTCTTTAATTCCGAATTTGAGGATTTCTACTTCTACTTCTATTCTTATTTTCACAGATTTTTTTATATATGCGTATCCACGGTGAACGGTATCAAAATTTCATACCTCTCTTCTTCATATTTAATTTTTGTTGTAGTTATACTTTTTCGTATCTTAACCGTTTGTTGGTTTTTTTATATTCTCTATCTCAACCCTCTTGTTTTCTAGATTTTTTTTGTAACTCATCGCTCCTACATTGTATAGTTTTTTGTTTTACATACATTACTACATTATGTCTAGATCACGCGGTAGCGATCGTAGCCAAAGTAGGCAAGATTCCACCGGCACTTCCCGTGGGCCACCAATTGTCCCAATTAGTGAGCCCGTCGAAGAGTAGCATGATCCTCCACCCAACAATGGGGTACACACAATGAAATTTTAGGAGACATACAATTAGAAGAAGAAGAACAACAACAACCAACCAAAACAACACAACCCCGTAGTGGTAGGAAAAGTAGAGGGAAAATCAGTGATTGGCATAAATTTTACGATTTTATCCCGGACAAAGAAACTCCGGGTATAGGTTTGAAAGTTTGTAAAATATGTTCTAAGGTATACAAATTCAAGAGGGGTGATGACACCGGTACAATTAGTAGACACATCCAAAATAACTATAAAGACTTTCTTGTTAACCTACCCGGTCAACAAAAAATTCATCCTAGGACCGGTCTAGTTGATAACCACCCTTATGATCCCGATCTTGTTCATCGGGAAATGACCCGATCAGTAATAAAGGAAGAGTTACCATTTTTCTATCCCAAGAGTAGGGACTTGGAAAATTTTAATCAAACAACCTAAACCCTCATTTTAGAAGAATCCCGAGAAATACTTGTAAATCGGATTGTTTTAAAGTGTACAACGAAATGAAGGACGCTTTGATTGCAATTTTATGGAGTTTAACTTGTAGAGTTAGTTTAACTTCGGATTGTTGGACGGGTGTCAACAATATTCCAATGATGGGAATAACCTGTCACTGGATCGACAGTGATTGGATTCTTCAAAAAAGAATCATATCACTTGCCGCATTGCCCTATCCCCATAGTGGCATTGAAATAGCAAACCGTATTCTAGAAATTTGTGATGTTTTTCATATTCGTGATAAAATTATGTGTATTAGTTTTGATAATGCATCTAACAACAATGCATCAATTAGTATTTTAAAATACGCAATAAACCCTCCATCTGACATTGTTTTTCATGTTAGATGTGCATATTATATTTTAAATTTATCTGTTCAAGATGCATTAAAAATAGCCGATCCATGTATACTTAAAATTAGAAATTGTGTATATTTTATTGCATTAAGTCCCAGCGTATTTCAAGAATGGAAAAATTGATGTAGGATTTCAAATGTACCTTTTAGAAGATTTCCAAAGGATGTTAAACACCGATAGAACTCTACTTTTGATTTACTACATGTTGTTACCGAATATAAAGGAGATGTAAATGATTTTTGTACCGCAAAAAATATGTCAAATTTTGAAATGACTCCCACCGATTGGTTTTATACCGAATCTTTGTTGAAATTTTTAGAACCTTTTAAAACCGCAACTTTAAAATTTTCAAAATCATATGAATCTACTTCTAGTAGCATTTTTATTTCAATATTTACTATGATGCAAACATTTAACGAAATGTTAAATGATGCTTTTGTTGGTGATATTGTAAACCTACATACAAATTTCTTTTGAAGTATTTTAATCCTCCTTCTATGTTGTTTTGTGTTGCTACCATTATGGATCCTCGTATCAAATTAGTAGGTACGAAGTGTTTGATTGAAATATTTTTTACATTACTTGGGGAAAATATAGAAATAGAAATTGATTATGCTTCTTTTTTAGTTAAATTTGAATCTACATTAAATAACTTGTACGATTATTATGATAGATCTTTTGCTTCTAGTAGTACAACTTCTGTAGTTAGTTCTTCTTCTGCTACTTTCAAAGGTAAGGGTAAGAGTAAATTTGATGATAGAACATTTAATTTACTTACACAAATTCAATCCAAAAAATCCAGGACTAATAAATCAAATTAAATTGGTATAACCAACAAGATTCTGAGTCTTCTACTTCTCCACTAGATATTTTACAATGGTGGAAAGACCATGAACACACTTATAGTATTCTTAAATATATGGCTAAAGATCTACTAACTCATCCTGTCTCTACAGTTACTTCTGAAAGTGTATTTTCTTCAAGTGGCAGGATTCTAACTGATTACAAGAATCGCTTGAAGCCCGGCTCGTTAGAGCAGCTCGTTAGAGATGCTTGTTTGCACAGAAGACTGGCTGAAGGCTGAAGATAGGACACAAGGAAAAGTATTATCTATGTCCACAAGTGGGAGCAACTCGCCGGAATAACAACAACAACAACATCAATAGCAACCAAAATGAAGAATTCAAGACCAACAATAACAACAAATTGAAGGCCATCAACTTGAAGACAATTGTAAATAGATAAAAAATTTGTATTAAATCTTTGCTTGTTATTTCAAATTATAAAAATTAAAGTAAATTGAAATTGTATATAAGAAATATGTTAGTGTATAAAATAAATTTGTGAATTCTTTATTTCTTATTAGAAATTGTGAAACTTGTATAACTTGAAATCATATGAATAATATTTTAATATTTTTTGGCAATTCACTCTTTCAATCTTATTATTATTATTACGAATTTTTATGTTTATTAATATTATTATTATTTAAGTTTTTTTTTAAAATAACCTATCTAAACGGGCCAACCCGCGACCCGACCCGAACCGACCTGGGTTGGACCCGAAAGGGTTCACGGGTTGGGCGGGTCGACATTTTCACTTTTCGACCCGGCCCGGCCCGGTTAAACCACCAACCCGACCCGAACCCGCCCAAGTCAACATCCAACCTGGGCGGGTCTGGCCCGGCCCGGCCCGTTCGACCCGAATGCCAACCCTAGTTGGTACTCATGAAGAGCATGACCTGAATTTAATTTATAGGGATTCTACAAAAATCCTGTGAACCTACGTCCATAGAATTTAGTTCTCATGCAAAGAAATTACCAATAATAAGATATAAGAGCATCCATAGTCGTTTGAGGTAAATAATGGCAAAATGCATATTTTACCTTTTCATTTCGACGAAATGTTGCAGTCGTCAAAAGGAAAAAAGTGCATATTTTCGTTACAAATTAAACAGATGTTTCTTCTGTGATTAAAAATCATTTATATAGTCAGAAACTGAAGAAATATTAGTAAAATATACGGGTTTCGTCCGGGTTTAAGGCAAAAAAAAAAATGCAAAAACATTTACAAAAATGCAAAAATAATTTATAAATTTGCAACAAATAAATAAATAATTGCACCCAATAACCAATGATTGTAATTTGCGAATATTTTTTAAAGGAAATGGGACCCAATGGTCTGATGTTTCGTCCAACCATTATATTCATATTTCTGGATTTTTTTCTTTGTTTTTTTTAATTCAGA
The DNA here is from genome assembly GCA_017893485.1 of Hemerocallis citrina. Lineage (NCBI taxonomy): Eukaryota > Viridiplantae > Streptophyta > Magnoliopsida > Asparagales > Asphodelaceae > Hemerocallis > Hemerocallis citrina. The sequence goes on from CM030359.1 coordinate 361,527,812, forward strand.
CGAAACATCATGTTTCGTCCGATTATTTAAAAATATATTTAAATAATTCAGACTAAACATCCTCTATAATATTCATTTTGCTATATCCATTGCTATTTTACTACAAACCGCACAGGCTATAGCGGCGCTTTTACAAGGCTATAGCGACATTTTTTGGTGCCGTTATAGCTCATAACGGCGCTTCTGAAATCGCCGCTAAAAGCATCGTTAGAACGTGCGTCGTTATAGCCATATAGGCTATCGCGGCGTTTACGGACGCCGCCGCTATAGGGTGTCCACCTATAACGGCGTTGCCTAACCGCCGTTACAGGAATGTTTCGTTTTGAAAAAAATAGAACTATAGTGGCTCTTTTTGCAAGCGCCGGGACTGCACCACGAATAAAAGCTACCATTGGTACCTTGCTGCGGCGCTTGTCCTGCGCCGCGATAGAGGGTACTCAAAAGCTGTAGTACCTATTGCGGCATTTCTTGGGAAACGCCGTGATAGGTTTTTTTTTTTTTTTTGACATTTTATTATAAAATTTTCAATTGAAAAAACCAGTAATTAATCACATATTACAAATACATGTAATCATATTAAATTTAAATGCAAATTAGATAAATCAATAATAACATCATAATCAAGAACCAAAAGTCACACATCACAAAAAATAACTCAATAGAAAATATGTTCCGCTATAGCCCATGCGATTTGTAGCATGTTCCGCTTCTTAACAGACCAGTCGAGCATTACAAAGGGTACAACTAAATGGAGGCTATATATGAACTGTCGCGGCGTTGTATGCATTGTACTTGTCAAGCTAAAACTTGATATTAGTCTATCTCCCTCTATTACATAATGTACATCACCTAGTTCCTCCAAATCAACTGTCAAACTAATAAAGTTGTTCCTGTATAACTATCACAAGTATACATATATTCAGCTACAAAATTGTCGCATCCATTATCGAGTTGACACGATCCATTTAAACCGCAGCTGCTGTCTTCTTTCATCTTTGACCATCAACTGTGAGATTAACCAAATTTACATATCATTAATTGGCAGCCAATGGCATTTTAAGTAAGAATATCACATTGCTATACTCAATTTCTCATACTAATTTTAGATAGAAAATTATGAAGATCCATTTAAATTTGATATGTTTAAAGATGAATGGAATTCTACAAAGAAAAATGCGATCATTGTCTGTTCATCTAGATTCTTTCCTAGTTTACAGGTACTTAGAGGGTTGTTCTTTTAGATGCAAAAGCTTGATCTGTCAATATGCAAAAAATTGTGAACCAAATGTAATGATACGATATCTTTGTAAGTCATGAGCATATAAAAGATGAAGCTTTAAGCCATTTAGCTTGTTGGAATCAGATAGATTTTGAAGCGACTACTAAACAATTATAGTATTTTTTCTGAACGCTGATAAGGTTTAGAATAGTTACATGATAACTTACAAGAAAGCTTGAGAGACATACAATACGGTCATAAATAATTATATCATGAATCATACCTGTTGCAGGATCAATATGTACAAAGAAACTGGCAGCAACTATGAGATAACATAGGATGAGCATTAGACCCTTCATATAATTTGTAGTACCATCCTGAGAAAGATACAAACTCAAATAACTGAGATGAACAAATAAAAAAAATTCCAAAAAGTGCAGCTCAAGGGAGCTATCGAAAATGGAAAGACAAAAGAAAGTGGAAGTAAAAATTGTGGACTTCAGAAAGCACCTGAAGCATGATTGCCACAACCAGCACCGTAATGAAGATAGTTGCCGTTTCAAATAACTGAAAATTCAAGTCCATTTGCTTCCCCATAATCCAACAAGTCACCACACAAAATGGAATCTGCATATAACAAAACACTAACTTTTTTGCAATGCAAACATGCATACATCTTAGCACATGCAAATTCTTACTTGAAGGGGAATAAACATATACAAAATGCATGGTTCAATTCAAAGCCAAAATTCATTTTCACTCGTCCTGAAAGGTTTCCGCAAAATATTCATTTTCACTTGTACTCTAAAAACTATTTTAGTGGAGAACAAAATTTCAAACTAGTGCCTTGGACAAAACAAGACTTACTGTTGATGTTTCACATACAAGAGTTAAGATACAAGAAGCAATTGTAATTTGTGGAGGCATGCCGATTTGTATACTGAGTGACCAAACGTGTAACTGTATGATAGTAGCTTTAAATATTTGGAAGCATTATATGTAATTATACTGTTAGGAATATGTTCAAGCATATACTTGTGTATCAATTTGTGCTATTCTTTTGTCTTAATTTTCTTATAGGCTTTGAATATATGGAAGTGTAATGTAGTTATACTACTAGAAAGTGTGCATGATATAAGATCAATGTATTTGTGCTATATTTTCTTTAGAGATATGGTCATGACTAATGACCATAATATGTAAAACAATTACATAATCATCACCATTAGATTACTAAATCATGGATCTTAATAATATAGTAACCCTAAAGTACTATACATGAATCTTAATTTATTCATCTATTTGAATTCATCAAATATTTTTTACAGTCAAAGCACATGAACAACAATCGAATTTATGACAAAGAAATGTAAAATCCTTCTCCATGATTCATATGAACATTATTTCAGACAAACATGCATAGAAAGCAAAAACGCATTGATTTTCCTGCTACTCATAAAAACATGAGGGATGCTACAAATAAGTAGGATAACTAAGGCTCTAAAATTGTTTAATACATTACCACAAACATCGATATCTGTGTAGATGATCCAATTGCAACCCCCAACGAGATGTCCTAATATATATATATATATATATATATATTCACAAAATAAATGGATATGCCCTTGAAAACTTACAATTAATTATATATAACTACAACACATGTGCGATTTACCGGCGTATTTTCCCCGGCGTTTTACCATTCGCGCCGGGGAAGGGAGTGACCAGGAATGGGGCGTCAGATTGGATGGTTATACACTGGCGGCCTCTATAAAACGCCGGAGATTTATGATATTCACCGGCGTTTTTTTTATAAACGCCTGTGAATGGTATTATTCACCGGCGTTTTAATAACACACGCCGGGAAATATATAGATACATTCACCGGCGTTTGTAATTTAAAACGCCGGTGAATTAACTGAAATAAATTCCCGCGTACCCTAACATTTCGCTCGCTAATTTCCCAAATCCAATTTGGCCGCCTTCGTTTTCCCGCCTCCCTCTCTCTATTTCGCGCGCTTCGCCTCCGTCCCTTCGTCATCTTCGACATCCCAATTCGATTTCCTTCCTCCCTCTCTCTATTTCGCGGAGAATTTGCGATCGAAAACCACCGCTCATCGCCCCGCTCTCTCTCTATCTCCTACGCCACCACTCATCGCCCCGCTCGTCGCCCCCCTCTCTCTTCAGTAATTTCTCTTGATTTCTCTACTTTTCACTGTCAAAGATGCTGAATTCATGTATCTGATTGTCATCTTAGCATGATTTTTTTACCAAAATGGGTTCACTGTCAACTAAGGATGCTAGCTGTATACCAAAATCCTCCAAATCTGTACACGAATTGGGCGGAACAAACCTTGTGCAGGTTTCTTTTGGTGCCACAAACATCAATGGTTTAGTTGGGATGAAGAATTAATAGAGAAACATATATGCTTAGATACTGGAAATTTTCATTTTCTTTTACTGTTAAAGAAGTTGAATTCATGCATCTGATTGCCATCTTACCATGATTTTTTTACCAAAATGGGTTCACTGTCAACTAAGGATGCTACCTGTATACCAAAATCCTCCAAATCTGTACAAGAATTGGGCAGAACAAACCTTGTGCAGGTTTTTTTTGGAGCCACAAACATCATGATTTAGTTGGGATGAAGAATTAATAGAGAAACATATATGCTTATATACTGGAAATTTTTATTTTCTTTTACTGTTAAAGAAGCTAAATTCATGCATCTGATTGCCATCTTAGCATGATTTTTTTACCAAAATGGGTTCACTGTCTACTAAGGATGTTGTATGTATACTAAAATCCTCCAAATCTATACAAGAATTGGGCGGAACAAACCTTGTGCAGGTTTCTTTTGTAGCCACAAACATCAATGGTTTTGTTGGGATGAAGAATTAATAGAGAAACATATATGCTTAGATACTGGAAATTTTCATTTTCTTTTACTGTTAAAGAAGCTGAATTTATACATCTGATTGCCATCTTAGCATGATTTTTTTACCAAAATGGGTTGACTGTCAACTAAGGATGCTAGCTGTATACCAAAATCCTCCAAATCTGTGCAAGAATTGGGCTGAACAAACCTTGTGCAGGTTTCTTTTGGAGCCACAAACATGAATGATTTAGTTGGGATGAAGAATTAATAGAGAAACATTTATGCTTAGATACCGGAAATTTTCATTTTCTTTTACTGTTAAAGAAGCTGAATTCATGCATCTGATTGCCATCTTAGCATGATTTTTTACCAAAATGGGTTCACTGTCAACTAAGGATGCTGTATGTATACCAAAATCCTCCAAATCTGTACAAGAAGTGGGTGAGAACAAACCTTGTGCAGGTTTCTTTTGTAGCCACAAACATCATGATTTAGTTGGAATGAAGAATTAATAGAGAAACATATATGCTTAGATACCGGAAATTTTCATTTTCTTTTACTGTTAAAGAAGCTGAATTCATGCATCTGATTGCCATCTTAGCATGATTTTTTTACCAAAATGGGTTCACTGTCAACTAAGGATACTGTATGTATACCAAAATCCTTCAAATCTGTACAAGAAGTGGGTGAGAACAAACCTTGTGCAGGCTTCTTTTGTAGCCACAAACATCATGATTTAGTTGGGATGAAGAATTAATAGAGAAACATATATGCTTATATACTGGAAATTTTTATTTTCTTTCACTGTCAAAGATGCTGAACTCATGCATCTGATTGTCATCTAAGCATGATTTTTTTACCAAAATGGGTTGATTAATTTTGCTCCTCTAATGAATTTATTGAATCTTTGACAGGTACAAGATGCCTAGGCGTGGAAAACGGATAAACATAAATGATGGCAACGAAAGCTATGGGGATGAGCACCCACTATCTAATAGTGGCAGTCAAACAGAGGAGGGGGAGGGTAGCACGCCGCCCACTATCAAAAAACATCGAGGGCGAACTAAGATTCCGAGCATATGGAAACTTAATAATGACGAAAGGATTGTGGTGGAGGAAAACGGTGTCGGGAAACCGGTTGGTGATAATACAAGCAAATTCTCATCCTTTATTGGGGTAATAGCAAGGAACCCACGGATAATTCCTTTGTCGCACGAGAGTTGGCCGAAGGTGCCAACCACGACAAAGGCAACTGCAATTACAACAATCATGGTATTTACCATCTAAAATAAATAATTGGTAGGCTCAAATATGTTATTGAAATATGTATTTTTGGTGATGGGTATTCGGTTTATGTAATTCAGTTATCATTTGTTAAACTTCATAAATTTTGCCGCAATACTTCTCGTTCTCGGACTCCCTTACGTCTTGGGTTGAAAAGTCACTCTCCAAAAAGTGGAGGGACTACAAGAGTGACTTGAAGGCTAGGTTTTTTGACAAAGACCTCACAGAGGCGGATAATGCAGGGGCTGTGCCACCGAATGTGGAGCCTTCAGATTGGCAATTTCTTGTGCATTACTGGTGTTCGGCGGTCGGTCAGGTATTTACATTACTAACCAAAATTTAATGACTTTGTGGTTGTATGGCTACTCTAATTAAATTTTTTGTTAACTTCATTGTGGCATGTACAGAAAAGGGCGGAGGTGGGTGTTGCAAGTAGGTCAAAGCAGCTAGTGAAGAATTGGTAAGCGCAATCAAATTGAACATTTTTGACTTACAGTTATTTGTTTATAAGCATTTCATCTTACTAATATATAGGAAGAAGATTTGGGGGGTCCTACGGAGTTTGACGACATAGAGTTTTTCGATGCCACCCACAAGTCGAAGGATGGTATGCGAGTCCTGAGGCAGAACGGATTGTGGTAATTAGAAATTTACTACTATATATAGGCTATAGCAATGTTATTGTTTATATATATCTTCAGTTGCGTTTACTTTTTGATGATCTCTTGCTGTTTTTGTAAATGGCTAATAATTTGTCGAAATCTCATTTGTTTTTAACTCTGATTGTTATGTCCTTTTACAGACTAACGCTCGGAAAAAGTTTGGTAAAATCTCTTCCACTTCAGATTCTGACCCCACGACGGCATCCACAGATTTTCGTACCCGCCAGCGACTTGCCTTGACCGCAGTTAGGGGAAAGGAGAGGCATGGACGTGTCCGTGGTATGGGGCTAGGCCCAACCCCCTCGCGGTTATTCGGGCGGAGTGAATCTACTTCAAGTGGGTCTCGGGACGAGGAGATGACTTCATTAAAGGCACAAGTGGCACTCCTCCAAGAACAAATGGCCCAGTTAATAGGGCAGCAATCTCAAGTCCCACCACCGGTAAGTCTTTAAATTGGTAATTTTGAAGAGATTATAATTTTGAAAGCATGAAAGACACGTATTAGTGTTTGTGAGTCTGCATTGTGGCTGTTGTCTAGTGGCTGTCGTCTATGTTTCTTAATTGGGCCGTGATTAGAAAGAAAGGGCTTGAGTGGAGATCTGGAAACCCATATAAAGATATCTTGTTTATTATAATCTATTATTATTGTTGGACCAACCCCCTCTTGCTGTTGTTGCTGATGTCTCTTTGTGTGCGTGTGTTGAAGAGAAAGAAGGGATGAGAGAGAGTTGAGGAAAATGCCGCTATGTTAGCCTGGTGTATCCTCATTCTCTACCATTCCTCTTTCTGGCTCCATTTATGGCTTCTATATTAAATTGGTTTCCTTCCACAATGACAGTTCCGTAAAACTACACTTGATATGAGCCCTGTTCTTATTGTTCTTCAATAAAATTGGGAGTTTTGGTGATCCAACTAGTGATCATAGCTGCACCCCACTGCATACTCACAAACACTAATACGTTTGCAGTATCTAAGCATATATGTTTCTCTATTAATTCTTCATCCCAACTAAATCATTGATGTTTGTGGCTACAAAAGAAACATGCACAAGGTTTGTTCTGACCAATTCTTCTACAGATTTTGGGAATTCTGAAGTTTTTAGATCCAGGATCACAAATTTTGATTGGGCTGTGATTGGATTGTTTAGTGATTGTCAACAAGTGTACTTAATTGGGCTGTGATTAGAAAGATACGAGTTGGAGTGGAGATCTGGAAACCCATATAGAGACATCTCGTTCATAATAATTTATTATTATTGTAGTTCTTGTCGCTCTTGCTGTTGTTGCTGATGTCTCTTTATGTGCGTTTGCTGAAGACAAAGCAGGGATGAGAGAGAGTTGAGGAAAATGCAGCTATGTTAGCCTGGTGTATCCTCATTCTCTACCATTCCTCTTTCTGGCTTCTATATTTGATTTCCTACCATGATGACAGTTCCTTAAAACTACACTTGATATGAGCCCTATTCTTATTTTTCTTCAATAAAAATGGGAGTTTTGGTTATCCAAAAAACATGTACCCGCATACTTCCAAATTGCATTTTATTTAGAAAGTCGGGCTCCAAAGAATTGACTAATGACTAGAATCTCCATTCAAAGCCCAATCAAAATTTGTCATCCTGGATCTAAAATCTTCTTTGAGCCACAAACATCAATGATTTAGTTGGGATGAAGAATTAATAGAGAAACATATATGCTTATATACTGGAAATTTTCATTTTCTTTCACTATCAAAGATGCTGAATTCATGCATCTGATTGTCATCTTAGCATGATTTTTTTACCAAAATGGGTTCACTGTCAACTAAGGATGCTAGCTGTATACCAAAATCCTCCAAATCTGTACAAGAATTGGGCGAAACAAACCTTATGCAGGTTTCTTTTGTAGCCACAAATATCAATGGTTTAGTTGGGATGAAGAATTAATAGAGAAACATATATGCTTAGATACTGGAAATTTTCTTTTTCTTTTACTGTTAAAGAAGCTGAATTCATGCATCTGATTACCATCTTAGCATGATTTTTTTACCAAAATGGGTTGACTGTCAACTAAGGATGCTAGCTGTATACCAAAATCCTCCAAATCTGTGCAAGAATTGGGCTGAACAAACCTTGTGCAGGTTTCTTTTGGAACCACGAACATGAATGATTTAGTTGGGATGAAGAATTAATAGAGAAACATATATGCTTATATACTGGAAATTTTCATTTTCTTTCACTGTTAAAGAAGCTGAATTCATGCATCTGGTTGTCATCTTAGCATGATTTTTTTACCAAAATGGGTTAACTGTCAACTAAGGATGCTGTATGTATACCAAAATCCTCCAAATCTGTACAAGAATTGGGTGAGAACAAACCTTTTGCAGGTTTCTTTTGGAGCCACAAACATGAATGATTTAGTTGGGATGAAGAATTAATAGAGAAACATATATGCTTATATACTGGAAATTTTCATTTTCTTTCACTGTTTAAGAAGCTGAGTTCATGCATCTGATTGTCATCTTAGCATGATTTTTTTACCAAAATGGGTTAACTGTCAACTAAGGATGCTGTATGTATACCAAAATCCTCCAAATTAATCTGTACAAGAAGTGGGTGAGAACAAACCTTGTGCAGGTTTCTTTTGGAGCCACAAACATGAATGATTTAGTTGAGATGAAGAATTAATAGAGAAACATATATGCTTATATACTGGAAATTTTCATTTTCTTTCACTGTCAAAGAAGCTGAATTCATGCATCTGATTGTCATCTTAGCATGATTTTTTTACCAAAATGGGTTGACTGTCAACTAAGGATGCTAGCTGTATACCAAAATCCTCCAAATCTGAGCAAGAATTGGGTGAGAACAAACCTTGTGCAAGTTTCTTTTGGAGCCACAAACATCAATGGTTTAGTTAGGATGAAGAATTAATAGAGAAACATATATGCTTATATACTGAAAATTTTCATTTTCCTTTACTATCAAAGATGTTGAATTCATGCATCTTAGCATGATTTTTTTACCAAAATGGGTTCACTGTCAACTAAGGATGCTGTATGTATACCAAAATCCTCCAAATTAATCTGTACAAGAATTGGGTGAGAACAAACCTTGTGCAGGTTTCTTTTGTAGCCACAAACATCATGATTTAGTTGGGATGAAGAATTAATAGAGAAACATATATGCTTATATACTGGAAATTTTCATTTTCTTTCACTATCAAAGATGCTGAATTCATGCATCTAATTGTCATCTTAGCATGATTTTTTTACCAGAATGGGTTAACTGTCAACTAAGGATGCTAGCTGTATACCAAAGTCCTCCAAATCTGTGCAAGAATTGGGCTGAACAAACCTTGTGCAGGTTTCTTTTGGAGCCACAAACATGAATGATTTAGTTGGGATGAAGAATTAATAGAGAAACATATATGGTTATATACTGGAAATTTTCATTTTCTTTCACTGTTAAAGAAGCTGAATTCATGCATCTGATTGTCATCTTAGCATGATTTTTTTACCAAAATGGGTTAACTGTCAACTAAGGATGCTGTATGGATACCAAAATCCTCCAAATTTGTATAAGAATTGGGTGAGAACAAACATTGTGCAGGCTTCTTTCGTAGCCACAAACATCATGATTTAGTTGGGATGAAGAATTAATAGAGAAACATATATGCTTAGATACTGGAAATTTTCATTTTCTTTCACTGTTAAAGAAGCTGAATTCATGCATCTGATTGTCATCTTAGCATGATTTTTTTACCAAAATGGGTTGACTGTCAACTAAGGATGCTAGCTGTATACCAAAATTCTTCAAATTTGTGCAAGAATTGGGCTGAACAAACCTTGTGCAAGTTTCTTTTGGAACCACAAACATCAATGGTTTAGTTGGGATGAAGAATTAATAGAGAAACATATATGCTTAGATACTGGAAATTTTCTTTTTCTTTTACTGTTAAAGAAGCTGAATTCATGCATCTGATTACCATCTTAGCATGATTTTTTTACCAAAATGGGTTGACTGTCAACTAAGGATGCTAGCTGTATACCAAAATCCTCCAAATCTGTGCAAGAATTGGGCTGAACAAACCTTGTGCAGGTTTCTTTTGGAGCCACAAACATGAATGATTTAGTTGGGATGAAGAATTAATAGAGAAACATATATGCTTAGATACTGGAAATTTTCATTTTCTTTCACTGTTAAAGAAGCTGAATTCATGCATCTGATTGTCATCTTAGCATGATTTTTTTACCAAAATGGGTTGACTGTCAACTAAGGATGCTAGCTGTATACCAAAATCCTCCAAATTTGTGCAAGAATTGGGCTGAACAAACCTTGTGCAGGTTTCTTTTGGAACCACAAACATCAATGGTTTAGTTGGGATGAAGAATTAATAGAGAAACATATATGCTTATATACTGGAAATTTTCATTTTCTTTCACTATCAAAGATGTTGAATTCATGCATCTGATTGCCATCTTAGCATGATTTTTTTACCAAAATGAGTTCACTGTCAACTAAGGATGCTAGCTGTATGCCAAAATCCTCCAAATCTGTACAAGATTTGGGCGGAACAAACCTTGTGCAGGTTTCTTTTGGAGCCACAAACATCATGATTTAGTTGGGATGAAGAATTAATAGAGCAACATATATGCTTGTATACTGGAAATTTTCATTTTCTTTTACTGTTAAAGAAGCTGAATTCATGCATCTGATTGTCATCTTAGCATGATTTTTTTACCAAAATGGGTTAACTGTCAACTAAGGATGCTGTTTGTATACCAAAATCCTCCAAATCTGTACAAGAATTGGGTGAGAACAAACCTTGTGCAGGCTTCTTTTGTAGCCACAAACATCATGATTTAGTTGGGATGAAGAATTAATAGAGAAACATATATGCTTATATACTGGAAATTTTCATTTTCTTTCACTATCAAAGATGCTGAATTCATGCATCTGATTGTCATCTTAGCATGATTTTTTTTTACCAAAATGGGTTAACTGTCAACTAAGGATGTTGTATGTGTACCAAAATCCTTCAAATTAATCTGTACAAGAATTGGGTGAGAAAAAACCTTGTGCAGGTTTCTTTTGTAGCCACAAACATCATGATTTAGTTGGGATGAAGAATTAATATCGAAACATATATGCTTATATACTGGAAATTTTCATTGGGTTGTGATTGGATTGTTTAGTGGCCGTCGTCTATGTTCTTAATTGGACTGTGATTAGAAAGAGAGGGCTCGAGTGGAGATCTGGAAACCCATATAGAGACATCTCGTTTATAATAATTTATTATTATTATTATTGTTCTTGTCGCTCTTGCTGTTGTTGTTGATGTCTCTTTGTGTGCGTGTGCTAAAGGGAAAGAAGGGATGAGAGAGAGATGAGGAAAATGCCGCTATGTTAGCCTGGTGTATCCTCATTCTCTACCATTTTCTGTTTCCATTTCTGGCTTCCATATTTGGTTTCCTTCCACGATGACAGTTCCTTAAAACTACACTTGATATGAGCCCCTTCTTATTTTTCTTATTTTTCTTATATTTGATTTCCTTCCACGATGACAGTTTCATGGATTGTCTGAACAATCCACGAAAGACATGCTTAGATACTGGATTTTCATTTGTTTTACTATTTTAGATACTGGATATTCCCAATCAGAGCAGAATATAAAGGACTTAAGTTAGATACTTGATTTTCATTTGTTTGGCTGTTTTAGATATATTCAAAAACAAAATTAAGTACTAGCTTTTTAGCACTGCAATATAATTATTTTACCTCTCTATATATCATTAACAATTCCAATTGCAATTGGCACTTTGATCTTAGAATTTATGAATTGGGTAGATCTTTTTGCAAGCTTAAAAAACATGTATATTCTGTATTGTGGTCTACTATTGAACTAAATTATAGTTTTTTTTTCATAGAGCGGTTTCCAAGATGAAGGAAATTCTGATGATCAGAACTGAAGCTACTCGAGGGGTATGAATCTGTGGTCGGCCTATCCTTGCTGTTGTTATGTCCTCCTTGCTGTTGTTATGTCTTGTATTGTTGTTTTAAGTTTTCGTTGGGATATTTGGGATATTCGTTATTGTATTTGTATTTGTTAATTATGACACTGTGTTAATTTTGCAGTGGATTTGGACGATGATATAACACGTGTGAAACTTTATTATCTTTAATTCTTGTGTTTGGTTGTGATTTGCGCATTAATATGCCTGAAATTGGTTGAATCAGTTGTGAATTAGTTTACAGGTTTTTTTAAATGAAATTGTGAATTGAAATCGAACGGAAAACTGAAGCAGGAAAAACAAACGGGCATATACTGGCGTATGAAATTGTGAATTGAAATCGAATGGAAAACTGGAGCAGGAAAAACAAACGGGCATACACCGGCGTTTCATAAAACGCCGGTGTATCTAATTGTTTAGTTGAAAATTTCGTTAGAGAGGCGTTTCCACACACGCCGGTGTACCCGTAAGTTGCAACAGTCCTAAGAAACACCGGCGTTTTATAAAACGCCGGTGAATAACTCTATAGCGGCGTTTTATGACACGCCGGTGCTTGTAAGTAGGAAAAGAAGGGCGCTCAGAAACATGCATACACTGGCATTTTATGACCACCGGTAAATATTACATATTCACCGGCGATTGTACAATCGCCGGTGAAAAGATATATACCGGCGGTATGTGACCGCCGGTGAATGTATATTGGGGAAAGAACGGCACCCAGATATTGTCGTATACCGGCGTTTGTCTGGCTGCCGGTGTATTTTGAAGATATACCGGCGTCCAGTAGAAACGCCGGTGAATACGCTTATCTTTTCGTGACGCTCGATTCAGCGGCATTTGCACCGGCATTTTTATAAACGCCGGTGAATGTTTCACCGGCGTAAAAAACCGCCGGTGAAGGTCAAATAAAATGTCGGTGAATAACTTCTGTGTTGTAGTAAGTTTTTCGTTCATGGCAAACATTATTGCACTAGCATGCTCCGCAGCATTTCCTACAATAGGTAGTAGAATCACACTGATAAATGCCACTGGAATGCTCAACGATTTCGATGCACCCTGTGAAAACACAATGAGAGATGATAGATATTGGTCAGTCACTGATATATTCTGTTGCAGAAGTATAAAAATACCTTCAATACACAAAGAACCTAGCAAAAGTAAGCACTTTCATATAATCATGTGATTTCATGTATTCAACTTCGTAAATGTAGCTTCCCATTTAAGCTTTATATACACCATTTCAACATCAAAGAAAACCAATTTTTCTAGAGAGTAACATGGTATGTGAAGAAAACAACATAAATAATTAACAGTAAAAACAATGATTACCTCTATAGCATGAACCAGATATTCTGAGAGTATTGAAGGCCAAATGGTCAAAACAAGCCAGAATATTGCTTCATGTTGAGTTATTTCTGGCACTTCCTCTTCTTCAGATTCACCAATCTCATTATTTCCATCTTCCAACAATGTAAATGTTTAAACTTAACAATGATGGTAACTTGTATGCGTAAGTATAATAAGACATAAATAGCAAGAAACCAAAAGAATAGAAAACATGTTCTGCTTATAACTCAAAAAAACCCTCTGTTATAATTTATGATCTTATTTGCTCTTTCTTTAGATTTTTTTCCCTCTAAAATGAAGGTTCAAATCAATGTGGTACAGAGCATAGGGCGGCAAAATTTGGATTGTCAAACTAATGTCTTATAGATTTTGTTAGAAAGTTTCAGTTTTTCTTGAATAAACAAGAGTGAATACAAGATACCAGTCAAAAAATAAAAAGATTGAATACAAGATAATAAACAAGATTGAATAATAACTATACCGAAATTATCATACAAGATAATAAAAAAGATTGAATAATAACAATACCGAAATTAGACGATGGATAAGGGCGCTGGCAAGGGCAAGGGCAAGGGCAAGGGCGGGCGGCGACGATGGAAAAGGGCAGTTGAAGAGCGCTGACAACGGCAAGGGCGGCGGCGATGGGTTAGGGCAGTCGAAGGATGTGCGGCGAAGGAGGAGCGGCAAGGGTAGTGCGAGCGAGGGAGGTGAGGCGGTGAATGGGGAGGGGATTAGGTTAGGCGCGCGAGGGAGGTGAGGCATGCGAGGGAGGCGGTGAGAATCGCGGTTGGGTTTAGAGGGGGATTAGATTAGGTGAGGGTTTAGAGCGGAGGGTGATTAAATTGGTGTGCTGATTGAGCGGAAAGAAAGCGGAGACGAGGGTTTCGAGCGGGATTAGGGTAAAAAAATTGGGGCAAGTAAAAAGGGGAGCTTAGAGCGGGGTTACTTTTCAGAACATTATTTACCCACACCCTATAACGGCACGTATATATACCCGCCGCGATTATTTACCCACACCCTATAAAGGTACGTATATATACCCGCCGCGATAGGTTATACATATATATATATATAACGGCGTTACTGTTTGAGTCTAAAGCGGCGTTGTTGGCACACGCCGTTACAGAGAGTGTGTTTTTTAAAAAATAAAATTCTCCTATACCTATAGCGGCGCATTGTGGAAACGCCGGGAAAGATATGCCACTATAGCCCATGTAGTTTGTAGTGTTTATACCTTTCTACTGTAGCGGAATTGATAAAACGGACAAAATAGCTGACGAGTGTGCCGGCTACCGTGTCTAAAAATATAAATGCCAAAATGGCAAACAACTGTAGGTGCTCCAGGTCATGTTTTCTTACCAGCAAGCGTGCAAAGAACTTTCTCTTTCACTCCATGTAGGCTTTGTAGCTTGAAAAATTCTTCTTTTTTCCTCGTCATGGTGGCTGGTTGCTGTCTCTTTCATATAAAAAACAGTTTTGACTTCCATCTCCCCTTGCACACCAAGCAAGCCTTAGTCAATAATCATTCTATAAGACACGAAGACCACGTGTGCATTTCTTCAATACTCTACATCAGACTAGAATATAAAGGCCATTACCATCACCTGTACCAGAAAGGAATTAATACTACATCAGCAACTGAGAAAGACTCATCACCTGTACTAGAAATAAATTAATACTACATCCAGGGGGCCGGCCCTAAGTTTCCGGGATCCGAGGAGGTGCAAGGCTCAAATAATTATTTTTGATAACCCTAATAACAATATGCTTTTTTTAAACGTAAGATACATGTAGGAATACAAATTTGGGACCCATAAAATTGTCAAAAATTCGGGAGCCTGAGGCGGCCGCCTTTAACTGCCTCAAGGTTGGGGCCTGCCCCGACTACATCAGCAACTGAGAAAGGCTCATCTCAAACGAAAATAAAAGAACAGGAAAGGAAAGTGAGAACAGAAATTTATTAAGGAGTTAAAACGGGTGTGAGCTTTTTCACCTGCTTCTCCACAATCGGTCAGTTTACACCAATTAGCAGCAGAAGTTGCAAGAGAGAATGTAACTCTGAATAAAAAACCAGATCAGAAAAAAGAGCAAGAGAAACAACAGAAAACGAAAGACAATGCTGCAATGGTGGTACCTTACTTCCCATTTCACTCACAACCGGGACTTCTCTGATTTATGACCAAAGTTCAAAGGATGCAGCTAATGGTTAATTTTGTTTATATTTGTGTGTGTGTTTTTTCCCCCCAGTTTAAGGGAGTTTCAGTATTCGTTAGGCTAGTTTGTTGAATTTTTTTTTTTTTTTCTAGTTAAAGATTGCAACAACAAAATTTAATTAATTCTTTATTTAAACCAACCCTGTAATCCAGAAACTGTCCCTTGTTTGTGCTTGGTTACTACAGGACCATTAGAGCAAAGTCCAAGTTTTAGTGATAATTGATTGCAATAACCTCTCATTTAATTAACTCTAGCTTTATGAGATGTGATCGAGATATTTACCAAGCCGGAAAGGAAATCACTGTTGTTTTGTATACCAGTTGAACTCCCAACTTGCTGCAGCGAAAATTAAGTATTGATCCAGTCACGTATTTGAGGTGTTCTCCGTATACACAGAAGATCTGGTTCAGGAGCCAAAGGTGTCTGGATGGTGAACAGTTAAATGGAAAATTTGTCACGTTCTATTAAAGAGAAACGTTAAAAAAGATTTACTACAAAAGTTGCTTCATCTCAAACTGGGAAGAAGAAAAGAATAAATACAAGCCTATTTGACTAGAATTCAGTTATAGCTCCAAGAGCTGAATGGTGCGTGAGAGTTATCTGAAAAGAGAATAAAGTAGCTTGGGGTCTGTTACTATTTTCGGTTAATGGGTAGATTGAAATGATTCTTATTTTCGTCAGATTAATTGTCGTTTTACGGTATTGATGCATAAATTTTTTGCCTTACATGAACAGGACATGCTGATGCAAAGAAAAAGCTACACATGAAGGAGGAGTAATTCTTGGGATAGGATGAGAGTTGTTAGGGGAGTTGCACAATTTTGATGACAAATGTATGCTTTATTGTAATTTTTGAGTTGTTTGGTGATAAGTAGTTGTGGATTTTGATGTATTACTCGGGTGATGTACTATTTGGTTTCATTAATCTTTTATTAATGAAGTAGTGACGATCTCACTTTTATTTTAAAGAAATAAAAATAAACAAAAAATATATTAAAAAAAACTCCAGGTGCTGAAATTGCTGACAGTGAATACTTTTCCACTGTCTACATGACTTTATTTATATCTCATCATTTAAATGATATAAGTATGTAAATTTTCTCTGTTTTTGACCGAAGAATCATGCACACTGAATGGTTGAAACTAACTAACCGAAGGCTCATTGTAATTGTGTACGGTTTGGTCTTAATCCACAGTACCTAATCTCTAAAGCCACATACAAGTAATGCTTGGGGTGTTAGATGCAACAGTAAAAGTGAGTTGCTTGGCAGCATATGAACTTGATTGCAAAATTGTGATTTGTCAGGTTCTCTTTAGATAATCGCACCAACTCCAGCTATGATTATTATTCTAAAGAAAGGGGTCCAGACTAAAAACATGGCTTGGCTTTTATTGGAAAGTACCGTCGTTTTCTTAAAAACCCAAAAAATAAAAATCGGTTTAGAAAACATGTTCATAGTCGTTTGATAAAAACTCATATATTAGAATAGGGGTGAACAGTGCTTCGCTAAACTTAGAAATCCGCTTTGAAGAAATGTTAAAAGTAAAAGACGGATCATCTTCATCCGTTTGAGAAAAAAAAAAGGACAGATGAACATCCTCCATCTTTTACCTTATTTTTTTTAAAAGCAGACGAAGCAAAAGATAAAAGAAAGAGACGGATTATGTGTTTCATTTTTTTAAATACCTAACTGCCATTAGAAAATGATTTATTAAAAAAAAATGAAAAAACATGGGACGGCAGAAGGTCAGCCCTCCCACCATTTCCCAACCAAATTCTTCTTCAAATTATTACCAAATTGCCATTGGATTATTACTACCAAATTGCCATTGGATTATTACGAAACTGCCATTTATCTTTTTTTTTTTTTGGGTTAGACAGAGCATGAAGCTCCGTTTGATTTTTTTTTATTTTTTTCGTTTTAGCAGATTTAGCAGTAACGATAGCACGCTTCTCCCTCTATTGTTATTCCCAATTGCTGAAAATACAAATGCAATTGGCAAACGATAGTGGATGCTCTAAGAGAATGCATACCTTGTAATTCCTGGTGGAACCAACACATCCATGACATAACTAGCCTTTTTTTATATAGAAAAAAGGTGAAATCGTCACCACTTCATTAATCAATAATTAACGAAACAAGTAGTACAACTAATATACATCTATCTGTTCCTAAAACGAAACAGTGGAGAACAATTACAAAGCTAAGCCTACATCCCTAACTAGTTCCTCCTCTAACTAAACTTGTAGACAAGGCATCTGCGCTCTGTTCTCCCGCCCAACCCCCCCAAATGTAATTTGAATTCCAAAAAAAATGTAATTTGAAATTTAAAATTCATCTAAATAACTCTCCACCCCAGAAACTCCCTCCACATTCTCACCAACGTTCACTCTGTCAACAACCACAACCATCATCTCTTGCTGGCAAGCAAACTCTTCTCCCAACGACGTTGCCGTCATGTATCCGCCAAACGAACCCCACTGCGACGCCATCCTCCGATTGCATCAAATTCAGCTCTCAATAGTAGACATTGTTCTCAACCGACAGGCCGGTGCTGCTGAAGAATTTATCCATAAACGAACACCACGCCTATCAAATGTGACGTTTGCACTCGCCGACCACTCCAACCATGTAATTTGGATTTCAAATTATAATCTAATTCGAAATTCAACTTACATCAAGAAAATCTCTCCAAACTCTCCTATTTATAAATTGAATTTCAAAAATCTATATTGAAATTCAAATTACATTGAATTCTCTCCCTCCAGCGTTACAAATCAAATTTGACTTTGAATTTCAAAATCCTAAATTAAAATTCAAACTTCAACATCAAACACACTCTCCCACATATAATTTAAATTTCAAAACCTAATTTAAAATTCAAATTTTCAAGATCAATCAATCAATTAATCTCACATCAATCAATCTCAAC
This sequence comes from Hemerocallis citrina, assembly GCA_017893485.1. Lineage (NCBI taxonomy): Eukaryota > Viridiplantae > Streptophyta > Magnoliopsida > Asparagales > Asphodelaceae > Hemerocallis > Hemerocallis citrina. Next base: position 361,546,342 of record CM030359.1, read on the forward strand.
TTTCTCCTCTTTCCCCTAGCCTCTTCACCGAGCCATCCCGGCCACCATCGCCACCTCCACAGCAACCCTCTGACAACAGCAACAATCCACTCCGACCCCTACCGACTGCCTTCGGAAACACTTGCTGACACAATCAACCCTAACTATCCCCTGTAGCCCTGCCGCCGCCACGAAGCCGTCGAAACCCGCCATCAAATGCGGTTCGACTTTGCCGACGAGCTGACCCCACCGAAGATCCCCCTCACGACTTCACCGCTACAAGATCCCTTGACACCTTCGAGCCAAAACCACGTCAGTCTACATCGATCCATGTCCACCACCATCGGCGAGGCCCGAACTCAGTGGCACTCCGACGAGCCCTGGCTGGGGTGTCAGTGAGCTCAACCCCAATCGACAACTCTGATCACCCCTGTCCCCTAATGATAGCCATCACTGCCGTCGGTGAGGCACAATCCCAAAAGAAGCCGATGACCGCTCACCAGCCCCGATCTCCTCTAGGGGCGGCGCCGTACCCGCCCGATGACCCGTCACCGAAGTCTTCTCCTTTACGGGCGGCGCAGTTCCCGCCGTCGACCTTGCCCTCTTGAAGCCGAACATCCCCGCCGTGCCGTCCAATCCACACCGCGTCTAAAAGACCCAGCCGACAACAACACCGGCCAAATCGACAACCAGACCACCCACCAACGCTCTCAGGATGGGGGGGGGGGGGGGGGGGGGGGACTGAGGGGGACGAGGGAGTCCTTCCTTCTCCCCGATCGAACTTCGTTCTCTTTCTCTCTTTGCTTTTTTGTTTTTTTTGGGGAGCTTCTCTCTCCAGATTTTCTACAGAGAGAAACTCTGTATACTGATATAACTAGCCATCGTAGTGTACTCTTCAGTTCGCTGTTCCAGGAATTTCTGGAAAAAAGAGGGGCGAAATTCTAAGTGAAACAATTTTACAAAGTAAAGATGGTATGTTAGTGATCTTCCTGGTTCAATCAAATACAATTCCAGGAGGTGTGTAAGACATATATATTTCCAAGATGTGTTGATACTGAAACATAAAATAGCTTACCTGTTTAAGTTTGTTCTCTAGTTGTCGACTACGAACTTGGATTGTGGACACTAGACATTTAAACTCTCAAAGGGAATTTGTCACAACAATATTTATAAATGAAACTAAAAGAAATATTGTCTCTTCCTAATGATTTTAAGAAGAATCTCTCTTCTTACAATGGCAAGAGGATTTTCGACTGGAAATGCAACAATGCATTATTGCAGGCTCACTATGCAACGACGCAAATTCATCAAGGTTTTAAGCTAATTACTACCAATGGAGGCTTGTTAATCCATGAACGTAGTGCAAGGGCCCTTAAGGTTATTGATATTAATACTATATCTCATTGTGAGCGCTTTCTGGGAATTCTCTGCCTGTAAGCCTCTCATGTAGTATTTCCTCCTCCCTAATTATGTTCACCAACCAATAATTACACTTAACACAACATTCAGTTATTCTATTTAATTATTGTGTTGAAAAACAACATAAAATTAATATTGGGTAAGAAAGCAATTTTGCAGAAAAAAGAAAAATTTCAAACTTCGGGTATGAAAACAATTCTCTGAAAAATAATAATAATAAACAACTGCCGGTCTAGGCCAAATAATAGAGGAATACTGCCAAATAAACTTCAATAATACAGAATTTTTTCCCAAAATGACCCTCTTTTTGAAAGTTTTTCCAGAACTGATCCGTTTTTTATAAAATTTTCATAAACGACCCACCCGCTTTTTGAAAAAGCGAGTTTGGTTAAAAATAACTCGCTTTTTCAGAAAGCGAGTGTTAAACTTTTAATTTTCGAAAGGTTAGACTCGCTTTTTGAAAAAGCGAGTTATTTTTAACTAAACCCGCTTTTTCAAAAAGCGCGGATGGTTATTTTGGTAAATATTTTCAAAAGTGGGTCAGCTTGGTAAATACTTTTAGAAAGTGAGTTAGTTTGGTAAATAATTTCAGCAAGTGGGTCAGTTTGATAATAAGTTCTTTCTATATCACATTGTCACTTCATCTTCTTTAGACTACTATATATGAAATCGTTTCTTTAGACTACTATATATGAAATCGTTTGTCAGGACTTTCTATATCACATTGTCACTTCATCTTCTTTGGTAATGATTTTATAAAGTTAGTAACTGTTTAGTAGTAGTCGAGAATATACATAACTTGACATTATTTCAGTATACACATAATTGATGTGTTTTAAGTTGTCGAGAATGAGCCCATAGATACTGTTGGATCATGTAGGCGAGACAACAAACACTAGAGAGGGGGTGAATAGTGTTAATAAAAAACTGTGGAAATTTTCTTCGGTACAGTCGACTTGTTTGTGAACCAGTCGACTGAAGTGATCAAATAACAGTAAATACAATAACTCGGTGCAGTCGACTTATAGATAAGGCAGGCGACTGATGATGCAATGACAGTACAAATTATACGAGACTGATCAGTCGACTGATAGTGCAAGGAGTCGACTGTCCAGACAAGTTTTACAGAACTTATGAAAACAAAAGTAAATGCAAGATCAAGACAACCAATCACAGAGTACACAAGATATATCCTGGTTCGGTCCTCCCGACCTACATCCAGTCCCCAAGCAACCCACTTGAGATTTTCACTATTCTTGAAAAAGTTTACAAGAATACCCTACGGCGTTAAGACAACAACCTTGTCTGACCCGTAGTCCTTTCTCTCAACCAGAGAAAGCAGACCCACTCTACTACCAAGAGTGAAACAAACCGACTCTACAACCTAGAGTCAAAAACCACTCTCCAACTGAGAGCAAAATGAACAAGAAAAACTTTACAGTCAACCTATAGCCTTGTTGGTGTATTGTGTTGTTGCACGTGGCTAAAAACAAGGTCGACTTCTATACCCAGTCCAGAACAGAATCGTTGTTATACTGGACTGAATGTAGAGAACCAAAGAGTTTGAACTTGAAAGCTTTTTCTCAAATTTTTCACTTAGAATTTTCTCAAAGAGTGCTCGGATCTCAAAAAGTTGTTGTAAGATCTTTTCAGTGAGATCTGAACTCTATTTATAGAGTTAGATCTCCTGGACGTTGGGGGACAGTTATTCCAACTGTCAACCAACGGATCTTTAGCTTTTGATTTTGAAAAATCAATTTTTGAAAACAGAAAACGGTCAAAAGCACTCGAACAGTCGACAAAGTACAAAACTATTTAAATTTATTCAAACTCTGACCAGTCGACTCATATGGCAACCCAGTCGACTGTTCGAGTGCTTTTGACCGTTTTCTGTTTTCAAAAATTGATTTTTCAAAATCAAAAGCTAAAGATCCGTTGGTTGACAGTTGGAATAATTGTCCCCCAACGTCCAGGAGATCTAACTCTGTAAATAGAGTTCAGATCTCACTGAAAAGATCTTACAACAACTTTTTGAGATCCGAGCACTCTTTGAGAAAATTCTAAGTGAAAAATTTGAGAAAAAGCTTTCAAGTTCAAACTCTTTGGTTCTCTACATTCAGTCCAGTATAACAACGATTCTGTTCTGGACTGGGTATAGAAGTCGATCTTGTTTTTAGCCACGTGCAACAACACAATACACCAACAAGGCTATAGGTTGACTGTAAAGTTTTTCTTGTTCATTTTGCTCTCAGTTGGAGAGTGGTTTTTGACTCTAGGTTATAGAGTCGGTTTGTTTCACTCTTGGTAGTAGAGTGGGTCTGCTTTCTCTGGTTGAGAGAAAGGACTACGGGTTAGACAAGGTTGTTGTCTTAACGCCGTAGGGTATTCTTGTAAACTTTTTCAAGAATAGTGGAAATCTCAAGTGGGTTGCTTGGGGACTGGATGTAGGTCGGGAGGACCGAACCAGGATATATCTTGTGTACTCTGTGATTGGTTGTCTTGATCTTGCATTTACTTTTGTTTTCATAAGTTCTGTAAAACTTGTCTGGACAGTCGACTCCTTGCACTATCAGTCGACTGATCAGTCTCGTATAACTTGTACTGTCATTGCATCATCAGTCGTCTGCCTTATCTATAAGTCGACTGCACCGAGTTATTGTATTTACTGTTATTTGATCACTTCAGTCGACTGGTTCACAAACAAGTCGACTGTACCGAAGAAAATTTCCACAGTTTTTTATTAACACTATTCACCCCCTCTCTAGTGTTTGTTGTCTCGCCTACATGATCCAACAGTATCTATGGGCTCATTCTCGACAACTTAAAACACATCAATTATGTGTATACTGAAATAATGTCAAGTTATGTATATTCTCGACTACTACTAAACAGTTACTAACTTTATAAAATCATTACCAAAGAAGATGAAGTGACAATGTGATATAGAAAGTCCTGACAAACGATTTCATATATAGTAGTCTAAAGAAACGATTTCATATATAGTAGTCTAAAGAAGATGAAGTGACAATGTGATATAGAAAGAACTTATTATCAAACTGACCCACTTGCTGAAATTATTTACCAAACTAACTCACTTTCTAAAAGTATTTACCAAGCTGACCCACTTTTGAAAATATTTATCAAAATAACCATCCGCGCTTTTTGAAAAAGCGGGTTTAGTTAAAAATAACTCGCTTTTTCAAAAAGCGAGTCTAACCTTTCGAAAATTAAAAGTTTAACACTCGCTTTCTGAAAAAGCGAGTTATTTTTAACCAAACTCGCTTTTTCAAAAAGCGGGTGGGTCGTTTATGAAAATTTTATAAAAAACGGATCAGTTCTGGAAAAACTTTCAAAAAGAGGGTCATTTTGGGAAAAAATTCAATAATACATCATGTTGCTTAACCATGGAGATTTTCCTTGCAGTTCAGGTGCAAAGAAATTGCTTCATTCTCAGTTGACTCTCCCCAAGCTGACTAGCCAGTTTAATACATTGTATGAACTCTATAGCTTGAAACAAGTCTCTATCTGTTACGGAAAAAAAGTGATTTTTATATTACACTCTTTTTCTTGACAAAAACTTTTTCTTTTTGCTCCTTCCTCACCAAGTAAAGCTTTCAATCATCATATTCATAGCGTTTTTGACCCTCCGCCAATTGTGTGCATAGTTTCCACAATACGTAGCACTAGTATATAAATCCCACCAAGATATGTAAGGTAAAAACACCATAACCACTACAGAGGAACAAAGATTTGCCAAATAGAAAGAAAGTATAAGAAAGAATAAGGAGCAAAAACTTGTTCTAAAAAAATAATAATACGGAGCAAAAACATTGGGCATGAACTTTTCCTGCTCTCAATCAGCTGGTAAGCTAGCACCAATCATGCAATCAGATTTGGCAGTTGGAAAGGATAGTGTCCCTCGCAGTTCAAAGTCAGCGAAGAATGAGAAAGAGAAGTACAGCAAGGAGGTGCACAGTAAAGGTGATGCGGCATTGGTGTTGCCTCACTTCCCATTCCATCCTCGTCCAGGCCTTCTCTGATACGACAATATAGTTCTGATGATAATTATAATGATTGATGTGTACAAATGACGTGGCACAATCAGGGCCCTCAGATCTCCTCAGGTTCCGCTCTCCTGTGATCATCAGGTCAAACAAACCCAAGAGGCTTCAACCAGATCAGGCCCATGGTCAAACGGGTCCAACCCGGCCCATTAAGATCTCAGACTCGTTTACTCTTGCATATCAATACCAAACCCCCTTCTGACTTTGAAAGGTAATAAATTTCTCCCCACCTGAACCCTAGCTACTGTTGATTTCCCAGTGACTGACTAGACCGTCGGAGGGCCTGTCGCCAGGAACTCTCCCGGTGTTTCTAGGCAGTGTGCAGGTATCAAGATACGAGCCGAGCTACGAAGGTCCGAGCCGAGAACCTAGCCTCTACCTCTCTCCTGCTATTCCCGAACCGGTCCAACAACCTAGGATCGGATCAACACCAGTACCACATCTTCCATTACAAATTACAAGAACTCACACCTGTTGCCCCCACACCCAAAAACAAACAGCATCAGGTTGGCACCGTCTGTGGGAAATCAGGTACTGACACCGGTCCGATCCCAGCCTAGGACGTCATATCGAATCCAAGCTCTTTTCATGGCTCCCAGAGCCAGAAGGGTCGTCACCTCTGGACGTCGTTCGGACCCTCCTCCCCCTTACAGCCATGCGAACACCCAGTGCTCCAACCAACCGCGAGCCAATGGCGTAGTTGGACCCGGACCAGGCGCTTCACACTCAGTTGCGACTGATTTACGGTGCGTCAACCAGAATCGGCAGGCCAGCAGAACAAGGGGAGGGGCCGCTTCCAACTCGATCCCGAACCATGGCAGACAGCCGACTCTAGAACTAGAACCAGGGCACAGCCGCTCACCCCGAGGACCTCCACCCTCGCGTGGCCCAGTGGAGCCGGCCCCCGTCACGAGGGCCGAGTTCCAAAAATTTAGGAACGAGGTCCTTCAGGCAATCTGAGGCGGTCCCAGGACCGAGGCCTGCAATAATTCTTACCCTCAATTGGAAGCCCAGGGTAGCGAATCCCATGGATCGACCCGCCCACTAGAACAAGAAGACGCCGTCCTTCGACGCCTCCGAGAGATGGAGAACTGTGTCGCTCATCTCGGCGAGGGTGGGCCGATGCCAGGCAAAGGTTACAAGCCGAACCGATCCCCATTCTCCACCCAAATTTGGAAGCTGAGATCCCCAAAAATTTCAGGTCTTCCCAATTTGTGACATAGAACGGCGGGGGTGATCCCACTGATCACATGGAAGGGTTCAAAACCCTCATGCTGATTCACAGCGCATCAGATCCTCTCCTATAATGCGCTTTTCCGACCACTTTGCATGGTCCGGCTCGGGATTGGTTCTCGAAAATCACCCCTGGCTCGATCTTCTCATTCGACCAGCTAGAAGCGAGCTTCCTAGACCACTTCATGACCAGCCGAAAAGTCGAGAAGACGAGCGCATCACTTCTGGACCTTTAAGCAGAAGGAAGGAGAACCACTCCACGGGTTCGTTCAGAGGTTCACCACCGAGGTGAGGTCAGTCTCCTCCCTCAACGCGGACGTCGCTTTCGCAGCCTTTCGGCACAATGTTCGCCACGGACAGCTGAAGGCCTCCTTAGCCAAGAAACCATCCCTCGATTTCCCTGACCTCCTCAACAGGGTTGAGAAGTACATTCGGGCAGAAGAAGCTTTCGACCCCAAGGGCACCAAAGAAGCCACGGTCAAAGGAAAGCACAAGGCAGACGATGCCGAGCCCGTAAAAAAAGCCACGAAAGATGCAGCTGGTCTAAAGAGGCCTCCTTCGGTCTCCCATTTTGAAAGATATACGCCGCTGACCCATAACGTGTCAGCCATCCTCTTGGAGATTGAGGACAAAGGGATCGTCTGACTCCCTCCCCGACTGAGTAACAACAAGAAGCAGGACCAGAGATTCTACTGCCATTTTTAGCGGGACAATGGACACGAGATGGACAACTGTCGTGCCCTTAAAGACGAGATCGAGGCCCTCATCCAGCGAGGATATCTAAGGGAGTTCACCCGAGCCAACCCAAGAGACCGGAAGGATTCAAGGAATCTGAGGCCTTCGCCTTCTCCTTGAACAGTCAACCGGCTCATTTCAGGCGGTCCCCTCGGCCTACCACTTGAAACTGAAGTTCCCTACTGACCTCGGGGTCGGTGTCGCCCGAGGAAACCAGGAGTCTGCACGTTCATGCTACATGACTGTGGTAGGGGGTAGGGTGTTCCCCCTTGATGCAGTCGAGCTTCCACCTGAAAAAAACCAGTCCGAATAGGAACCTGCAGACGAATTGGAGGAGGTCTCATTCGAGGTAGAAGACAAGTTTAAGTGGTTCCGTGTGAGCTGCTCCCTGTCCCCCGATCTGAGACCGACCTTCATTGATTGTATTCGTCGCAATATTGAGCTCTTTGCTTGGAAACCATCCGACATGCCCGAGATTTCTGAGGACCTAATCATGCATAAATTGAGCGTCCACTCGGGTTCCAAGCCAATCCATCAGAAGCGACGCAAGTTCACCCCAGAGAAGCAACAAGCAGTAAAAGTGGAGGTGGACAAACTGTTGTCCGCCTGGATCATACAAGCAGTCAATTATCCCGAATGGCTGGCCAACATCGTGATGGTAAAGAAGGCAAGCGGGAACCAGAGGATCTGCATAGACTTCATGAACCTCAACAAGGCGTGCCTCAAAGATCCTTTCCCTCTCCTAAGCATTGACGCTCTGATCGATGCAACGTCGGGTCCCGAGCTACTGACCTTCATGGTTGCCTTTTCAGGCTATAACGAAATTCGGATGTTCCCTTCCGACATCGCCAAGACATCCTTCGTAACCGACCAAGGTCTCTACTGTTATCGGGTCATGCCCTTCAGGCTAAAGAACGTCGGTGCTACCTCCCAGAGACTTGTCAACCGGGTCTTCAAACAACAGATCGGTCGTAACATGGAGATATATGTCTACGACATACTCGTCAAGAGTCGAAGAGGGCATGATCATGTGGCCGATCCCCGAGGAAGCCTGTGGCATCCTTCGATCCCACAACATGAGGCTTAATCCCGCTAAGTGCGCCTTCGGTGTATCATCATGAAAATTTCTCAGGTTCGTCGTCAGTCAGTGCGGCATAAAGGCGAACCCCGAGAAGATCCAGGCCATAATCAACATGGCCCCTCCCAAAAATATTAAGGAGGTTCAATGGCTCACGGGAAGACTGGCAGCCATCGGCCGCTTCCTCTCCAAGTCGGGAGAGAAATCACTCCCCTTCTTCAAGGCTCTGCGAGGAGAGAAAGGCTTCGAATGGGGTGACGCCCTGCAACACGCGTTTGACTAGCTAATGTTCTACCTCGCCAACCCCCCACTTCTGAGAAAACCAGAACCGGACGAACCTCTCTTGCTCTACCTTTCAGCCTCAGAAAACGCACTTAGCGTCGTGCTTGTCTGAGAAGAAGATGGGGTTCAGAAGCCTCTCTACTATGTCAGCAAAGTCCTGCTCTCGGCTGAGACCCGGTACGCAAAGATGGAGAAGGTTGCCTACGCCCTGGTCATGGTCGCACTGAAGCTCCATCCTTATTTCCAGGCTGACTCGATCCAGGTCCTTACGGACCCGCCCCTTAAGGACGTCCTCCACAAATCAGAAAATTCTGGCCACTTAGTCAAGTGGTCAATCGAGTTGAGACAGTACGACATCAACTATCAACCTACGACAGTCATTAAAGGGCAGACCCTCACCAAATTTATCACGGAGTGCACCATCTCCAAACCTTCCGAAATTCAAGAAGGAGATCTGATTTGGGAATTCTACGTCGACGGCTCGTCTTGCGAAGTCGGAAGCGACACAGGGCGTCATCCTTAAAGGTCCAGACAACTTCATCCTCCAATATTCCCTACGCCTGAACTTTTTCGTCTCTAACAATGAGGCAGAATATGAGGCTATGATCACGGAGCTCACCCTGGCACATAAGGCTGGAGCAAGGAAAAATCAGGGCTTTTAGCAACTTCCAACTCGTGGTTAACCAGATCACCGGGGAGTATGAGGCTCATGACGCTCGGATGGTCCGATACTTGGTGCTAGTCCAGCAACTCCTAACTACCTTCGATTTCACCTCGGTGGAACGAATCCCTCTGAAGTAAAATGCCTAAGCTGACTTCTTGTCAAAACTCGTCTTATCGTCCTTTGAAGGCCTTGACCATACCGTCCTAATCGAAGTTCTCCTCAAGCCTCGCATCAACCTCCCCGAGGCCCTCTGCCTTGCCACCGAGCCTCAATGGACAACGGGATGACTCCCATCCGGATGTTTCTAGCAGAGGGTGAGCTTCCTCAAGAACGGGTCGAGGCGAGAAGGACCAGAATCTGTTCAGAAAGATTCATCATAATCAATGGGACACTCTTCAAGCGCTCATACACAAGGTAGACGGAAGACCTTACCTTCGCTGCCTGGCCCCCGATGAGGCCAAGTACACACTGAAGGAACTACACGAGGGAAGTGGGGGGGGGGGAGGGGGGGGGGGGGTGCCACATGGGGAGCAGGTCGCTTTCCAGAAAAGCCCTAAACCACGGATACTACTAGCTGACCATGTTACAAGATGCCTAGGACCTCGTTAAAATGTTCGACCCCTGCCAGAGATTATCCTCGGTGAAGCTGCTTCCACAAGCCAACCTCTGCTCTCTGGCCAGTCCAACCCCCTTTTCCATGTGGGGGATGGACTTGGTTGGCCCTTTTCCGAAAGCAACGGGCCAAAGGAAATTCCTGGTGATGGCCATTGACTACTTCACCAAGTGGATCGAGGCAGAACCCCTGGCCACGATCACAGAGCACCAAAATCAAAAAATTTTCTGGAAGCACATCATCTGTCAGTTCGGGGTTCCACAGGTACTCATCACCGATAACGGAACCCAATTTGTAGGCAAGAACTTTTGGAAATTCTGTGAAGACATCGGCGTCTAGCAGCGCTTCTCATCAATATGTCATCCTCAGTCAAACGGCCAGGCCAAAAATATGAACCGTCAAATCCTTGATGGCCTCAAGAAGCGGTTGGATAATTCACCCAAGGGGCCATAGGTCGACGAGTTATATAGGTCGACGAGTTACTGAGCATACTTTGGGCGCACTAGACAACTCAGAGGATCCCCACGGGCGAATCACCATTCAACCTTACCTACGGCACTGAGGCAGTCATCCCCTTAGAAATCGGGCTCCCTTCGCCCAGGATCATGGGTTTCAATGAGGAGACCAACTCAACAGACCACAAAGTAAACTTGGATCTGATCGACGAGGTCAGAGAAAAATCCGTCGTAAGAAGAAGCATATACCAACATCGGATCGAGAAACTTTATAACAAGAAGGTCCGCCCCACCGACATCAGGCAACGTGACCTCGTGCTCAGAAAACTGTCGGTATCCGACCCCAGCGAAAAGAGAAAGCTAGCCTCTAACTAGGAAGGCCCATATAAGGTCTCCGAAGTAATACACTCCGGCACGTACTGACTCGCAGACCTGGGAGGCAGAATAGTAAAGAGGCCGTGGAACGAGGAGCACCTCATCAAGTTCCTCGAAGGGGAGGACTAGAATCTTTTTGTGACCGAACTTATGTAACCGACCCCTTGTAATCGGCAGTACGTGCCACTCCTTTTGTATGAAAAATAATAAAGTAAATGGCCCTATTTCTTTCCCGTTTTCCATTCAAATTTTCTTTGTACTCTTACAAAATCTGTGCATTTTCACAAATGGAGAGACGCTCTGTGCCGACCCTCGAGCCTCGACGCTCAGCAGTTATCTTGAGCACAGGGGTAGCTTCTTCAAGCTAAGGCACCTGAGCTCGATGCTCTGTGCCGACTCCCCTAGCCTCGACGCTCGGCAGTGATCTCGAGCACAGGGGTAGCTTTCTCAAGCTAAGGCGCCTGAGCTCGACGCTCTGTGCCGACCCCCAAGCCTGGATGCTCGGTAGTAATCTCGAGCACAGGAGTAGCTTCCTCAAGCTAAGGCGCCTGAGCTCGATGCTCTGTACCGACCCCCAAGCCTCGACACTCGGCAGTGATCTCGAGCACAGGGGTAGCTTCCTCAAGCTAAGGCTCCTGAGCTCGACGCTCTGTGTCGACCTCAAAGCCTCGATGCTCGGTAGTAATCTCGAGCACAGGGGTAGCTTTCTCAAGCTAAGGCGCCCGAGCTCGACGCTCTGTGCCGACCCCCAAGACGCGGCACTCGGCAGTGATCTCGAGCACAGAGGTAGCTTCCTCAAGCTAAGGTGCCTGAGCTCGACGCTCTGTGTCAACCCCCTAGCCTTGACGCACGATAATGATTTCAAGCATAGGGGTAGCTTCCTCAAGCTAAGGCGCCTGAGCTAGACCCTCTGTGCCAACCCCCAAGCCTCGATGCTCGGCAGTGATCTCGAGCACAGGGGTAGCTTCCTCAAGCTAAGACGCCTGAGCTAGACCCTCTGTGCCGACCCCCAAGCCTCGATGCTCGACAGTGATCTCGAGCACAGGGGTAGCTTCCTCAAGCTAAGGCACCTGAGCTCGATGCTCTGTGCCGACCCCTTAGCCTCGACACTCGGCAGTGATTTCGAGCACAGGGGTAGCTTCCTCAAGCTAAGGCGCCTGATCTCGACGCTTTCTGCTGACCCCCTAGCCTCGATGCTCGGCATTGATCTCGAGCACAGGGGTAGCTTCCCCAAGCTAAGGTGCCTGATCTCGACGCTCTGTGCCTGACCCCCCAGTCTCGATGCTCGACAATGATCTCGAGCACAGAGGTAGCTTCCACAAGCTAAGGTGCCTGAGCTCGACGCTCTGTGCCGACCCCTAAGCCTCGACGCTCGGTAGTGATCTCGAGCACAGGGGCAGATTCCTCAAGCTAAGGAACCTTAGCTCGACGCTCTGTGCCGACCCCCTAGCCTCGACGGTCAGGTAGTGATCTTGAGCACAGGGATAGATTCCTCAAGCTAAGGCACTTGAGCTCGACGCTCTGTGCCGATCCCTGAGCCTCGACACTCGGTAGTGATCTCGAGCATAGGGATAGCTTTCTCAAGCTAAGGCAGCTGAGCTCGACACTCTGTGCCGACCCCCTAGCCTCGATGCTCGACAGTGATCTTGAGCACAAGGAAAAATGGGTCCAACCCAGCCCATTAAGATCTGAGACCCATTTACTCTTTCTTATAAATACCAGACCCCCTCCTCACTTTGAAAGGTAATAAATTTCTCCCCACCTGAACCCTAGCTACTGCTGCTTTCCCAGTGACTGATTAGACCGTCGGAGGGCCTATTGCCGAGAACTATCCCGGTGTTTCTAGGCAGTGTGCAGGTATCAAGATCTGAGCTGAGCCCCTAAGATTCGAGCCGAGCTACGAAGGTCAGAGCCGAGCACCCAGCCTCTACTTCTCTCCTGCTATTCCCGAACCGGTCCAACAGCCTAGGATCAAATCAATACCAGTACCGCATCTTCCACTACAAATTACAAGAACTCACACATGTTGCTTCCCACACCCAAAAATAGACAGCATCAATGATCTTCATCAAATTTGTTTAAAGTATGTACAAGGAAAGGTAAACAGAGGGTCCAGGGGATAATTGCTTTTCTTCTTATTTATTGATTTTGTATTTTAATGGTGTACTTATTACATTTTATATAAGAATTATTGTTGGTATTTATTGACTTGATGTCCGAAAGATTGAGCTTTATAAGTGTATGCCTGGAAAAATGTTGACAATTTATGAAGAGGAATAGCTAGGTAGTTACAATCAGGCAATACTACAAAAAAGGACTGCACCGGCATATCTACGTCAGCGTTTGTATTGACACACCGGAGTAGCCCCCCTGAATTCAAAAAAAGTAAAACACACTTCTCTACCCCGGAGTTTTAATAAAATGCCGTGGTGGGGGAGTTCTACCCTGCCGTTTTCACGTGAAAATGGCGGAGTAGATAGGTTTTAAAATTCTCAATTCTCTCCAACATTCATTTCACTATCAACCAAATCCCAACCAAAATTTCGATCCCCCGGCCGTGCCCCCCGTCACTGTAACTCCTATTTTCGTATCTGTATTTCGATCTTGTACTCTTTTTATCTAATTGAGATCCTATACTTGTGTTCCAATTCGAATAAAATCATTTCATTGTTTTTACCCAATTTTGGTGCCAATATTTAATTCAAGGGTATTGTCTGTTCTGCTCTTTTGTGTCGTTCTTCATGTAGAAATGGACTATTCATTCATCTATTCCTTTTCCCCCAATTTTATTAAATTTTGACTAAGTCACTTGTTGGATCCCCCTCAAACCCGCTATTCAAATACCCAATAACCCAAACCCCTCCTATTTAAACCCTAATCTCTATTAACCCTAACCCTAATCACTTTTACTGTTTTAACCCAAACCCCCCAGCCACCTTCTCCTTCCTCCCGTATCCTTCTTCCTCCATTTCATCGAAAACCCAATCTCCATCATCTTCGCCTTCGACCTCCATCCACCATCGCCTTCGTCATCCCCACAACCACCACAGAACCACCACCCATCATCGCCGCATCAACGATCCCCATTACACCACCTCCACCATTACCCAAACTACCGAAACCCATCCAACCTCACACCGCCATTTCCCATTAGCTTCATCACACTGGAACTCCATCGCTCCGACCTCCATCGCCATCTCATCCGCCGTCACCTCCTCATCCACGATGTCCGCCAGCCACCGCCAACACCCCGAACCTAATCCCTCGCTCTCCTCCCCTGTTTCGAACCCAAAAACAGTGCCCGCCGCCACCAAGCTCCACTGCGCTGCCTGCCGCCGCCGCAGTCGCGCAGACGTCGTCGTCAGCCAGTCCGCCACCGCAGTCCCCTCTCCCTCTCTCGCACTCTCCCTGTCTGCCGATCGAGAAGAAGAAGGAAGGAGGGGATGGCAGTTTTGAATCCCGACCGTTAGATCTCATCAAGATCAGATCTCGATCTGATCTGATCCCAGCCATCAGATCACCATCAGATCAGATCTGGGCCGTTTGATCTCTTCGCGATTGAGATCCCCTCTTTGTGTTTGCTGTTTGATGCCCAGAACAGATCCGGGTGGATCCGATCCTATGTGGGTGTTTGCACGTGTCTCGTACGTGCGTGCGTGTGTCCGTGCTAGTGCCTCGCCTCTCGGGATTCTCATCCCGTAATTGTTCGTGTTCGGATTCACTATCGTTCAGGCAAGTATTCTCCTTGTACAATTTATTGTCCTAGTACAAGCATTTAATTGAAAATACCGCAAATAGGTTGTAGTTGTGACTTCTTTTTGTCTCATCATTTGTTGATCTAATGTTATTCCTCGTTGATTCCATAATCTTAAGAGTCGACAGCCCTTTCGTTGTTATATTTACAAACTAGTTGGACTCATTTATCTCCTATTCACTCGAACACATGAAACTAAGAAACCCTAGACTTGTAGATGTGTATTGTATCATGTATGTAGTGATCTTGCATTCCTTGAGTTGAGAAATAGATGTTGCTTGCTAATTTGATAACCACTATATCTGTATTTGTGTCACACATTAATCTAGACTCATAATAACCAATTATCATGCAACTTATATATGAAAGACATTCACACTTGTTGCTGTTCTGAACTTTACTTACTATTTCGACCCCTTTAAATTCAAAATCTAAACTTGAGCCCTGAACATGAAATGTAGCTCTAAATGTCTAGATGTCGATAGCCTCCAGAATTTTCGAATTCCGAGTTACGGTCTAGGAGATATCGCAGTTTTACTACTGCTGTGTCGGTAGTCACAGATTCACAAAACTGCTGCACTTCTTTAGTTTACAAATTATTTTAACTATGCTAACAGCAAGTAGTTGACTTGAAATTTTACATGCTGTTGCTAGACACCCTAGAGAACATTCTCAAATTTTTTCAGAATTAATTAGTAATGTTTCAACCCTGTTTCGCATGTATAAACTCATATTCACAAATTCTAGCTGAACACAAAAGCTGTATAGTTTGCTGTTTTGACACATGTTACCACAACTTTTATATACCTTAATTATATGCATTGGAACCGAGCAGGAGTCTAGTTTCTAGACCTCCTGACGGATCCATTTTGCTATCTCGTAGCAACGGGAATCACAGTTTTGGTACAGCAACGTCGTGCTGTCCAGATTTGAGATTTTCGTTGCTCGTAATATTTTTACTTGTGTTGACCCTCGAATATGCTATATAAATATCTCAAACTTGTTCCGTGTCCATGATTATGATTTCTTGACTTGTTTCGTACACTTTCATGTTTGCTTGATGATAATAATAAATAATAAGCCGGGATTTAAGAGAAAGACCATAGTAGTAGACAATAAAGGTAAGTATACTCAGAAGGGAGCCCGTGTTTCTCACTTGATACATGTCTCATGAACTAGTATATTATTATTCGATTCATGAACTAGTATATTATTTGATTCATGAACTAGTATATTATAAATCGATTCATGGACTAGTATATTATTGATCCATGAACTAGTATATATATGATTCATGACTTGTCTTGTTATGACTTGACACATGAACTAGTTATATGATTACCCGATTTATGAGTATGACTTGGTTGACACTTGATACCTGAGTATACCGCCCTATAAACTCCATTACTAGGCCTAAACAAAATTGCATTGACTGTAGCAACCATGTAGTAAAAGTATGGATGCATGAAGTACTACCTAGATAGTAAAAACCACAAGACTTGATATATGAAACTTGAACTTGATACATGTTCACTTGATACTTGATGACATGATACATGAGACTTGTTACATGAATATAATACTTGACACTTGCAACTTGATACTTGTACTTGACAACTTGACACTAGACTTGAGACTTGCTACTTGACACTTGAACTTGATACTTGTCACTTGATGTTGGATACCCTTACATGTTCACTTGCCACTTATTCCACTATTAGTACTTGTTACTCAACCTAATCTCTTGAGTTGTCCTTCTTGCTAGTTAGTTCTTGAATTTCCACTGCTTGTTGCATGCCTATTATATTCTTGATTTCAAATTTTGTTCTGTGTTTCTTGTACTCGTTTTTACTATTTGTGGCCCTAACTTGCACTAAAGGTGTTTTCTCTTGTTTTCTCTATTTTTTCCCTTTTATAATTATTAAATAGACTTTAGAGATGTGTTGCCTGCTGGAATTGGTGAGCAGAGATTTTAGGCTTCAAATGGAGAAAGACATGCTTAAATCATTTATTTCCTTTGATTATTTATTTCTTGCTACTTAAAATTTGTAACGGGCTTATGTTCCCGAGTTTTACATTTGATCCAGATTTGAGAATTATTTGAGACACTAGTATTTGTTTCAATTGTTTCTGTTGTTTAATAAATATTTCATGCATGCGTGGTTGTATATATATTTTGTTATATTCTTGTTGTGATGTTGAGTCGCCCACAGCTTATGGATGATGTTAAAATTATTCGCTGGGCTTCGTCACGCACTCGTATTTTGTGTTTTTGGGAAGCGGGGCGTGACAGTCACCGCCGTGCCTCACGTCACTATCCCTCGTCGCCGTCGTGCCCCCCGTCGCTACCGTGCCTACCGTTTCCTCCACTCTTTCACAAATCGAACACAATATCAAATCCTAACCCAAAATTTTGACTCCCCTCACCGATACTCTGCCATTGACCCCCCCTCCTCCGTCGTCGTACCCCTATCGCCATTCCCCCGTTGCCGTCTCCTTATCCTTTGGGTTTTTTCCTCCTGTTTAATTTATTAGTTTAATTGATTTTTGGTTTTTGGTTTTACTAATTTTCGTTGTTTGTTATCACTTATGATGGTTACTCTAAAATGGTCGCTTATAAGATCTTCATATGTCTGTGTTCCTGAAATCTCCATTGTCATTCATTGTAATAGTTGAGAGTTCTAGTACTAATGCATATCCATTACTCTTGAATAAGTTAGTTATTTAATAGAATTGAAAAGAAGTTTCTACATTTATTAAAGAGATCTTGGAGCAAAGATACTTCCAGAGTTTTTTCATTAGCCACTGGTTTTGAAATTTGAAATTATATACATACCTATATTCTCTTTGATAGTATAGTAGGAATAACCAAAAAAACTAAATTAAAAGTACAGGAAAAAAACAATGACAAAAATTATTTTACTGTGCATTTTCTGGCTGGCTATGAAATGAATTTAGTAGTTTAGTAGAAATTAAATATTTAAAATAGACTTTTGAAATAGTTAAAAATATATATGCTAATACTAATGGTTGCATAAGGTATGTTATTTGTGTAATGCCAAATACGAATTAACCACCAATCAAAAGGAGAAATAGCGAAAAACAGAAACAAGCAAACACAAGAACACAACGATTTACGTGGTTCGGCAAAAGCCTACGTCCACGGGGCGGTTGGGGTTTCTTCCACTATAATCAACAATGGGCGAAAACCCTTGCAAAGTTGACGGCTACAAAATTCCGAATAGAGGTGTTCCCTCTTACAAAACCCTAAAGGGTGTATTTAAAGAAAAAATTACTGGGCTATGCGAAATGGGCCTATTCTAGTTTACAAATAGAATTTTCGGGCCAGTTTGTGGGTCAAGCCCACAAACTGGGGCGATCTCCGCCCTATCGGGCTCCGATCGCTGCAGGGGGCGCTGCCCCCTGCCACCCCCCGATACGACGGATATCAACAAGCTGAACCAGAATCGAGCCATTATCCTACAATCTCCACCTTGGCGAGATCTTCCAAGTAGCCCAAGCAATCTCCAAAAATACTCCAAAACAAATGCTCATCACCAAACGCAACGGAAACTTCAAAAAACCCAAACTCCACCTTAGTATGATATCACATACTAAACAAATAGCAAAGCAACATCCCAACCGCCCATTCCAAATCATCAAACATGCAAAATATTAGCCAAGTTCATGCAATGCTTGAACTTGGCTGCCACAACAATTTTAGTCAACATATCAGCAGGATTATCTGCTGTCCCAATATTCACCAGAAGAATATCACCATCCTTTATCAAATCACGCACAAAATGATAACGGACATCAATATGTTTGGTCCTCGAATGATGAACTTGGTTCTTCGCTAAATGGATAGCACTCTGACTGTCACAGTGTACCTCCACCTTCTCCCGATGAATTCCCAAGCTCTTCAAAAGTCCATGAACCCAAATGGCTTCCTTCATGGCCTCAGCAACTGCCATGTATTCAGCCTCAGTAGTAGACAATGCTACAGTGGACTGCAAATTGGACCTCCAACTTATAGGTGCTCTAGCCATAGTAAACAAATAGCCTGTAGTAGACCGCCTCTTATCTAGATCACCTGCAAAGTCAGAATCAACATAACCCACCAATAACCTGCTAATATTGTCATCCCTCTCAAACTTCAAACCCACATCTGTGGTGCCACTAATGTACCTCAAAATTCACTTAGCCGCTTGCCAATGCTCTCTGCCTGGATCATGCATATATCGACTAACCATACTCACCGCCTGAGAGATGTCTGGTCGAGTACAAACCATGGCATACATCAAACTGCCAACCACACTAGTTGATATGGCTAAAAATGGGGGTTAATCGGGACCGTCCAAATCAGGTACGAATCTTGAGATCCGGGGGTAAAACGGTAATTTTGCCTACAAAAAGGTCCAAAATGGATATTGGGTCTTCTCTCCTAGGACCCAATAACCCACGAATGGATCCACCAACAAGAGGGTGCGGGTTTTAACCCGCTGCGCACCCAATCCAACAAGATAGAATCAAGGTCCCTGATTAATCACGATCAACGGCCCTGATGTACATCTATCTTTTCACTGGGATTTGGGGATTAAATTCCTTATCTGATTGTAGGGAATATACCCTATCAGATTACATTACTAATCTGTTTACAAGGAGAATATTCCTTATCAGACCATGGGGATTACATTCCCAATCTGTTCTCTAAGACGCCTATAAATACCCCCGATCCATCTCCATTAAGAGGTAATCAATCTTTCACCAGTTTTTACGCTCATTCATAGTCTTCCTAGATTACTGACTTGAGCGTCGGAGGGTGCGTCGCCGGGAACAACCCCGGTGTCTCGCACTTTTTGCAGGTCTACGGCGGGATCGACGACCGAAGCTCCGGCAGAACAGGTTAGGTGTTTACTATTCAGGTTTTCCACGAACTCACAAATACTATCTGTTTGCCCCCACACCGAATTTAGCGGCAACAGATTGGCGCCGTCTGTGGGAAACTAACGAATAGGAACCTCTCCTCTTCCCCGAGAACAGGTCTTCTCCAGCCATGCCGCCTCGAAAGGTCAGATCAAGGGGTTCCAACCGAGGGCCCAACCCTGATCAGCAGCAAGAAGTCCCCAACAATCCTGCTCAACAACAAGGGCAGCTACCCCCTACAGCAGAAGACCCGGTTCACCAGGACCTTCCCCCTCCTAATCAGCAGCCTCCAAAGGGTCCTAACCCTCAGAAACAGCCCCTTAACCAAGAGCACCTCTCCATCCACAATGCCTCTACGGACTCCATGGCCTCCCATCACTCCCGAGCCTTTGGCCGCCACAATACCGCCCTCAACCGCCAGAAAGAGGATGACCTCCGCCGCCATCTGGATGAAAAGCGGGCCCGAGAGGGAACCTCCCGCCAACACCATCCGGGCGATCGGTCTCCGCGCCGCCAGTATTACAGGTCTCCCGTCCGCAGAGGGAGGAAAGAGTCCCCCAATCATTACCGAAGAAGGCACTCCCCCGCAGGTCGGCAACAGCCTAGGAGCAATGAGGCACCAATCACCCGTGCCGAGTTCCAGCAGTTCCAAGCGACCGTCCTACAGGCTCTCAACCTCCGTCAAAATCCTAATGAGCCGAAGGACCCATCCCCTCCTCCGGTCCGAAGCCCTCACCGACGGTCCCCCTCTCCTCGTCCTGCTCCTACCAACTCCCGGCGTACCCCAAGTCCTCGTCGCTCCCGAAGCTACCATCGCCGCGACACCCGCTCTCCCTCATACGAAGACGAGTCTCGTGGCTCGGCAGATTACCGTCGGAGAGATGACACCATGAACCGCCGTCTCCACGAACTAGAAAGATGCCTGGGTCAGATAAACCGAGAAGAGGAGCTCAGGGGGAGGACCCTACGTCCTAGCCGACCCCCTTTCTCCCGAACCATAGTGGATGCGCCTGTCCCGTTCGGCTTCAAACCTCCCCAATTTGAGACTTACACCGGAGAAACCGATCCAGTTGATCACATTGAAAGTTTTAAGACTCTGATGCTCCTACATCAAGCTTCTGATGCCCTCCTCTGCAAAACCTTCCCCGCAACTCTCAAAGGACCAGCCCGAGATTGGTATTCTCGTCTCGCCCCCTCCTCGATATTCTCCTTTGAACAGTTCGAAACCCTCTTCGTCACACATTTCGTAAGCAGCCGAAGGGCCGAGAAGACGAGCATCTCCCTATTGCACCTCCACCAGAAGAAGGGGGAAAAATTGAGAGACTACGTGAAGAGGTTCACGACCGAGGCCAGATCCATAGCATCCCTCGACCAGTCGGTCGCCACGGTAGCATTTCAATCCAATGTCCTCAATTCCAACCTCCGCTCCTCCCTCGCCAAGAAACCACCACATGACTTTTCCGACCTTCTCCTCCACACTGAAAAGTATATCCGGGCCGAAGAGGCCAAGCAACAACCCAACTGGGAGGGGTCTACCTCCGGGTTTAAGAGGAAGGGGACGGAAAAAGAAGGAGCCAAGAAGCTCCAGAAAGATAATGCCGGCCAGCGCCAACCTCCTCCTAGATTTGAGAAGTTCACTCCCCTCACCACTAACATCTCCGCCATCTTCATGGAAGTTGAAAAAGAAGGGATCCTGCCTCCAGCTCCGAGGATGAATACCCCCGCCAAAAGAAGAGACAAAGAGAAATGGTGCCGCTATCACCGGGACCATGGGCATGACACCAACGACTGCCGTGCTCTGAGAAATGAGATCGAAGCCCTTATCTAGAGGGGGCAGCTGGCGAAATTTGTAAAAAAGGATCGAGCAGAACTTTCTCCCCAGCCTCGGGGGGCTAACAAACGTCCGGAACGAGAAGAGACGCCAGACTTTGAGGAAGAGCGAGTCCTCCACCTCATCCATGGGGGTCCAATGGGGGGCTCCTCGAACTCCTCTCGAAAAGCATTTATCAGGGAAGTCAACTCAGTCCGAACCACCCCTCCTCCCAAAGGCCTCGGAGTGCCAGTCACGTTCTCCGACGAAGATCTCGAGGGAGTTCATACCCCCCATTGTGACGCACTCGTCATTAGCCTCAACATGGCGAATTTCAAAGTGGAGAGGATCTTAGTAGAAAACGGCAGCTCCGTCAACATCCTCTTCCTCTCCGCTTTTAAAGGCCTAATGCTCTCCAGAGATAGACTCAAGCCCGCCGGCTACACTCTCCATGGGTTCACGGGGGTTCCGGTAACTATTAAAAGGGTGATCACCCTCGATGTAACTGCCGGCCAAACTCCTACCACCCGAACAGAGCCAATGGACTTCATGGTGGTGGATGTTCCTGCCGCCTACAACGTCATTTTGGGTCGGCCTGGCCTCGCAGCTCTGGAAGCTGTCCCTTCAGCATACCATCTTAAGATGAAATTTCCCACCCGGTCCGGGGTCGGGGAAGTAAGGGGCAATCAGGAGACGGCCAGAAAGTGCTACATGACCTCAACCCTTGGACCCGTCCTCTCCTTACAGACTCTGGAGATTCCTCAAGATACTGCAAGACCGACCTCAGAGCCGGTGGATGAACTGGAGGAGGTGCTCTTCTCTGAACAAGAGCCGACCCGTAAGTTCTTTGTTAGCAAGACCCTCCCGTCTGCCCTATACTCAGGTATTGTGAAATGCATCCGGGCCAATCAAGACCTCTTCGCATGGTCAGCAACAGATATGCCCGGTATCTCCGAAGAACTCTTGGTCCACCGCCTGAGCGTTGATCCGGGGTCCAAACCGGTTCAGCAAAAGAGGCGCAAGTTCGCCCCCGAGCGTCAGCTCGCTATCAAAGAGGAGGTAAACAAGCTGTTGAAAGCCCGATTCATACAGGAGGTGAACTATCCTGAATGGCTATCAAATGTGGTAAAGGTGAAAAAGTCCAATGGGACGTGGAGAATTTGCATTGATTTCACCGACCTCAACAAGGCCTGCCCCAAAGATCCTTTCCCTCTGCCGAGCATCGACACTCTAATTGACGCAACCTCGGGACATGAGCTCCTCAGCTTCATGGATGCCTTCTCAGGTTACAATCAGATAAGAATGTTCCCTCCAGACATCCCGAAGACGTCGTTTGTTACCGACTAGGGCCTTTATTTCTACAGGGTCATGCCGTTCGGTCTCAAGAATGCGGGTGCAACATACCAATGCCTCGTCAACAAGGTTTTCCAGGCCTAGATCGGCCGGAACATGGAGGTTTACGTTGACGACATGCTTGTAAAAAGCATCCGAGGCATTGACCACGTGGCCGACCTTCGAGAAGCATTTGATGTTTTGAGAAAACACAATATGAGACTCAACCCGAACAAGTGTGCGTTCGGCGTCTCATCAGGGAAGTTTCTCGGCTTCATGGTTAGCCAACGAGGAATTGAAGCAAATCCGGAAAAGATCAAGGCCATATTGGACATGGCCCCTCCTAGAAATGTCAAGGAAGTTCAAAGATTGACTGGTCACCTAGCCGCCATAGGGCGCTTTCTGTCGAAGTCCGGGGAAAAGTGCCTCCCGTTCTTCAAAGCCCTCAGGGGGGCTAAAGGATTTGAGTGGGGGCAGCAGCAACAAGACTCATTCGACCAGCTTAAAGCATACCTCGTCAATCCACCTCTTCTCAGCAAACCTATACCTGGCGAACCACTCTACCTCTACCTGGCAGCTTCCGAACAGACGCTTAGTGCGGTCTTGGTCAGAGAAGAAGAAAGGGCTCAGAAGCCCATCTACTACGTCAGCAAAGTACTTCGGGACGCCGAGCTCCGGTACCCGAAGATTGAGAAAATAGCCTATGCCCTGGTAATGGCCGTGAGAAAGCTTCGGCCCTACTTTCAGTCCCATTCGGTGGTCGTTCTTACCGACCAGCCGCTGAAACAAGTCCTTCACAAGCCCGAGGCTTCCGGCCGCCTTATGAAGTGGTCGATCGAGCTGAGCCAACATGATATAACTTATCAGCCTCGGACCGCGATCAAGGCACAGGCATTGGCCGAATTCATAGTGGAGACCACAATCCCTTAGCCCTGCCAAACAGTAAAGGGACCCCCGATTTGGTCAATTTATGTTGACGGATCTTCTTGCAATGAGGGAAGCGGGGCAGGAGTCATCCTGGCAGGCCCAGATGACTTCATCCTCCAATACTCCCTCCGTATAAATTTCAAAGCTTCGAACAACGAGGCTGAATACGAGGCGCTAATAGCCGGTCTAAGAATGGCCCGCAATGCAGGGGCACAACGGCTACAGATCTTCAGCGACTCTCAGTTGGTTGTCAACCAGGTCCTCGGTGAGTATGAAGCCCGTGATGATAGAATGGTCAAATACTTGGCTAAAGTCAAGAGCCTCATGGCGCTGTTTGAAGAGGCCCTCATCCAAAGGATCCCCCGAGAGGAAAATGCTCAGGCCGACGCCCTATCCAAATTAGCCTCCTCTTCCCTTCAAGGTCTTGAGCAGACCGTATTGATAGAAGTCCTCTTGAAGCCAAGCATAGAGGACGAAACACCTGGCTCCGTTGAAACATTGCCTGTCCTCCTCGAAGACAACTGGATGAAACCCATTGTTGAATTCTTAAGGGACTGACTCCTCCCTGAAGATCCGAGGGAAGCAAGAAGAATCAGGACCCGAGCCGAGCGTTTTACTTTAATCGAAGGCATCTTATATAAACGCTCCTTTACCCAGGTTGACGGTCGGCCTTACCTAAGGTGCCTTTCCCCTAGGCAAGCCGACTACGCCCTGCAAGAACTCTACGAGGGCATCGGCGGAGCTCATTCTGGGTCCAGGGCTCTAGCGCGCAAAGTGTTGAACTACGGGTATTACTGGCCCACTCTTCTACGGGATGCCGAACGACACATTCGGCAATGCAGCTCCTGTCAAAAGTATGCAGACATCCGGCGCCTTCCACAAGCACCGCTCGCCTCCCTATCAAGTCCGATCCCCTTCGCTATGTGGGGGATGGATTTACTAGGACCGTTTCCACCAGCTCCCGGACAGCTAAAGTTCCTAGTCGTGGCGGTCGACTATTTCTCTAAATGGATAGAAGCCGAGCCCCTGGCTACAATCACCGAGCATAGAGTCGTTCAATTCTTCAGGAAAAATGTGATTTACCGGTTCGGCGTTCCCCGAGTCATAGTCACGGATAATGGAACACAGTTCACTGGGGCCGTCTTCCGAGCTTTATGTGAGGACCTCTCCATACAACACCGATTCTCCTCCGTCTCCCATCCTCAGTCGAATGGCCAGGCTGAGAATGCCAACCGAAAGATTCTTTCGGGCATCAAGAAGAGATTAGACAAGTGTTCCAAAGGACTGTGGGTCGATCAGCTGCCAAACGTGCTCTGGAATCACCGCACCACCAGGCGGATCCCAACAGGCGAGAGCCCGTTTAATCTCACCTATGGGTCCGAGGCACTCATTCCCCTAGAAGTTGGGATACCCTCTCCTCGTTTAATGGCCTTTGAAGAAGAGAAGAATGCTAAAGATCTCAGAGCAAGCCTAGATCTGATAGATGAAATCCGAGAGAGAGCGGCCATACGCCATCAAGCTTACCGAAGGAGGATCGAGCAAGCATACAACAAAAGGGTCCACCCAACGGACCTCAAAGAAGGGGATCTAGTCCTCCGAAAATTGGCCATCTCGTTCCCCGGACAAAAAAGCAAACTAGCCCCGAATTGGGAAGGACCATACAAAATCTCAAAAGTAATCCGCCCCGGTGCGTACAAGCTAGAAGATCTCGAAGGCAGAGAAATTCCCAGGACTTGGAATGCCGACCATCTTTTGAAATACCAAGAGAAGGCAACTACGCCTCTCTAAGTAACTCGAGATGTCGAACCATTCCCTTCCTTTTACTAGTAGTGATTTTTCCTTTTATTTTTTCATTGTAATAACGGCTAGCAACTTTAGAAGCAGCCGATCATTAGATATTAATAAAGTTTTTCATATTTTCACTGCTATTACATCTCTTTGCTTTTAACACTTTAATCTAACAATGGTTCCGAAGTCCAACACTTGGTTCGATTCTACTTCACAAGTTCGCTCCCAAGCGAGCTAGAAGTAGCTCGCCATTCGGAACTGCTCCCACGGCCGTTGAATGGTTCAGAGTCCAACACTTGGTTCGACTCTACTCCGCAAGTTCGCTCCAAAGTGAGCTAGGGGTAGTTCGCCATTCGGAATTGCTCCCACACCCCTTCAACTGATAATGGTTCCGGAGTCCAACACTTGGTTCGATTCTACTTCACAAGTTCGCTCCCAAGCGAGCTAGAAGTAGCTCGCCATTTGGAACTGCTCCCACAGCCGTTGAATGGTTCGGAGTCCAACACTTGGTTCGACTTTACTCCGCAAGTTCGCTCCTAAGCGAGCTAGGGGTAGTTCGCCATTCGGAATTGCTCCCACACCCCTTAAACTGACAATGGTTCCGGAGTCCAACACTTGGTTCGATTCTACTTCACAAGTTCGCTCCCAAGCGAACTAGAAGTAGCTCGCCATTCGGAACTGCTCCCACAGCCGTTGAATGGTTCGGAGTCCAACACTTGGTTCGACTCTACTCTGCAAGTTCGCTCCTAAGCGAGCTAGGGGTAGTTCGCCATTCGGAATTGCTCCCACAGCCCTTAAACTGACAATGGTTCCGGAGTCCAACACTTGGTTCGATTCTACTTCACAAGTTCTCTCCCAAGCGAGCTAGAAGTAGCTCGCCATTCGGAACTGCTCCCACAGCCGTTGAATGGTTCGGAGTCCAACACTTGGTTCGACTCTACTCCGCAAGTTCGCTCCTAAGCGAGCTAGGGGTAGTTCGCCATTCGGAATTGCTCCTACACCCCTTAAACTGACAATGGTTCCGGAGTCCAACACTTGGTTCGATTCTACTTCACAAGTTCGCTCCCAAGCGAGCTAGAAGTAGCTCGCCATTCGGAACTGCTCTCACAGCCGTTGAATGGTTCGGAGTCCAACACTTGGTTCGACTCTACTCCGCAAGTTCGCTCCTAAGCGGGCTAGGGGTAGTTCGCCATTCGGAATTGATCCCACACCCCTTAAACTGACAATGGTTCCGGAGTCCAACGCTTGGTTCGATTCAACTTCACAAGTTCGCTCCCGAGCGAGCTAGAAGTAGCTCGCCATTCGGAACTGCTCCCACAGCCGTTGAATGGTTCGGAGTCCAACACTTGGTTCGACTCTACTCCGCAAGTTCGCTCCTAAGCGAGCTAGGGGTAGTTCGCCATTCAGAAACGCTCCCACAACCCTAACCTAATCAAACAAGGGCGCCGAAGTCCGACACTTGGCTCGATGCTACTTCGCGAGTTCGCTCCTAAACGAACTGGAAGAAGCTCGCCATTCGGAGTCCAACACTTTAGAAGCTACGGCACAGCAGACAACATTCACAAGAATAAAACACACAAGTTCGACAACAACACTTTTATTGATGAAACAGATGCGGTACAAAGACAAACACAGCAGGATTACAACTCGTCAAAGAAAAAGCTACAATGCCGACTTATTACACTTAGCAGAAAAAACAAAAAATACACAAAAACTCGCGGAGTCGACCACTTCAGCGCTTCTTTGGGGCCGGAGCGTTCCGCTTCAAGGACACTCGAGAGTGACAACGCTTGTCTCCGGAGCGCGACCCCAAGCCGGCAAATTGAGACGTATCCTCGGCACCACTCCTAGTAGCTACTCCGACGGACGCCCCGCTCGATGAAATCGCCACCGAGCTATGTGCGTCCCCCGGACTAGGTTGGCCGATCTGCTGACGGGTCGCCATCTCATAGAAGGTAATGCCCCGCTCACTCTCAGCGCGAGTGCACGACGTGCTTCGAACGTTGATCGGTCCTGAATGCGGCTTAAGACGGGCCACTTCTACCTCCAACTCCGAGATCCGATCCCGCAACGAGTTGTCTTTGACATCGACTTTGAAACGTGGGGGTATCGCGGAGTTCGAGACTCCTGATCGGCTGGCGATGAGACGCCGGAGGTGGGTGACCTCGATGCTTTTATCCACCGTCGCCCTCTTGAGCACTTCAACTTCGGCAGTCAGCTAAACCCGTTCGGTCGTCAATTTGGCCACTTCGGCCGTCAGCCCCTCGCCCTCACTCCGAAGCTTCGCCTCTACGGACTGCAGATGCTGTATCTCGGAAAGCAAGTCGTCCTTCTCCGCTGTTATTTTGGACAAGTTATGACGGATGCACTGAACCCGAATCCCATTACTGAAATCAGTTGGCAAATATTCACCTTCAGGGATAAGCTCGGCGATCCTGCTTTCCAAACGGCGAATCTCGATATCTCGCCGGCCGAGGATGAGCTGGAGATGGGTCCTCTCGCTTTCAGCTCGGCGCAATCCGAGCTCGACCTCGTAGAGTCTCTCTCGGCACCTCGCCAGACACAGCCTCGTCGCCCCTAGGCCGACCTCGGCTCGAGCTTCCTCATCCGAGTGCAAAGGCTCGACGTCTTGGGCGATCACCATAAGCTGCAAAGAGATCGGAGTAATCAGCAAAAACGTCGAACACTGCCGAAGCACCACACTTGGAAAAATTTTCTTTTCTAAAAACAAGAAGGGAATGTTCGGCAAAAGAGGGGGCAAAAGACAAAAACTTCCGAACATCAACACTTGCAAAAACTTTCTTTTCATTTAATGTCAAAAGGTAGCGGTGGCCAGTCCGCTATTAGGCATTACAGAGTTTGAAAAGAAAAACAAAAAACAAAAACAAGAAAACAAAAGGCGGATTCAATGCTCGACCTCTTTCCCCGAGCGACGAGGCGGGGTAGGAGTTGACTTCGCCGAAGGAGACGCCGCCGCCAGCGGAGTCATCGCAGTGCTAGGGACCTCATCAGTGGCCCCGGCCCCGGCACCGGCTTCGTCGTCGCCCTCCTCCTCTTCTTCCCCTTCGGACTCAGGGTCGAAGCCCTCGACGTGTCCGGGGAAGAGCCGCCACCCCGAGACGTCCACCCCGGGGTAGGCTTCTCGCACCCGGTCGAGGGCGGCGGCGAAGGCCTTCGCCATGTTCTGCGCGAGGAACCCCTGGGCCTTCTCCAGGGTCGCGTCCTCCGCCGCCTTCACGGCTGCCGCCTGCTTCGCCTCGGCCTCGACCAGTTGGTTGGCCGACCCCTCCTTCTCCCGAAGGAGCTCGCCCTCCAGCCTCTTCACCTCGGCCTCGAGATGCTTGATCCTCGCCGACCGACCCTCATGCTCGACTCGGAGCTTGTCGAGCTCGTTCGACATCCGAGCCTTCTCGTTCCGAGCTTGGTCGGACTCCTGCTTCAGCTCTTTCTCCAGAGCTGTCAGCCTCTCGGTGAGATGGCCGAAGTGGATGATGATCTGCAGCAAAGAAGAACTAAAAGAGTTAGAATTTTTTTTTGATTGATTCATGAAATACCACAGACGAGGAGAATCTTACCGATACCGCCGAACGCGCGATCTCGATCACGTCGTCGCCTTCTCTCCCCGCCTCCATGGCGGCTCGGTCCTTCGGGGTGGCGAGATGCTTGACGGCCTGCATGCTCGCCAACAAGTTCCCGAGGAACCCATCGTGCCTCCGGACTTGCCAGTCCGGGACATGGATCCGCTTGTGCTCCTCCGTCAGGAGCTCCTTGCCTGCCACGGTCAGCGGCGGTGTCGGCATGGCGAGGGCGGCGGCAATGGGGAACTCCCCCACAGGTGCGGGAGCCGAAGTCCCCGCCACGGTGACGATCGGGTCGTCGAGGATCTCCACCCCCTCGACAGGGGCCGCAATGCTCGGCACCTTCGAGGTCGAGGGCAGCTTCGACGCGACCCTCTTGCGCTTCTTTGGCGCCTTGCTGGCGAGCCCTACCCTGAGTGCCAAGACCGCGTCGTAGTCCATGGATTCTGCATCAAAAGCAAAAAAAAATTGATTAGCACGTAGAAAACAACAAGGCAATGAGTACGGAAAAAGAAAAAACTTGACGAGAGCCGCGTACTGGGATCTACGCGGTAGAGCCATCCCTTGTAGAGGACGTCCTCCGTCAGCTCCCTCCAATCGTACTTCGGCCGGTCAAGGAGGATCCGGACCGCCTCTTCTTCTTCTACTGAGAGCTTCGGCATCGCCTTCGCCCTCTTCGGCACCCCCTCTACCCAAGCGGAAGGGATCGGCCATGCCTCTCGACTCCGCACGACCAACCACTTCTCTCGCCAGTTCTTGATGGAGTCGGGGCATATGACGAGCCTGCCGCTGTGCCTCGGAGTTAAGTAATACCGGTACTCCGACTTGTTCCCTTGGTGGAGCTGGTATAACGTCCGAAGCACGTTCAGCTGCGGCTCGATCCCTGCGGCCTGGCAGTGGAGAACGAACCCATTAATCACTCGCCACGCGTTCGGCATGAGTTGGATGGGGCTGACCCTGAACCAACTCACCACGGTAATTGCGAACGCGTGGAGAGGTAGCCGAGCACCGGCGATAAAGGCGTCGACCGGCCAGCAACACATCGTCACTGGCAGCGGTGAGTTCGCCCTAACTCCGGGGCCCGGCAACATGATTTCGTACTCCTCCGGGATGAAGAAAGAATCCCGGATCACTGCCAGATCCCCCTCACGCAAGATCGATGCCGCATCGTCCGCCTCCGTCGTCTCCCTCGCGGCGTTCTCCTCGAAGGACCTCTCCCTCCCAAGAACAATCCGCTCGGCCTGATCCTCCGGGAGCTGCCTAACTCTGTGGAGCCCCGTCAACGGCCCTGGCAGTTGTCCGAACTCCCCCATTCCCTTCGGATCCACAACGATCGAATCCTTGCCGAACACCTTTCCTTTGGTCGGGTTCGGAGTCGAGTCCTCGACGTCTTCAAGGGAGGGCTCGGACCAAGAGACTTCGTCGGAGACAGAAGCTAGAGACATAATTGATGATAAATTACCTTAAAAAGCTTTAGTTGCCGGAAAACTTCGCCTGAGTCAAACGCCGACCACCGGAAAAACTCGCCTGAAGCACAAGAAAACGTCTGAGCAAATGAGATGAGAAATGAGAAATGAGAGGGGGGGTGAGGATTTATAGAGGGGGGCACACCAAACGAGGATAATGGGCTCGTACGACCGGCCCATCTAAACCAAACGACGGAGCGATCCCAATCGTCGCCTCGCTAACCGCAACGAATCATGAGTTGAATTTAAGGCGCGTCCCGCCTGATGGAAACCCAGAGGTCACTGCAATTAATGAACGTCCCACCTGTCAGGGTTTTCAGAGTTGTCAGAGTTGTCAGAGCCGTCAGAGCTGTCAGAGCCACCAGAAATTCAAATGACGCACAGAAAAAACAAACCCCTAAAAACGACAAGTCTAGAAGTTCGGCACTCACTGCCGAGC
The DNA here is from genome assembly GCA_017893485.1 of Hemerocallis citrina. Classification (NCBI taxonomy): domain Eukaryota; kingdom Viridiplantae; phylum Streptophyta; class Magnoliopsida; order Asparagales; family Asphodelaceae; genus Hemerocallis; species Hemerocallis citrina. The sequence continues at coordinate 361,577,259 of CM030359.1, forward strand.
GTTCGTGACACCGACCTTGTTGCGGGGTAAAAAACAAGTTCGGCACTCACTACCGAGCGTTCGTGACACCGACCTTGTTACGGGGCAAAAATCAAGTTCGGCACTCACTACCGAGCGTTCGTGACACCGACCTTGGTACGGGGTAAAAAATAAGTTCGGCACTCACTGCCGAGCGTTCGTGACCCCGACCTTGTTACGGGGTAAAAAACAAGTTCGGCACTCGCTGCCGAGCGTTCGTGACACCGACCTTGTTACAGGGCAAAAATCAAGTTCGGCACTCACTGCCGAGCGCTCGTGACACCGACCTTGTTACGGGGTAAAAAACAAGTTTGGCACTCACTGCCGAGCGTTCGTGACACCGACCTTGTTACGGGGTAAAAAACAAGTTCGGCACTCACTGCTGAGCGTTCGTGACACCGACCTTGTTACGGGGCAAAAATCAAGTTCGGCACTCACTGCCGAGCGTTCGTGACACCGACCTTGTTACGGGGTAAAAAACAAGTTCGGCACTCACTGCCGAGCGTTCGTGACACCGACCTTGTTACGGGGCAAAAATCAAGTTCGGCACTCACTGCCGAGCGTTCGTGACACCGACCTTGTTACGGGGTAAAAAACAAGTTCGGCACTCACTGCCGAGCGTTCATGACACCGACCTTGTTACGGAGCAAAAATCAAGTTCGGCACTCACTGCCGAGCGTTCGTGACACCGACCTTGTTACAGGGTGAAAAACAAGTTCGGCACTCACTGCCGAGCGTTCGTGACACCGACCTTGTTACGGGGCAAAAATCATGTTCGGCACTCACTGCCGAGCGTTCGTGACACCGACCTTGTTACGGGGTAAAAAACAAGTTCGGCACTCACTGCCGAGCGTTCGTGACACCGACCTTGTTACGGGGCAAAAATCAAGTTCGGCACTCACTGCCGAGCGTTCGTGACACCGACCTCGTTACGGGGTAAAAAACAAGTTCGGCACTCACTGCCGAGCGTTCGTGACACCGACCTTGTTACCGGGCAAAAATCAAGTTCGGCACTCACTGCTGAGCGTTCGTGACACCGACCTTATTACGGGGTAAAAAACAAGTTCGGCACTCACTGCCGAGCGTTCGTGACACCGACCTTGTTACGGGGTAGAAAACAAGTTCGGCACTCACTGCCGAGCGTTCGTGACACCGACCTTGTTACGGGGCAAAAATCGAGTTCGGCACTCACTGCCGAGCGTTCATGACACCGACCTTGTTACGGGGTAAAAAACAAGTTCGGCACTCACTGCCGAGCGTTCGTGACACCGACCTTGTTATAAGGTAAAAAACAAGTTCGGCAGATCGCCAGACTCACTCCTAGTGCTCGCAGCTATGCCGAACTCGCTTTCCTCTCCGGAAAAGCCTGCCGAACTGCATGTGGACCTCGGCCCCCTAGTCAGCGAGCCCTAGGGGGGTCTAAGGCGTGATCCAAATGTATAAGACCCCCGAACAACGAATTGACGCTTCGCGAAGGTAAAGAGGATATCCCTGCAAGAACACCACATGACCATCAGAGCTCATGAGCAACTCAGAGCTCAATCCACTTGGCAAATCACCTCACTACCCCTTCAAGATTCAAAACCCTCCATTTGAACATCGATGCAACTCCGCTAGCCATTAAAACAGTCAAACTACTCCTCAAAGGCCGATTAAAATTAGCCTTTAGGAGTGGGGGGCTCGTGATATGGCTAAAAATGGGGGTTAATCGGGACCATCCAAATCAGGTACGAATCTTGAGATCCGGGGGTAAAATGGTAATTTCGCCTACAAAAGGTCCAAAATGGATATTGGGTCTTCTCTCCTAGGACCCAATAACCCACGAATGGATCCACCAACAAGAGGGTGCGGATTTTAACCCGCTGCGCACCCAATCCAACAAGATAGAATCAAGGTCCCTGATTAATCACGATCAACGGCCCTGATGTACATCTATCTTTTCACTGGGATTTGGGGATTAAATTCCTTATCTGATTATAGGGAATATACCCTATCAGATTACATTACTAATCTGTTTACAAGGAGAATATTCCTTATCAGACCACGGGGATTACATTCCTAATCTGTTCTCTAAGACGCCTATAAATACCCCCATCCATCTCCATTAAGAGGTAATCAATCTTTCACCAGTTTTTACGCTCATTCATAGTCTTCCTAGATTACTGACTTGAGCGTCGGAGGGTGCGTCGCCGGGAACAACCCCGGTATCTCGCACTTTTTGCAGGTCTACGGCGGGATCGACGACCGAAGCTCCGGCGGAACAGGTTAGGTGTTTGCTATTCAGGTTTTCCACGAACTCACAAATACTATCTGTTTGCCCCCATACCGAATTTACCTGCAACACTAGTGTAAGGTACATTAGCCATATACTGCCTCTCTTCATCTGTACTTGGAGACTGAGAAGCACTAATTCTGAAATGAGTGGCTAAGGGAGTACTGACTGGTTTAGTTTTCTCATCTATACCAAACCGTTTCAGCACCTTCAAGAGATATTGCTTCTGTGTCAAACTCACTATGCCCTTTGCTCTGTCTCTAGCTATCTCCATCCCAAGTATCTTCTTGGCTTCACCAAAATCCTTCATCTCGAATTCAGAACTCAGCTGATTCTTCAAGTTTTGAATCTCCTTAGCATTTTTAAAGGCAATCAACATGTCATCCACATATAATAACAGATATATGAAAGAGCTATCCTGCAATTTTCTGAAGTAGACACAATGATCATACTCACTTCTGGAATATCTCTCCACTTTCATAAACTGATCAAACCTCAAATACCACTGCCTTGGAGATTGCTTCAACCCATAGAGAGACTTTTTCAACCTGCAAACAAAACTTTTCTTCCCAGCAATCTTATACCCATCTGGCTGCAACATATAAATTTCTTCATCTAGGTTCCCATGTAAGAATGCAGTCTTCACATCCATCTATGTCAATTCAAGATCAAACTGTGCTACCAATGCCAACAAAATCCGAATAGAAGGATGCTTCACAACCGGAGAGAACACTTCATTATAGTCAATTCCTTCCTGTTGAGCATACCCCTTATTTCGTAGCTTCGGACAATCCTTTTTCCAATGCCCCTTTTCATGACAGAAAGCACATTCATCTCTGGCCGGTATTTTTCTGTCCTTTGAAACTCCTCTCGATTTGAAACGAGATTTGTTTCCTTTATTCCCAGATTTGGTCTCAGATCTGGTCTCAGTTCTGTCCCTTACAATCAATGCTTCAGAAGTTTCTCTATCACCCATTTTATCCCTTCTCCTAGTTTCATTATTCAACAGAGCATTTGCAACATCTTCATATTTAACAGTATCTTTTCCATATATTAAAGTTGTTGCTAAATGATCATAACATTCGGGTAATGAATTCAACAGAATTAGGACTTTGTCTTCATCTTTAATTTGCTCATCCAAATTTAACAAATCAGCCAATAATTTATTAAATGATTCAACATGAGCGTTCATGGACATACCTTCAGTATAGGTGAAGCGAAAAAGTCTCCTCTTCAAATACAGCCGATTCTCCAAACTTTTTCTCATGTATTTGTCTTCGAGTTTCTTCCACAACACCGCAGCAATGGTATCCCTCATCAAATCGTACTTCTGAGCCTTCGCGATAAAGAGCCGAATAGTCCCACACGCAACTCGGTTCAACTTCTTCCAATCTGCTTCGGACATATTTTTTGGTTTTTCTTCCTCCAAAGCAACGTCCTGTTCTTGTTGAACCAGAACATCCAACACCTCACACTGCCACATCCCGAAATTATTTGTTCCATCAAATTTTTCAACTTCAAATTTTGCGTTGTGAATCGTTGTTCTGGACGAACTTGATCCTGCAAAATCCTTGGTTGCATCTGCTTCATTCGCCATCTCCCTCTAGGTCGAACCCGGAGCTCTGATACCACTTGTAATGCCAAATACGAATTAACCACCAATCAAAAGGAGAAATAGCGAAAAACAGAAACAAGCAAACACAAGAACACAACGATTTACGTGGTTCGGCAAAAGCCTATGTCCACGGGGCGGTTGGGGTTTCTTCCACTATAATCAACAATGGGCGAAAACCCTTACAAAGATGACGGCTGCAAAATTCCGAATAGAGGTGTTCACCTCTTACAAAACCCTAAAGGGTGTATTTAAAGAAAAAATTACTGGGCTATGCGAAATGGGCCTATTCTAGTTTACAAATAGAATTTTCGGGCCAGTTTGTGAGCCAAGCCCACAAACTGGGGCGATCTCCGCCCTATCGGGCTCCGATCGCTGCAGGGGGCGCTGCCCCCCTGCCACCCCCCGATACGACGGATATCAACAAGCTGAACCAGAATCGAGCCATTATCCTACAATTCGCATGGCAGACAACTTGTCATTAGATGCCGCTGCCAAACAGTGGTTAAATCTGATAATAATTAAACATGGTACGTACCTCTTATAAGCAACCATCATTTCAGAGTAACCACCATAAGTGATACTGTCATCCCAAGATGATTTAGTTTTTGTTTATTATCAAATTGATAAGGTGTGTATCAAGATGAGTTAGTTTGGTACATTTGAGAAATATGATATTTTTGTGAACTGGGGTCTAGTTCACAACTAATTTCAAAGGGATAACAAACTTGAAGAAAGCCAAAGTGGGTACGTTTCTCACAACTGTCCTTTTCATTCTTACTTATTACCACTTTGTATTTATGTTAATGCCATACTTCTTTTTTGTAGATCCAAACTGTAATTGCTTCAAAGACTTCTTTGCAGGAAGATTTTGGTAAGACATCCATCTTAATTTAACTACATTAAATTGGTTCAGAAGCTACTTATTATTGGGGTTTTAGAATATCCTCACTCTTGTCCTATCTCCCAGAGACATCTCTTTTACCTTTTCAGGTATGGTATTTGTGATACATGTCTAGTATTATCAAAATTTGGCTTTGCTATGGACAAAGGAACAAAGATGTCTCTGTTATGGACAAGGGAACAAATGCTCTATGATGTAAGTCAAACTTTCTTCCTAATTTGGATGTGAAAATGGAACTAGGGTAGAAGAAGATACTATATCTTTGCTTATGACTTGTATTTTTTTTATTTTTTATTTGTCAATCCTCTGTTATGTATCGGTTATACATACTGTTGGGGGTTGCTAACATATCTTGTTTTCTATTATAGGTTCTGGATGTTAATTTAAGTTTAATTTGTGTATGTTAATTTAAGTTAGAAACAAAGCTAGACTGCACATATTGTATGTTAATTTAAGATAGAAATTATATGTTTAATTTGTGTTATTTCTGCTTTTGACCAATTTTCTTTTATGTGCAATTGTTTATCAATCCATGTAAGGTGCTTTGTTTTCTCAATTACAGTCAGCAAATGACGTAAAAGAAATTACAGACAGGTGAGTTGTGGTGTACCTCTTTATGATTTTCATCATTATATTGAGTTCCCTTTTAGACATATGTATGAGCTAAACACTCATCCTCTGAATGCAGTTTGTCACTTTTATGCACATCTAGTCCATAGCCCTTCAATTCTGATTGTAGTAAGTTCATTCTTATCATATAGATGATGCATATACTTTTATACCGAGAAAGAAAGCAATCTCCACTGGAGCGGGAATAACACTCAAAGTCACCGTCAACAGGCTCTTCAAGTCGTTTTCCCCAACTTAGGATACTTGTACTATATGGTTATGATCTATCCCTAGAATCTTGTACACAATGAATCTTTTTGCTTTATGACTGTTGTTTCATCTTTATCATATCAGGAGAAGAGGAATGGATTAACAAGAAAATAATGTAGGAGAAGCATCATAAACAAAGGAGGGAGAAACAGAGAATACTTAGGATACTTGTACTATATGTTGGTGTTTGTATGTGTGTGTGTGTATATATAGAGGTTGATTGTATGTGCATCAATATTATATATTATTTTGTCTATATTATCATTATATATTTAAATATTTGTTTGAATTTAGTATTTGTTACTAAATGTTTGTGTGTTATTGTTTATAATTACGGGTTTAGGGAAAGAAAAAAAAACCCTATACCGGTGTTTTTTCCAAAAAAATGCTGGGTTAGGTAAATTAAGAAATAAATTTAAATAATTTAAAATTTAAAAATCGAAAGTATGTCTACCTGGCATTTTAAAAAAAATATCGGGGTAGAACCAGAGCCTACCACGACGCGGGCTACCCCGGTGATTCTATCGGCATTTTTTAAAATGCCGATATGATCTACCCCTGCGTTTAAAAACGCCATTGCAGGCCAAAAAATCGTCGGAAAAACTCCTTTTGTATTGTAGTGCGTGTTCAAAATACCCAAAAACAAATATTTATCTTGACTTATTATTATTATTATTACTAGTATTAGACACGTGCATACGTGCACGTGGTAAAAACTGTAGTGCATACGTGCACGTGGTAAAAACTGTAGGGATAATGAGTAAGGTAAAAAAGAAAATAATTTCCAAACTGATCCACTTTTGAAATATATTTACCAATCTGGTATACTTTCGAAAATATTTACCAAAGTTAGGCCATAACCCAAAAGAAAATAATTTCCAATCTGATCCACTGCCAAAAATATTTACCAAACTGGCCCACTACCGAAAATATTTACCAAAGTGGGTCATTTTGTCAACACGTGCGCTGCACGTGCTGTCTTCAAAATGACAGTCGCTGACACTAAGGCCCTTTCCCATTATAATAGTAGAGATTATTATTATTGAGATAAAAGTGACCACCTGTTTGTTGTCATTGACTCATTATTATGACTGCAGCCAATTGAGATATATCACTTAACTAAGAGTATGCATAAAAAGTAAGATGCCTTTCTTACAAATCATCCAGGATCACCAGAATCTCAGTTGTGATCCATTTTCGAAAAATATTAATATAAAACAATTCTAGACACAATCCATCTTCCATACTACGTACTGTTCAATAAAGTAAAATTTTCATGCTCAACATCCGGTGATTCATAATTCAAGAAGGAAAAGATGGTTTTAGGAGGTATGATTCCCTAAACATTTTAAACCAGCTCCTTTTTCTGTCAAGAAATAGTTAATTACGTCTTTTGCTAGATAAGGATAGTGGAAGGCGTAGAAAGTAGAAGGTAGAAACTAACGTGAAACAGTAAACTACCAACATTAATCCCATACTTTTTCAGGGCATTTGTCATGACTACTGAGCAGAGATGAACGCATGAAAGTTGATTCATTGTTATTCACAATGACAATTTTATTTGGTGAAGTGAGTTACGCAAGCAACCAAGCCACTTGGTGCGACTTTAGATAGTTGGTGCACACTTGCAGAGTTTTAGAGGAGGAAAAAAATCCTAAAAAATCTCCGGAAAAATAATCGCAACTAGATTCTTTTTTTTCCCCTTTCATTCACTTATTTCTGACTTATTCGCTCCCAAAAGTTGGAAAACTATCTCCACTTTCTATGTTACTTCCGACTTCATTCCTCTCCAAACAAACACATTCACTTAATTTCGCTGTGGCTGAGAAACAACTAAAGTCGCTCTCCAACAAGCCACACAATCCACCACCTTCATCTTTGCTCCTGGCTGCTAAAAAAAACCGAAATTCTCGTTGTATGCTATCCCAATCTTATTTGGTTACTTGGCCCCAAAGAAATTGCAGACTTCTGCCGACCATCAAAAAGTCGCTTGTAAAAGTCCTCTTTCTTTGTCCAAAAACAGAAAAGATTAGCTCTCCGGTATGTCTATGTAAACCCCCATAAATTAGCTTAACTTCTCATCAATCAGAAACAGAAGAGAGAAAGAATCTAGCCCACAACTACATGAAAAAACTAGAAAGTAATTCCCCTAAAAAAAACTAAAAAAAAAAACACCAGAAAGTAATACAGGGGATGAGGTGGTTAAGGTTACACCTTACTTCCCATTCCATTCTCGACCGGAATAAGATGATGATGAGAATATGAATAATATGATGATGATAATAAGCCGATGTTGATGATCAGTCTACTCTGTTTCTGGATGCAGTGCATTCTGTGGAGCAAGTTTGTTTTTTTTTTTTGTTTTTTTTTTTTTTTGAGTTAGTGATTATTTTGTATCCACTGATGTAGTAGTTGTTTGTACATTGATTTATTTACCGAATTAATTTAAACTCTGTTAAAATAAAGGTCGTTTAATAGGTTGCTAACTTCCTACACAATGGTGACAATTGTACACTCATCTAAACCACATCGTTGGAGTCACTATCTACAGAATCGTGATCCATTTGTACCCAAATAATGCTTGTCGAATTGCACATTTCCTTTTTGTGTTTGTTGTTGTAATGACGATGATTTTTAGCACGACCACGACTCAAATCTAATTTATTAGGAATTCTATACAAATCCTATGAACCTGAGTTCATTGAATCTGTTGTTAGAGATTATGAGAGATAATAACAATAGAAATTAGGGTTAATATTATAGACTAAGGTGTTTGAGATATTTATCATAGGTATCAAGATTGGAATACCTAGACTACTATCACAAGCCAGTATTTATAGAATAAATACTGGTTTGGGTACTGGGTTATCAACCCACTCAACCCGTGTTTCGATATACATACAATTAGTACGTGTAACATACGTGTTACCCATAGAATGATATTACACATAATATTATTCATATAGTGAGAATATACCTATATATCCAACTTGTATTTCGTTCATCAAATAAACTTCAACTAAAAAGTAGCAGTGTTTGCCTACCACTAAATTAAGGTGCGAAGAACTTTCTGTTCCTCTCCAGGTAGGCTTTATAGCTTGACATAATCTTCGTGGCTAAACATGATTTTCCTCGCACAAGAAACTATTTTTGACTTCCGCCGGCCCTCCTATCTTAATGCTTGCCCACCAAGTAATCCTTAGTCAATCATCATAGTATTATATATAGGAAGACCACATGTGCTTTTCTCCATATATAACTGAAAATTTTGCTGTACTGCCCCACTTTTTGAAAATATTTGGTGCCTTGCCCCACTTCCGAAAATAATTAGCGATATGCCCTTGTTTAGGACATGTCAGCAACAAACGTTATTGGAAAAAACGGCATAGGTTATTTCGATGCCATTCTTTTCAATAACGGCATCTGTTTGGAAAAAAAAGTTTTATGCCGTTATTTGGAATAACGGCATATGTTACTTTTTGTCTAAAGATTTAACAGTCTCAATTGTGAGCTGAGAGAGAATTGTAAAACTAAAATAATATATGCCGTTCTCTGAGAGAACGACAACGATTATACTGATGTCGTTATTTTGAATAACGACATCAGTTATTTTCGTTTTGCAAAGTTACCTATATTCAGAAACCCTCAAACGTTTCTCCTACCCCTTGTCATTCGTTTTTTTCTCTCTCTCTCTCTTCACTCCTGTAACCCACAAACCCTAGATCTCTAAATCAAAAAATTTCAACTATTGGAGTGCTCTAAAATTTCATACATCTTACCTCCTTACTCCCACTCTCATTTCATTCTTCATCCACAACGATTTTTCAAGCTAGTGGCGGTATGGTTTAATTTGAAGGTATTATTATCTTAACCGTATGTTTGAATGTATTCCCATGTTATGGTTATTGTGAGTAGTGAATGACTTGAATATATTTGAATTTTTATGCTTAGGTATGGAATTTGATATCTCTATTTGGTTATATTTTGGGGATCAAGTAATTAAGTATCCCAAGATTGGATATTCTTATAGTGATATTGAACCGGTAATTATTTGGGCTCCCCGCAACTTTATGTACTCAGAATTAATAGATAAGATATATGAAGTCACCAATTGGAATAGAAGTGAAATGAGTCTGAAAATAAAAGCCCGTTAGCTGCTGGTAAAGGGGATGTGCAATATTTCATGTTGGTATTCGTAGACAATAACAATTTTCTGAGGTCTATGATGCTTAGAACACTTGATCCAAGTTATAGTTGGAACGCAGTTGAGTTATATATCGATCAAACGAGGCTTCCAAATACTACACAAGTTGTTATTGAAAGTCCAATGCCTGCACGGACTTTGAAACCATCTGCCGAGTCACATGCTAGAATTTCAAATACAGACGTCGATAATAGCACAACTCCAACGGAACCTGTTTCCTCCAAATACGAGTAGGTACATCCGCCGTTATTGTCACAAAATATTTTGCTAGCCGGCATGGTAATGAAAGACTTTGACAATGCCGTTGTAAATAACGATTTGATCGTAGAGGAAGAAGATGAGGAACGCGGTCTCGAAGATGATGAGGAGGAGGTTGTCGTTGAAGCTACGGTTGTTGATGTCAATGTTGATGTACCGGTTAACAATGCCCGCATGTTGCCAAGTCAGGACAAAAGTGCAGCAATGCATAGATCTCAATCCAATGAATGGATGTCTCGTGCCACAATACATGAACATGGACAGTCTTCCGTTGGTTCTTCCAACTTGGATGAACTATTCATAGGTCAAAGGTTTCCAACCAAAGATGCTCTACAACATCAAGTAAAGATGTACGCCGTGAAGAACCACAGAGAATTCGTGACGGTAAAATCAGATCGTGGTCTATATTATGTGAAATGTAAATACGCACCCATCAACCATTCAACCGAGGACATTGCAGAAAATTCATCACTTCAAAATGTAGTTGGTTGTCCATGACGGTTGCGTGCAATTGTTTCCAAATGCCGTAATTATTTCGTGGTAAAGAAGCTTGAAGGTTCACACACATGTGTGAATCCTACATTGACTCAGGATCACAGCAAAATTGACTCCACGGTTGTATCGACGGTCATATTGAATGTTATGAAGGAACAACTTGCAATAACACCAAGAGCCATAATTGGAATAGTGAAGGGTAGGTTCCATTACACAATTTCATACTGGAAAGCTTGGAAGGCTAAACATAAAGCAATTAAGTGACTATATGGTTCTTTTGAAAAAGCTTACACTAAATTACAACAGTTAAGGATTTCGTTATCTTGGAGAACGACCGTGAAGACAAAAAGTTTGGCAGATATCCCAAATTTTTGAATTTTGCCTCTTAACTGATGCCGTTATCCGCAAGAACGTTACAGGATTCAGATGCCGTTATTTGCAATAACGACATCTGATATTCATGTTTTTCAATTGAAACATGCACAGACATGCACATGCCATATACTCCACTTCAATACATGCACAGACCACAATTCGTCAATATTTTCGCCACATTTCAACACATCAATTCATCACTTCGCTTCAAGTTTTTCCAACTCATGAACTCTTGAACTCATCAATCAAGTTTTTCCATATACTTTAATTGAACAAAAAAATTACTTTAATTCACTTCAACACATCAAAATCAAGCACAGACTTGATTTTCAAAACCTCTCCTTGAATCAAGCACAGACTTGAACAAAAAAAATTACTTTAATTCACTTCAAAACATACATTTACAAAACAACTAACTAATAGTCATCAACATTTCCTCAGCGTTACATGAAAACTCCATCAAAAGTACAGTAACCTACGCATAAAGTTCAAAATTGGAAAAACTAACTAGGCGTATATTGTTGGGGCTTTCTCCTCTTTCGAACCGGGACTTTCCTCCTACCATCCCCAATCTTTTGAGTTGCAGGAGCACTTGGACCAACATCTCCTTCCTGATCACCTCCAACTACTTCAATCACAGGGTTTGCCAATTCACTTTGTGTAGGAGGAAAGCGAATACTCTTACCCCTTCTCGGAGAATGTGAAGGAGTTCGTGGTTGACTTTGAGGTGGGGCGGTGGGTTCTGCTTCAACTGTTTGTTGAGGTGGAGGTGGTGCTCGGCTTACGTTTGGTCGGACAGTTTAAGTTGAACGTAGAAGGGCATCGAAGCACGAACCGTCACTAACTTCTTCAAGAGAAGTACGACATGGAAGTAGGAGTTCTCTTGCCAATTTCTTGCACACCTTTGAAGCGTTGCTCTTCAAGACATGAGCACATTTCCTCGCAATGTCCCAAGTGTTGTCAATCTATATTAGGAATAGAAATTATTAGTAGTAAACCAAACTTTTGTTAAACAAACATAAGCAAAATGATGTGAATAAAATTAATTAACACTAACATTACTTTACCATTAAACGATAGGAGGAAGCTTTTGGTTGATACATGGGTTGCGATGTGGAATGTGCGGGTGGTGGTTCCACTTGGTGTGCGGGTATCGGTTGTTGGATACCCGCGGGGAGATCCGTTCTTCGCACTACATACAACCGTGTGATACGACGGTTCCATGCCATGTACCCGGTTTGCAATGATCCGTCGTACGACACAATTCCTTCTACAACCAAGTCATACTTCCTCTCATTCCAACATGCTACATGAACACGGTGGTGATCAGCCCAATCCATATTCGGTATACGACCTTGGTCCGTAATGCTGTGAAGTCCACGATCGTATATTGAGTTTTCAGGGACGGACTGCTGTGCATTGAATTGGCGGAGGACGTGGCCGGGGTAATAGAACTCTACAATTGAGAAATTTATAAGTGGAGCTAATATCAACCATAGTTGATTATTGGCGGTGCAAATGGAGGGTAGATGTTGTAGCCTATCGTTCGTATACGGTGTCCAGTGGACGTACTTTCCTCAATTGATCGAGTTCATCCCTGTAATATGTGAGCACACCACGTGGGTTATCCCTCCACGTAAGTTTACCCATCCAGTAGGCACCAAAAGGAGCTCTCAATACGGGATTTTCATGTTGCACACTCCAACTTTGTGAAAATACCGTTACCCGGGGCCGCCCGAGATATATTCGTTCCCAACACCATATTTGCAATATCGACATCGGCCCGGTCATTTGGATCGACCTCATCGAACAATTACATTGGGCACGGTAGAGGGAGGCCAGAGCCGCACTTCTCCAACTATATCGGCCAGCTCTTTGTAGGCTGACGATCAATGGAAGGTACATCAAATGCACTACATCACCAGAAGAATTAGGGAATAGAATACCTCCAATCATCGACAACAGATAAGCTCGCGTATAACGCTGGAGTTGGATGTCCGTCGGTACGTCTGGCAGTTGATTGTTGAACTCCGTATACAGCTAAGAACGTCTAACTGATTCCCCAATGAATACACCCTTATCATCTTCATCCACCTCGTGCCCAAGATAATTTCGTATCAATGCCACTTTATTGAACATCAAGTTGCCGATGACGGTCACCCCATCGATTGGAAGAACCGCTATGACGGCTGTTGCCGCTAAATTTGGTGTGGGGGCAAACAGATAGAACTTGTGGATTCTTGGGGAAACTGAATAGAAGGACCTGCGTACCTGTTCAGTCGGGCCTCGATCGTCGATCCCGCCGTGCACCTGCAAAAAGTGCGAGACACCGGGGTTGTTCCCGGCGACGCACCCTCCGACGCTCAAGTCAATAATCCGGCAGACTATGAAAGAGTGTAAAAACTGGTGAAAGATTGATTACCTCTTAATGGAGATGGATGGGGGGTATTTATAGGCGTCTTAGGGAACAGATTAGGAATGTAATCTCCGTGATCTGATAAGGAATATTCTCCTTGTAAACAGATTAGGAATGTAATCCCTAATTCCCAGTGGAGGGATAGGCATGAATCCAGGCTGTTGATTAGGATCTAATCAGGAGCCTTAATTCTATCCCTCTGATCGGGCTTTATTGCTGGTTGAGACCCGCGCCCAATTGAAGCGGATCCGTTTGTGGGTTATTGGGTCTTTATCGGAGAGACCTAGTACCCATTTCAGACCCTATTTGTAGGTGAAATTTCCGTTTTACCCCTGGACTTCAAGATTCGTGCCCGTTTTGGACGGTTCCGATTAATCCCCATTTTTAGCCATATCACCGGCTATATCTTGTAGGGTGACCGTCATCTTCCCAACTGGTAAGTGAAACGTGTGTGTCTCCGACCTCCATCGCTCTACAAGAGCGGTAAGTAGTGCGTAGTCACATTTTACTTTTGCCAACTTCGACATTTCGTAAAATCCGCTGCTTACCAAATAATTTTGAACACGAGGGTGTGTCGCCATGATGGTGTGCATTCAGAAACTCATTTTTTCGACATCTCCTTTCCAAACCGCCTGCGACATATGATCTTCTTGCAGATAAAGCACGATAGGATCTACAGGACTCGGATGTCCCCGTGGTCCATGCAGATGAAGTACCCACATCATGGGAAGAAGATAGTTGTGTAGGATCCATTTTCCTGTCAACATTAAATATAACGTGCCAACTACAATATTAATAGACATTACGCTACTAGAGATACTAAAATTTGTACTGAAATATTACTAAACATTACTAAACATTAACAAAGATAGCAATATTGGTAATCCACATCTCAATCTCCTATAAAAATCACTTCAAATATCTATTAGTTACGTGGATCTATTCTACATCAATTTTACTATACCACCAATATAGCTCTTGCTAATCAACAATAATTTCACAAACCCTAAATCAATAATTCAACATTTTACAAATCCTAGATAAACAACAATCCATAAGTACATTTCCACAATTACTACTTAGATAAGACAAATCTACAGTACTTGTACTATAGTACCAATTTATACAGCTCTCATAGATCAAAATCAACATTGTAAAAAAAATTAGGGATTTTGGAAACTTACCACATATTTGGATTCCGATTGATTTCGAAAAATCAATGAGAGAATCAAAAGTAAAGTCTATGTATAATTGATGTTTGGCAACTTACAAATCACTCCAATAGTAGGGATTTTAGGAATTTTTAATTTAGGGATTAGGGTTACGGGAGTGAAGAAAAAGATAGAAAAAATCGTAGGAAAAAGGAGGAAGAAGAAGAGTTTCTGAATATAGGTAACCGTGCAAAACAAAAATAACTGATGCCGTTATTCAAAATAACGGCATCAGTATAATCGTTGCCGTTCTCTCAGAGAACGGCATAGGTTATTTTAGTTTTCAATTCTCTCTCAGCTCACAATTGAGACTGTTAGATCTTTAGATAAAAAGTAACATATGCCGTTATTCCAAATAACGGCATGAAATTTTTTTTCCAAACAGATGCCGTTATTGGAAAGAACAACATCGAAATAATCTATGCCGTTTTTTCCAATAACGTTTGTTGCTGACGTGTCCTAAATAAGAGCATATTGCTAATTGTTTTCGGAAGTGGGACAAGGCGCCAAATATTTTCAAAAAGTGGGGCAGTACGGCAAAATTTTCTATATAACTCAGCATCAACCTAGTATATAAATTAAAGGCCACCAACTCCAGCACCCATGTCTCGGGACTTGTACTAGAAGAGAAAATTAGTACCCTACATCAACCGAGCAAATATTCATCTAAGAAGTAAAAATGGGTTTGAGCTTTTTTCCCCGCTTTTCCACAGTCGGTAAGGTTGCACCAACACAACTCGCGGCAGAAGCTAGAGAAGAAAACGTAGCTTTAATTGAACCTCAAGTCAGGAAAAAAGGAGCAAGAGAAACAGCATAAAAGGAAAGAGAATGCAGCCAAGGTGGTACCTAACTTCCCATTTCAGTCGCGGCCGGGCCTTCTCTGATTCATGAGCAATTAAAAGGATGATGGTTGCATTTCCATTTCTTTGGTTGTCTGTTTTATTAAAACGTTTTTAATGAGGGCGGGGTTCTAGGACCCACCGTTTACGAAAAACAAAAAAACAAAAAAAAGGTTGATGGATGAGGCTACTGGTAAATTTTGTTTTCCCTTTACTGGTGAAGGGAGTTCTAATTTTCCCCGTTTAAATTAAAATGGTAACAAGAAAACTTTTGTGGGATATGAAGAAGTTCATACATTCTTGTATATACTATTGAAATAGTTGTATATGTAATTTGGTTTGTTATTGAATTAATTATTATTTCAGATACCCAATAGCCCATTTATCAGTGTTCTGTCGTACTATTTATTTCCATGGCGAGAATTTCTCTCTTGTTTGTACTGGGAATTGTGGAAATACAACAGGAAAGGTAGACCTCGGACCAATTATTTTTTTGATGATACGGATAGAGTCAAAAGACTCCAGCCAGCAATTAATAATATATAACGATCAAATAGTTACAAGAGGGGTTTTACAAGCGGTAAAACGATGCAAAAGCTAAAAGATATACAGTTGTCAGGGGCAAAAAGGCCATTCCCTAACAGAAACAATGCTACATAAATAAAACAACCATACACACAGAACTGAACATGCAGCATCCTCAGAAGAAGGAGCAAACACCAACAGCGGTGTAGCAGAAGACAGCACCGGAGCTCCGGCGAGTCTAGTGGGGAACATCTCAGACTCTGAACGCAGGCGAACACCGACATAAAGGAAAACAACTATGAAATCAATAAGCAACTAACAATCATGCAAGTAATAGAACATCGATACAAAAATCGAACAAACTCCAAAATGGGGGACTAAGCCATAAGCCAGGATTACTGGGAATGACACGGAGCACCCTGACGCTCCCAAGAGGACTACAACCTCCCACTCCGGCTTGCTACCTCAAGGCACAAGGATCTGTCACTAGTAAGAAGTGGAGTCACGGAGCACCGCTCACTCACAAAGTAGGGGAAGGTGTGATTCAAATCTATAGAAGCCGAGGATCGGACATAGATGCTGCTTTCCTAGCCAGAATACGAGCGCTCACCCGATTGACGGTGGGAGGGATGACCTTCACCAAAGGGGGCAAATCTGCATCAGGGTATGACCTGCTAGGTACATCTTGGATAATGCGATAAGATGGAAAGAGCAGACTGGAATCAACTAAAGGGGCTATAGGGATGGGGTTAAAATGGTAGGGAAAGCGGGAGAAAGAAAAGATAACAAGAAACGGAGAAAGCTTGGGGGGAAGATATTGCAGGTTGTGCAATACCTCCATTAGGAGGTGATTGATCCAAGTTTGAAACCCTAAAACTTGATACAACGAAAAGATGCATCCCGAAAAATGAAAAGAGGATGTCGAATGTTTGGGAGAAGAAATCATCATAGAACAAGGATAATTATAATAAATAGAAGGAGCCTTAGAAAAGAGATTCTCCTTGATAGTATGCATCTGAGGGCCTGAAATGCGTCGATGCACAGCGTGCCCAAACATACTTCGAGACCAAGAACGACAAGGGACAAAGGATTTAAATAAACCTTCGTGATTAAACAGACTCAAACTCAGTGAAGGCGCCATTGAAGAACATGGGCCACGAACCTTGTAATGACCCAACCGAGGGAAGGAGACCAGTTGCGAAAATACCTTATGATCCCTAAAAAGGATAGCAATATTAGGATGCCGAAGATTGGCAATAGAATCACAATAGGCAGTGGAAGAGATGGTGGAGTTCATCGCTGGTAAAGGGACAACTGCCAAGGAGTTGAGCTCCTTTCCAGGTACAATACTAAACTTCCTAGCCAAGCTAGCAAGGTAGCGCTTTAAACGGGGGTAGTTAAGAAATGAGAGAAATTTGACTGGAAGGAGATGACCTTTAGGGAAACCAAGGAGTTTTTGAAGAGAAAAATATCTACTACGCAAATGACCAAACTTATCACAGAAAATGCACCTAATTTTATTCATGCACTCGCGTTTAAAATACCCGGGAAGAAGGCATCTGAAGCAAACCACAAGAGGGTCGGCTCTACACGAGGAAGGGGAGTTAGTGGAGATTGCAGAGCACTGAGAAAGATAGGAGTTATCGGGTCGAGGAGAAGACAACTCCCCTTGCGATACAAAAACCGGAACTAAATTTTTAGACTTGGCATCATGCTCGGCGAGATGCATGGTAGGAACCAGACCAACAACGCCTCACAAGTTCACCAGCAAAGAAGGACACTGTACAAAAAGAAGGGGGAACAGTACAATTCCAAATGCACCAAAAAAGCACCACCAAGGAAGTAAACAGTGGAGCACGAGGGGGGGCTAATAATTCCCTCAAAATAGAGAGAAAAGGAAGGAGAAAAGAATCGAAAAGGGAAGAATAATAGAGGTAACTGATCTTGAGCGCACTGTTGCTCAGGGCACAGCGAAACGCTGAAACCAACTACTGACGAAACGGAGCCGCCGAGGGAAGAGAAGAAAAGTAGTGATAAATAACACTAGATCGACAAGCAAAGCCACAGCAAAGAAAAAACGAGATCGTACACACAAGAGATAGTGAAAGCTCTACCAAAGACCAACACTACACCCAGCACCCAATTAATGCAGTATACTTACAGTGAGGATACGGCGGCACCACCGGGAAGACACTCACAGACCTAGGATGAGAAGGAGAGCCGCCGGAGTATGGGGTCCACCGGAAGGAGACACTAAGCAGGGGGTCTACCTGATGAAACGCACGACAGTGAAAGGCCCTGGAGCCACAGTATGCGGCGGAAGCACCACCGCGGGGAGCAATCGAGAAGGGCGCGGACTCCTCCGGGTCGGGTGAAACCACTCCGAGCGTACCGACGATAGTGAGACGGCGAGAGTGGGACGGCAACCGAGGCGAAGGAGAGAGGCTAAAACAAGGAGATGAGTCGAGAGAGGAGAGAGAGCTGACCAAGTTTAATGAAGGGGAGGAGGGTCGAAAGGGTGGGCAGCAGCCGGATCTGGCTGGTGAAAGTCGGAGAAGAAGCAGTTGAGAGTCGCTTTTTGAATCCAGTTTTGTTAATTTGTTCATCTACTGAGAATCTAAAGCTGTGTTCACCTCGGACCAATTATGAATGAAAATTGATAACAATAACCTAATTTAAATTAATATAGCTGTAAGTAATATGATCTACTAACCAAGCCGGGATTGAGTCGCTGTTGTTTGTATATCCAGTTGAATAAACTACCAGCCTTTTGCAGCCAAAGTGATATGCTCCCGTTGGTTCTCCATACAAGCAAACAAGATTTGGTTCGGGAGCCAATTAAGCAGCCAACCAAAAAAATGCATCAGTGAGGAAGGCATCTGGATCTTGAACAATTGAAAGTGGACATTTTATCATGTTCGTTAAAAGAAACATTAAAACAATTTACTACAAAAGTTACTTCATCTTAAAAGGGAATGGAGAAAATAATAATAAATAAAGCATATTGACTAAATTGAGCCATCCTCCACAAGCTGAAACTGCAGAAGGTGAATACTTTTTTCCACTATTGACATGACAAATATATAATAATTTAAATGGATATATGTTTGTAAAATTTGTCTCCAGTTACTCTCACTTCATATTTCCTCTTCCTGACCCAATATTCATGTGCATTGAATGGTTATATCTGGGGTTGGCAATCGGGTCTAGCGGGCGGGGCCGGATCGGGACCGGTCAGGTTGGTTCACTTGTATGGTAAGCAGACTCGAATCGGGTCGAGCAATTAACCAGTACGGTCCGGGCCGGGTCAAAATGCTAAAAACCCAACCAGTTCGACCCGCGAACCCGAACGGATTGACCCCGTTTCGTTTCAGGCTAGGTTGCGGGTTGGATTGTAATTTTTTAAAATAAATGTAATAGCTCCAAAAAAAAGTACAACAAGATATGTGTTAAAGAAAATTGTATATATTATTCATTTCAACTTTTATGCTTTTTTTTATAACTTTGTAACATACAAATACATATAATAAAACAGGAAAAAAATACAAATTTCTTGAATTACATGTTTAAAAATGAAGAGAATAATCTAGAGTTCGAGATAACCTAAAGTTAGATTGAAGAGAGGACATTGGAATACCGTCGTGCACCTCTACTTAACCTAAACATAGAATCCCATTGCCCTAAATTTCTACTCTTGTTGTTGATCATCAGACGAGGTGCTTGCACCTGTGGAGGTGTCGACCGCAATTCCTTGAGTTCTTTCTTCAGCCTTCATCCAATCTTTCGTGCACTTAAGCATCTCCATCGATTGAGGCTTCAAGCAATTCCTGTAATTTGTTAAAATTCTGCCACTTATAGAAAAAGCACTTTCTTAAGCAACTGTAGAAACATGAGGACTTAGTAGATCTCTAGCCATATGTAAAAGAACAGAAAAAGATTTTCATGTTCTTTCCACCATTGTAGCACATCAATCTTAGTACTAGAACTTCACTATCTTGTTGATTATATAAATTTAATTTATTAGGTGCAGTAGTCCTAAGTTTTTTTGATTGAATACGAGCAAGTAAATTAGCAGTGACATCTTCTAATGTATTCTTACCCTTACCTCTAGAAGTAGAAGAAGAAGAAGTAACTATAATAGTTGTACTACTAGATGTAAACGTTCTATCATCTATACTATTATTAAGTAAAGCCCCATTTTGATGGCTTTTTACTATCATGCCCCCATATACATATGATATGGCTAAAAACAGGGTTTAATCGGAACCGTCCAAATCAGATACGAATCTTGAACCCCAGGGGTAAAACGGTAATTTCCCCTACAAAAGGGTCCAAAATGGGTATTGGATCTTTTCCCCAAGGACCCAATAACCCGCGAATGGGTCCGCCAACAAGAGGGTGCGGGTCCTTAACCGCTGCACACCCGACCCAACAAGATAAGATTAGGGTCCCTGATCAATCTTGATCAACGGCCCTGATGTACGTCTATCTCTTCACTGGGATTTGGGGATTAAATTCCTTATCTGATTACAGGGAATATACCTCATCAGATTACATTCCTAATCTGTTTACGGGGGGAATATTCCATATCAGATCACGAGGATTACATTCCTAATCCGTTCCCTAAGACGCCTATAAATACCCCCCACCCATCTCCATTAAGAGGTAATCAATCTTTCACCAGTTTTTGCGTTCTTTCATAGTCTTTTCAGATTACTGACTTGAACGTCGGAGGGTGCGTCACCGGGAACAACCCCGGTGTCTCGCACTTTTTGCAGGTCCGCGGCGGGATCGACGATCGAAGACCGACGGAACAGGTATTCAGGTTTACTATTCAGTTTCCCTGAGAATCCACAAATTCATCTGTTTGCCCCCACACCGAATTTAGCGGCAACAGATTGGCGCCGTCTGTGGGAAACTAACGAATAGAAACCTCTCCTCTTCCCCGAAAACAGGTCTTCTTCAGCCATGCCGCCTTGCAAAGTCAGATCAAGGGGGTCTAACCAAGCACCTAACCCTGACCAACAAGAAGTTCCCAACAATCCTGCTCAACAACAAGCGCAGCTTCCCCCTACAACGGAAGACCCGCTCCAACAGAACCTTCCCCCTCCTGATCCAAAGGGTCCGAACCCTCAGAAACAGCCTCTTCACCAACAAGTCTCCGTCCACAATGCCTCTACGGACTCTATGGCCTCCCATCACCCCCGAGCCTCTGATCGCCACAATGCCACCCTTAACCGCCAGAAAGAGGATGATCTCCGCCGCCATCTGGAAGAAAAGCGGGCTCGAGAGGGAGCCTCCCGCCAGCACCATCCGGGTGAGCGGTCTCCTTGCCACCAGTACCACAGGTCCCCCGTCCGAAGAGGGAGGAAGGAGTCCCCCGATTACTACCGAAGAAGGCACTCTCCTGCAAGTCGGCAACAGCCCAGGAACAATGAGGCACCAATCACCCGTGCCGAGTTCCAGCAGTTCCAAGCGACCGTCCTGCAGGCTCTCAACCTCCGTCAAAATCCTAATGAACCGAAGGTCCCATCCCCTCCTCCTGGTCCGAAGCCCTCGACGACGGTCTCCCTCTCCTCGTCCTGCTCCTACCAACTCCCGGCGTACCCCAAGTCCTCGTCGCTCCCGGAGCTATCATTGCCGTAGCCCTCGCTCCCCCTCATATGAAGACGAGTCTCGAGGCTCGGCGGATTACCGTCGGAGAGATGACACCATGAACCGTCGTCTTAATGAAGTAGAAAGGCTCTTAGGTCAGATGAACCGAGAGGAAGAGTTTAGAGGAAGGACCCTACGTCCTGGCCGACCCCCTTTCTCCCGAACCATAGTGGATACACCCGTCCCGTTCGGCTTCAAACCTCCCCAATTTGAGAACTATACCGGAGAGACCGACCCAGTCGATCACATCGAAAGTTTTAAAACTTTGATGCTCCTCCACCAAGCTTCAGATGCCCTCCTCTGCAAAACCTTTCCCGCAACTCTCAAGGGCCCAGCTCGAGAATGGTACTCTCGCCTTGCCCCAGCCTCAATATTCTCCTTCGAGCAGTTCGAGACCCTCTTCGTCACCCATTTCATAAGCAGTCGAAGAACTGAGAAGACCAGCATCTCGCTATTGCACCTCCACCAGAAGAAGGGGGAGAAATTGAGAGATTATGTGAAGAGGTTCACAGCTGAAGCCAAGTCCATTGCATCCCTCGACCAGTCAGTTGCTACCGCTGCGTTCCAATCCAATGTCCTCAATTCCAACCTCCGCTCCTCCCTCGCCAAGAAGCCACCACATGACTTTTCCGACCTACTCCTTCGCAGTGAAAAGTATATCCGGGCAGAAGAGGCCGAACAACAACCCAACTGGGAGGGGTCTACCTCCGGGTTTAAGAGGAAGGGAACGGAAGAAGAAGGAGCTAAGAAGCTCCAGAAGGATAATGCCGGCCAGCGCCGACCTCCCCCTAGGTTTGAGAAGTTCACTCCCCTCAACACTAACGTCTCAGCCATTTTCATGGAAGTCGAAAAAGAAGGGGTCTTGCCCCCAGCTCCGAGGATGAACACCCCCGCCAAGAGAAGAGACAGAGAGTAATGGTGCCGCTATCACCGGGACCATGGGCATGACACCAACGATTACCGTGCTCTGAAAAACGAGATCGAAGCCCTTATCCAGAGAGGGTAACTGGCGAAGTTTGTACGAAAGGACCGAGCCGAACTTCCTCCCCCGCCTCGGGCGGCTAACAAGCGCCCGGAACGAGAAGAGACGCCAGACTTTGAGGAAGAGCGAGTCCTCCACCTCATCCATGGGGGTCCAATGGGGGGCTCCTCGAACTCCTCTCGGAAAGCATTTATCAGGGAAGTCAATTCAGTCCGAGCCACACCACCTCCCAAAGGCCTCAGGGTGCCTGTCACGTTCTCAGACGAAGATCTAGAAGGGATCCGCACCCCACATTGTGACGCACTCGTCATTAGCCTCCACATGGCGAATTTCAAGGTGGAAAGGATCTTAGTAGACAATGACAGCTCCGTCAACATCCTCTTCCTCTCCGCTTTTAAAGGCCTAAAGCTCTCCAGAGACAGACTCAAGCCCACCGGCTACACTCTCCATGGGTTCACGGGGGTTCCGGTAATTATTGAAGGGGTGATCACCCTCGATGTAACTGCCGGACAAACTCCTACCACCCGGACAGAGCCAATGGACTTCATGGTGGTGGATGTTCCCGCCGCCTACAACGTCATCTTGGGTCGACCTGACCTCACAGCTCTGGAAGCTGTCCCCTCAGCATACCATCTTAAGATGAAGTTTCCCACCCGGTCGGGGGTCGGAGAAGTAAGGGGCAATCAGGAGCAGGCCCGAAAGTGCTACATGACCTCAACCCTTGGGCTCGTCCTCTCCTTGGAAACTCTGGAAATTCCCCTAGACACTGCAAGACCGACCTCCGAGCCGGTGGATGAACTGGAGGGGGTGCTCTTCTCCGAACAAGAGCCGACCCGCAAATTCTTCGTAAGCAAGACCCTCCCGTCCGCCCTATACTCAGATATTGTGAAATGTATCCGAAGAATCAAGACCTCTTCGCGTGGTCCGCAGCAGATATGCCTGGTATCTCCGAAGAACTCTTAGTCCACCGCCTGAGCGTCGATCCGGGGTCCAAACCGGTTCAGCAGAAGAGGCGCAAGTTCGCCCCCGAGCGTCAGCTCGCTATCAAAGAAGAGGTAGACAAGTTGTTAAAGGCCCGATTCATACAGGAAGTAAACTATCCTGAATGGTTGTCAAATGTAGTAATGGTGAAGAAGTCCAATGGGACTTGGAGAATTTGCATTGATTTCACCGACCTCAACAAGGCCTGTCCCAAAGATCCTTTCCCTCTACTGAGCATTGACACTCTGATTGACGCAACCTCGGGACATGAGCTCCTCAGCTTCATGGATGCTTTCTCAGGTTACAATCAGATAAGAATGTTCCCCCCGGATATCCCGAAGACATCTTTTGTGACCGACCAAGGCCTTTATTGTTACAGAGTCATGCCATTCGGCCTAAAGAACGCAGGGGCAACATACCAACGCCTCGTCAACAAGGTTTTCCAGGCCTAGATCGGTCGGAACATGGAAGTGTACGTCGACGATATGCTTGTAAAGAGCGTCCGAGGTGTTGACCATGTGGCCGACCTTCAGGAGGCCTTCGACGTCCTAAGAAAGCACAATATGAGACTCAACCCGAACAAGTGTGCGTTCGGCGTCTCATCAGGGAAATTCCTTGGCTTCATGGTTAGCCAACGAGGAATTGAAGCAAATCCGGAAAAGATCAAGGCCATATTGGACATGGCCCCTCCCAGAAATGTTAAGGAAGTTCAGAGATTGACTGGTCGCATAGCCGCCATAGGGCGCTTTCTGTCGAAGTCCGGGGAGAAGTGCCTCCCGTTCTTCAAAGCCCTCATGGGGGCTAAAGGATTCGAGTGGGGGCAGCAGCAACAAGACTCCTTCGACCAGCTTAAAGCTTACCTCATCAATCCACCTCTCCTTAGCAAACCAATACCCGGCGAACCACTCTACCTCTACCTGGCAGCTTCCGAACAGACGCTCAGTGAGGTCTTAGTCAGAGAAGAAGAAAGGGCTCAGAGGCCCATTTACTATGTCAGTAAAGTACTCTGGGACGCCGAGCTCCGGTACCCGAAGATTGAGAAAATAGCCTATGCCCTGGTAATGGCCGCGAGAAAGCTTCGACCCTACTTCCAGTCCCATTCGGTGGTCGTCCTTACCGACCAGCCGCTGAAACAAGTCCTTCACAAGCCTGAGACTTCCGGCCGCCTCATGAAGTGGTCGATCGAGCTGAGCCAACATGATATAACTTATCAGCCTCGGACCGCGATCAAGGCTCAGGCACTGGCCGAATTCATAGTGGAAACGACTATCCCCGACTCCGAGCAAGCGATGAAGGGACCACCCGTCTGGACGGTCTATGTCGACGGATCCTCTTGCAATGAAGGAAGCAGGAGCAGGGGTCATCCTGGCAGGCCCAGATGACTTTGTCCTCCAATATTCCCTCCGTATAAACTTCAAAGCCTCGAACAACGAGGCCGAATACGAGGCACTAATAGCTGGATTTCGAATGGCCCGAAATGCAGTGGCACAACGGCTACAGATCTTCAGTGACTCTCAGTTGATCGTCAATCAAGTCCTCGGCGAGTATGAAGCCCGCGATGATAGAATGGTTAAATACTTGGCCAAAGTAAAGAGCCTCATGGCACTGTTCGAAGAGACCCTCATCCAAAGGATCCCCCGAGAAGAAAATGCCCAGGCCGACGCCTTATCCAAGTTAGCCTCCTCTTCCCTTCAAGGTCTGGAACAGACCGTATTGATAGAAGTCCTCCTGAAGCCGAGCATAGAGGACGAGTCGCCTGACTCCGTCGAAACATTGCCCGTCCTCCTCGAAGACAACTGGATGAAACCCCTCGTCGAGTTCTTAAAGGAAGGACTCCTCCCCGAAGATCCGAGGGAAGCAAGAAGGATCAGGACCCGAGCCGAGCGTTATACATTAATCGAAGGTATCCTATATAAACGCTCCTTCACACAGGTGGACGGTCGCCCTTACCTAAAGTGTCTTTCCCCCGGGCAAGCCAACTATGCCCTGCAAGAGCTCCACGAGGGCATCGGCGGGGCCCATTCTGGCTCCAGAGCCCTGGCGCGCAAAGTGTTGAACTACGGGTATTACTGGCCCACTCTCCTATGGGACGCCGAACGACACGTTCGGCAATGCAGCTCCTGTCAAAAGTATTCCGACATCCGACGCCTCCCACAAACACCGCTCGCCTCCCTATCAAGTCTGATCCCCTTCGCTATGTGGGGGATGGATTTACTAGGGCCGTTTCCACCAGCCCCCGGACAGCTAAAGTTCCTAGTCGTGGCGATCGACTACTTCTCTAAATGGATAGAAGCCGAGCCCCTGGCTACAATCACAGAGCATAGGGTCGTTCAATTCTTCTGGAAAAATGTGATTTGCCGGTTCGGCGTTCCCCGAGTCGTAGTCACGGATAATGGAACACAGTTTACTGGAGCCGCCTTCCGAGCTTTATGTGAGGACCTCTCCATACAACACCGATTCTCCTCAGTCTCCCATCCTCAGTCGAATGGCCAGGCCGAGAATGCCAACCGACAGATTCTTTCGGGCATCAAGAAGAGATTAGACAAGTGTTCCAAAGGACTGTGGGTCGATCAGCTACCAAATGTGCTCTGGAATCACTGCACCACCAAGCGGGCCCCAACAGGCGAGAGCCCATTTAATCTCACCTATGGGGCCGAGGCCATCATCCCCCTAGAAGTCGGGATACCCTCTCCTCGTCTGATAGCTTATGAAGAAGAACAGAACGCCAGAGAGCTCAGAGCAAGCTTAGATCTGATAGATGAAATCCGAGAGAGAGCGGCCATACGCCAGCAAGCTTACCGAAGGAGGATCGAGCTAGCATACAACAAAAGGGTCCGCCCGACGGACCTCAAAGAAGGGGATCTAGTCCTCCGAAAATTGGCCATCTCGTTCCCCGGACAGAAAAGTAAACTGGCCCTGAATTGGGAGGGACCGTACAAAATCTCAAAAGTAATCTGCCCTGGTGCATACAAGCTAGAAGATCTCGAAGGCAGAGAAATTCCCAGGACCTGGAATGCCGACCATCTTTTGAAATACCAAGAGAAGGCACCTACGCCTCCCTAAGTAACTCGAGATGTCGAACCATTCCCTTCCCTTTGCTAGTAGTGATTTCTTCGTTTATTTTTTCCATTGTAATAACGGCTAGCAACTTTAGAAGCGGCCGAGCATTAGAAATTAATAAATAAAGTTTTTTCATATTTTTACTGCTATTACATCTCTCTGCTTTTAACTCTTTAATCTAACAATGGTTCCGGAGTCCAACACTTGGTTCGATTCTACTTTGCAAATTCGCTCCTAAGCGAACTAGAAGTAGTTCGCCATTCGGAATTGCTCCCACAGCCGTTGAATGGTACGGAGTCCAACACTTGGTTCGATTCTACTTCGCAAGTTCGCTACTAAGCGAGCTAGAAGTAATTCGCCATTCGGAATTGCTCCTACACCTCCTGAATTAACAATGGTTCCGGAGTCCAACACTTGGTTCGATTCTACTTTGCAAGTTCGCTCCTAAGCGAACTAGAAGTAGTTCGCCATTCGGAATTGCTCCCACAGCCGTTGAATGGTACGGAGTCCAACACTTGGTTCGATTCCACTTCGCAAGTTCGCTACTAAGCGAGCTAGAAGTGATTCGCCATTCGGAATTGCTCCTACGCCTCCTGAATTAACAATGGTTCCGGAGTCCAACACTTGGTTCGATTCTACTTTGCAAGTTCGCCCCTAAGCGAACTAGAAGTAGTTCGACATTCGGGATTGCTCCCACAGCTGTTGAATGGTTCGGATTCCAACACTTGGTTGCCGAACATTCTTGACACCGACCTCATCACGGGCGTGAGTTCGGCATCCGCGCCGAACATTCTTGCCACCGACCGTATTACGCGCTTGAGTTCGGCAGTCAAGATCTCCAAAAAATTTCTAAGTCTCAAGCCTCGGCACCAGCTGCCGAGCGTTCTTGACACCGACCGTATTACGGGCTTGAGTTCGGCACCCGCTCCGAGCGTTCTTGACATCGACCGTATTACGGGCTTGAGTTCGGCAGTCAAGACCAGTCAAAAAAAAAAAAACGCCAAGTCTCAAACCTCGGTTCCACAACTCCACGACTAAAGCAAAAATTGGGCAACTACGATACGGCGACGATTAAATCGATTCCAATTTTATTAAAAGCAACCCTTACATACATCAATATTACAAGGTACTAAAGATTACAAGGAGCTGAAAAGCGAAGATTACAAGACACCGAACTCGGAGCCATCAACGCTTCCGAGGCGCAGGGATGCTCCTCTTCAAGGACACTTGAGGTCGGCGACGTTTGCTTCCGGAACCCGATCCCAGGCCAGCAAGTTGGGACGTGTCCTCGGCACTGCTTCTGGCAGCCACGCCGATGGATGCGCCGCTCGACGAAATGGCCACGGAACTTTGCGCATCTCCTGGGCTTGGATGGCCGAGGGGCGGACGGGTCGCCATCTCGTAAAATGAAATGTCGCGGTCGCTCTCCGCACGAGTACATGAAGTGCTCCTGACATTGATTGGCCCCGAACGTGGTTTGAGCCGGGCTACCTCCGCCTCTATTTCTGAGATCCGGTCTCGCAACGAGCCGTCCCCGACGTCGACCCCGAAGCGAGGCGGCATTGCGGAACTCCGGGCATCGGAGCGATTCGCCACGAGGCGCCGAAGGTGGGTAACCTCGATGCCCCTATCCACCGTGGCCCTCTTCAACACATCGACCTTGGCAGTAAGCTCATCCCGCTCGGTAGTCAA
Organism: Hemerocallis citrina; assembly: GCA_017893485.1. Taxonomy (NCBI): domain Eukaryota; kingdom Viridiplantae; phylum Streptophyta; class Magnoliopsida; order Asparagales; family Asphodelaceae; genus Hemerocallis; species Hemerocallis citrina. The sequence goes on from CM030359.1 coordinate 361,605,637, forward strand.
CTTGGCCACCGTCGAGGCTAACGCTTCCCCCTCAGTCCGAAGCCCCGCCTCCACGGTTCGTAGATGATGGATCTCCGAGAGCAAGCCATCCCTCTCCGCCGTCACCTTCGACAAAGTATGGCAAAAACACTTGGTCCGAAGCCCTTTGGTAAAGGCAACCGGCGAACCATCTTCCCCTCCTGAGGTGGTCATCTCGGCAATCCTGCCCTCCAAGCGCTGGATATCGAGATCTCGCTGACCAAGTATGAGCTGAAGCTGGCTCCGCTCTTCCTCGGCTCGGCGCAATCCGAGCTCGACTTCGAAAAGCCGCTCTCGACACTTCGCCAAGCACAGCCTCGTCGCCTTCAAACCAACCTCGGTCCCGACCTTACTATCCGAGCAAGGGCGCTCGACGTCACAAGTTACCACCGCGAGCTGAAAAGAAACGCAAACAAGCAACAAAAATTCAGACGTCGTCTAAGTCCCAGACCTCGGGAGTTCTTTCGAACAAATGCTCGAGCGTTCAACAGTCAACAGACAAAGACACGAGATCGAGCCCAAAAAGTTGTGTTTTTCATTCATTTCAAAAGGAAAAAGGGGTAGCGGTGGCCAGTCCGCTATTAGGCATTACACGTCAAAAAAAAAAAAAAAAAAAGAGGAAACAACAAACGGAGTCAGGGCTCGACCTCTTTCCCGGGGCGGCGAGCGGGGGTCGGGGACGACACTTCCGAAGGGGCCACCATCGCCAATGGGGTAACCACCGACCCCTGAACTCCGACGGGGGGATCCGCCACAGGATCGTCGTCACCCCTCTCCTCTTCTTCTTCTTCCTCTCCCTCCGATTCGGGGTCGAAGCCTTCAACGTCCCCCGGGAACAGCCTCCAACCCGAGCAGTCCACGTGGGGGTAGGCCTCCGTCACCCGGGCGATAGCGTCGGCGAAGGCCTTGGCCATATTCTGGGCGAGGAAGCCTTGCGCCTTCTCCACGGTCGCATCCTCCGCCTGCTTCACCGCCGCCGCTTTGGCCTCGGCAGCCTCCGCCAATTGCCTGGCCGCCTCCTCCTTTTGCTGACGAAGGTTGTCCTCCAGCGTCGCAACCCTGTCCTCGAGGTAGGCAACCCTCGCCGACTTCGCCTCGAAATTCAATTCGAGCTTGTCGAGCTCGTTCCTTATCTGCCTTCTCCTTCTGAGCTTGGTCGTTCTCCTTCTTCATCTCCTTCTCCTGGGCCGCCAGCCTCTTGGTAAGGTGCCCAAAGTGAACGACGATCTGCGATTAGAAGGCAAGGAATTCATAAAAATTATAACTTAAGAAGTTCGGCATAAAAAGGGGGGAATAGATCCGACACTCACCGACACCGCCGAGCGCGCTATCTCGATAACGTCGTCTCCCTCCCGTCCGGCCTCATGGCCGCCCGATCCTTCGGCGTGGCGAGGTTCTTGATGGCCTCCATGCTCGCCAAAGAATTGCCAAGGAACCCGTCGTGCTTCCGAACCTGCCAGTCCGGGACGTGGATCCTTTTGTGAGCCTCGGTCAGAAGCTCCTCGGCCGCCTTCGTCAGCGGCGGCGTCGCCATAGTGAGGGCCGCGGCGATGGGAAATTCGCTGACCCTGGTCGACGACGAAGCAACCCCGCCCTCAGGAGCGGGGCTCTCCAGGATCTCTACCTCCTCAGCTACCTCGGTAACCTTCGGAGCCTTTGCCGCGGACAGCTTGGAGACCACCCTCTTCCTCTTCTTCGGTGCCTTGTTGGCGAGGCCTGCCCTCAGCGCCAACACTGCCTGATAATCCATAGACTCTGCACCATAAGACAAGTTGATTAGTTCGGAACAAACCATGAAGAATGAAGCGCAAGAAGTAAAACAACGATAATAAATAAAGGAAGCCGCGTACTGGGATCGGCATGAACGAGCCCTCCCTTAAACAGGACGTCCTCGGTCAGATCCCTCCAGTCAAGCTTCGGCCGACCCAGGAGTACCCGTACAGCCTCCTCCTCTTCGGGCCGAAGTGTCGGCAGTGCCTTCACCTTCTTCGGCACACCTTCCACCCAACTAACAGGGATGGGCCAGGCCTCTGGGCTCCGCACCAGAAGAAACTTCTCGCACCAGTACTTGATGGAATCGGGGCACACGACGAGCCTGCCTCCGTGCCTCGGAGTCAAATAGTACCGGTACGCCGACCTGTTCCCCTGATGTGGCTGGTAGATGGTCCGAAGCACGTTCAGCTCCGGCTGAATCCCAGCGGCTTGGCAGTGAAGTACGAAGCCGTTTATTACTCTCCATGCGTTCGGCATAAGTTGGATGGGGCTGACCCCAACCCACCTTAATACAGCAACCGCGAACGGATGGAGAGGCAGCCGAGCCCCGGCGATAAAGGCGTCGACCGGCCAGCAACACACGGTCACCGGCAGCGGCGAGTTGGCCCTAATCCCGGGACCCGGCAACATAAGCTCGTACTCCTTCGGGATCTGAAAGCAACCCCGGATCACTCCCAAGTCATCTTCGCTGAGGATCGACACCGTCTCGTCGGCCTCTGTCGTCTCCCTCGCCGCATTCTCCTCGAACGACCGGGCCCTCCCATACACAATGCGTTCGGCGTCCTCCTCCAGAAGTTCCCGAACCCTGTGAAGCCCAGTCAGCGGCCCCGGTAATCTGCCGAACTCCGGCATGCGCTTCGGCTCCACCACGACAGAATCTTTGCCGAACACCTCCTTACTTTTGTGAGGTCGGCTAGAAGTCGGAGCTTCGGCGACTTCAAGGGAGGGCTCGGACGAAGAAGAGGAGACGGAGACAGACATGTTTAGAAACTAAAATATAAGTTACCTTGAACGGAGATGTCGTCGGAAAGCTCGCCGGAAAAAGGTCAGCGATCACCTGGAGCTCTAGCAATTTCAAACAAAACCAACAGAGCGAAGAGTTGAAAAGTGAAAAATGAAGAGGGGGTGGGGGTTTTATATAGAGCCAGCGCGTCAATCGAGGCTAATGGGCTTTTACCACAGGCCCACCTCCACAAAGCGACAAAAGGCGACCCCAACCATCGCCTTGTTTGCCACGCCTGCCCAAACGGCTCATTAATGACAGTCACGTCAGCAGAAGCCCAGGGGACGCAGCATTAATGGACGTCACATCTGTCAGAAACCCAGGGGCCATCACATCCGTCAGAACCGTTTAATCTCAAGCCTCGGCACCAGCTGCCAAGCGTTCTTGACACCGACCGCGTTACGGGCGTGGGTTCGGCAGATTCCCAAAACTTTTTCGAAGAGAGCAAAAACTCTTCCAACTTCCTCTGCTTTGTCGAAATCAACAAGTCTCAAGCCTCGGCACCAGCTGCCGAGCGTTCTTGACACTGACCGTATTACGGGCTTGAGTTCGGCACCCGCTCTGAGCGTTCTTGCCACCGACCGTATTACGGGCTTGGGTTCGGCAGTCAAGATCTCCAAAAAATTTCTAAGTCTCAAGCCTCGGCACCAGCTGCCGAACGTTCTTGACACCGACCGTATTACGGGCTTGAGTTCGGCGCCCGCTCCGAGCGTTCTCGCCACCGACCGTATTACGGGCTTGAGTTCGGCAGTCAAGATCTCCAAAAAATTTCCAAGTCTCAAGCCTCGGCGCCAGCTGCCGAACGTTCTTGACACCGACCGTATTACGGGCTTGAGTTCGGCGCCCGCTCCGAGCGTTCTTGCCACCGACCGTATTACGGGCTTGGGTTTGGCAGTCAAGATCTCCAAAAAATTTCTAAGTCTCAAGCCTCGGCACCAGCTGCCGAACGTTCTTGACACCGACCGTATTACGGGCTTGAGTTCGATGCCCGCTCCGAGCGTTCTTGCCACCGACCGTATTACGGGCTTGAGTTCGGCAGTCAAGATCTCCAAAAAATTTCCAAGTCTCAAGCCTCGGCGCCAGCTGCCGAGCGTTCTTGACACCGACCGTATTACGGGCTTGAGTTCGGCGCCCGCTCCGAGCGTTCTTGCCACCGACCGTATTACGGGCTTGAGTTCGGCAGTCAGGATCTCCAAAAAATTTCCAAGTCTCAAGCCTCGGCGCCCGCTCCGAGCGTTCTTGCCATCGACCGTATTACGGGCTTGAGTTCGGCAGTCAAGATCTCCAAAAAATTTCCAAGTCTCAAGCCTCGGCGCCAGCTGTCGAGCGTTCTTGACACCGACCGTATTACGGGCTTGAGCTCGGCACCAGCTGCCGAGCGTTTTTGCCACCGACCGTATTATAAGCCTAAGGTCGACATTGACCGCCAAACACCCTTGGTTCCGACCCCCTGTACATGGGAAATCTGGCCTTCGGACTTCGACGAGCCCCCTCTCCGGGCTCGCGACCACGCCGAAGTCCCTCTCCCCATCGGAAAGAATCGCCGAACCGATCTCCGACCTCGGCATCCTGGTCGTCGAGCTCTGGGAAGGGTCGGAGTTGTGGCGCCGGTAAACGCAACTCTCGACAGAGGGAAACGACAGAACTGTTCACCGAGAGATTACGAAGCTAAGAAGATATTCACACAAGAACACCGCCCGATCATAAGGAATTACCACACTACCTCCCTCAAGATTCGCAAACCCTTCATTTGAACTCCGATACAACTCCGCTAGCCATCAAAAACAGTTAAACTACTCCTCAAAGGCCGACCAAATTTAGCCTTTAGGAGTGGGGGGCTCGTGATATGGCTAAAAATAGGGTTTAATCAGAACCGTCCAAATCAGATACGAATCTTGAAACCCAGGGGTAAAACTGTAATTTTCCCTACAAAAGGGTCCAAAATGGGTATTGGATCTTTTCCCCAAGGACCCAATAACCCGCGAATGGGTCCGCCAACAAGAGGGTGCGGGTCCTTAACCGCTGCACACCCGACCCAACAAGATAAGAATAGGGTCCCTGATCAATCTTGATCAACGGCCCTGATGTACGTCTATCTCTTCACTGGGATTTGGGGATTAAATTCCTTATCTGATTACAGGGAATATACCTCATCAGATTACATTCCTAATCTGTTTACGGGGGGAATATTCCATATCAGATCACGAGGATTACATTCCTAATCCGTTCCCTAAGACGCCTATAAATACCCCCCACCCATTTCCATTAAGAGGTAATCAATCTTTCACCAGTTTTTGCGTTCTTTCATAGTCTTTTCAGATTACTGACTTGAGCGTCGGAGGGTGCGTCACCGGGAACAACCCCGGTGTCTCGCACTTTTTGTAGGTCCGCGGCGGGATCGACGATCGAAGACCGACGGAACAGGTATTCAGTTTACTATTCAGTTTCCCTGAGAATCCACAAATTCATCTGTTTGCCCCCACACCGAATTTAGCGGCAACAACATAAAAGGTTAAAAAATAATATAGGGTTAATTTTGTAAATTTTTTTTCCTGATCCCTCTACAATCAGAGGTCAGAAATGTAATTTTTGCTTCACATTTATCATGCCCCACGTACATATGAAAACAACTCTCCAACTTATCCTCAATTTAAAAAGTTGTTAATATTTAAAGCACCTCTTCAACTTCTCACCTTCCCCTCTCCAACTTCTTTCTCTCTTCAAATTCGACGACCAAATAATCCAAAATCAAATCACCCAAAAAAAAAAATCCAAAAATGTCATGTTCCCTCACTCTGCCAATCTCGTCGGCGGCCTTTTCCCCCGCCCGCCTCCCCTCATCCCATCCGACGGCTCCCCTTCTTCCACGTCACCACTCAACTCCCCCTTCCAATGAACAACCTCCCGCTTCTTCACCCCCACCTGCTCCTCTTCATCAATCAACCCATTTCCTCTTCTCAAGTGAAAGCGGCCCGCAAAAATCACCCTTCCAATAACTGACGTCGCTTTGGGATTCGCGCTGGCTGGATCGGACGGTCCGAACAAAGTCGAAAGGGATAACGTCAGGTGTTCCGTTTACAGCAAAGAGAGGAAGGAAAAGAATGGAAATGGAGGACCGGTTTACCGTCGATCTCGATATTAACAACAATTCGCAAATGGTTAGTGTTTCTTAAAGCTTCATGCTTTTTTCCAAATTAATGTTTAAAATTTTTTTATTCAAAAAAAATTAAGGGGTATTTACTATTCTTCGGCATTTTCACCGGCCATGGTGGTACCAAAGCGGCTGAGTTCGCATCGAAGAATATGGGGAAACACATTGTAGAAGAGGTCATGAGAGGAGATGATGAATGTACTTTAGAAGCAGCAGTGGCAAAAGGATATCTAAAGACCGATTCGGAGTTGGTGAAAAAAGAGGTTGCCAGTGGAACTTGCTCTATTCCTAAATATTAAAAAAAACGTGCATTGCACGTGCAGATTACTAGTAATAATTGTACAAATCATTCAATGTAGATTCAAAGCTAGCTAAAAATGTGTCGCAGTCAATTTCAGATTCATCTCCAAGTAAAATAAAATATATTTCAATTAAACTCTTCATACCCGCTGATTTGACATAAGGATTCATAATTGTAGAAATAAAATACAACATAGGAGGAGGACTAAAATATATCAAAATTTTAGTGTATGCAGATTTAACAATATGGCTAATGTAAGTGTCACCAATCATTTCTTGAAAAGTTTTCTTCGTAGTAATTAGTGAAATAAAAATATTACCAGAAATATAATCATAAGATTTTGAAAATGATATAGTTTCTAAAAATTTTAACAAAGATTAAGCATAAAACCATGATTAGGGAGTTATTTGAAAATTTTCCATATTTTTTGCAATACAAAAATTATTTATACATGTTTTTTATTGAATAACAACATTTAATAAATCAAAAGTAGAGTTCCATCGGTATTTAACATCCTTTTAAAAAAAATTAAAATGTACGCCCTTAAGATTACACCATGTTTTAAATTGTTCAAGCATAGGATCACTTAAAGCGATGAAATGTACACAATTTCTAATGTTATGCACAAATGGTTCGGCTATTTTTAAAGCATCTTGTACATATAAATTTAAAATATGACATGCACATCTAACATAAAAAAATTTATCACATGAAAAAACTAATTGTATTTTTAATGTACTAATCGAAGCATTGTTGTTAGATGCATTATCAAAACTAATACTAAAAATTTTATCACGAATATGAAATAAATCAAAAACTTCTAAAATACGAGTTGCAACAACCATACCACTATGGGGATACGACAAAACGACAAGTGATATGATTCTCTTTTAAATCATCCAATCACTATCGATTCAATGACAAGTTATGCCCATCATTGAAATATCGTTACAACATTTCCAACAATCAGAAGTTAACGATAATCTACAAATTAATGAAAATAAAAGTGCAATTAAAGTTTCTCTCATTTCATTGTAAAATTTAAAACAATCGGCATTGAGTATATTTCTAGAGATTCTTTTAAAATGAGAATTTAGTGCATTTTGGTTAAAATACTCTACATTCTCGGAATAGGAAAAAGGTAACACATTCTTAATAACTAGTCGGGACATTTTACGAGGAACAATTTCGGGATCATATGAGTGGCTATCTATTTGTCCGGTTCTAGGGTTGATTTTTTTGTTGGCCTTGTTGGTCTTCTACTAGTTCAAGGTGTACATTTTGAATGTGTCGTTTAATAATATCCATTCCCTCACCCTTCTTCCATTTGTAACTCTTGTTACAAGTTATACAAATCTCATGTCCTATACCGAGATTCCCCTCGTCGGGGATAAAAGTATAAAATTTGTGTCAATAACTAGTTTTTCCTCTAGTTTTTCTACTATTAGTGGATTGTGTAGATTCGGGTTGCTGTGTTTGTGTCTCAAATTCATGCATTTATTTTTCTATGTCGTGTGGAGGAATATCGTGGGAACCTAATTGTGGGATTGATGGAATAGATGGAATCCGACGTGAAGAGGTAGTGGAATCTTGTCTACTTTGGCTTCAGCTACTACCTCGTGATATAGACATGGTAAATGGTTTATAGTAGTAGTGTATATAAAAAAAATCTAGTGTTTTAATAGTGTATGTGAAAAATAATAATTTATGAGGTGTATGTTAAAAAAGAAAATCTAAAAAACAATAGGAGGGTTGAGAAAGAGAGAGAGAAGAGAAAAACCAATAAACAAATATGATTAAAAAATAGAACTACAACAAAATTTAATAGTTGAAAGGGTTGTGAAATTTTGATACCGTACTTCGCGGATAATTGTATATAGAAATGAGAAAAATAATAGTAGAAGTAGACGTAGTCGATTGAAAAGTGTAGTAGACGTAGTCATGTAGTCCGGTAGTTGTAGAAAGTGAGAGAGAGCTTCTTTGTTGAGGGAGTTGTAGTAGACGTAGGTGAAAGTTGAATCGACACAATTCGATACGATCGAAGTTGTAGTAGACGTAGTTGAGAGTTGAGAGAACTTCTTTAATTAAATTGAGTAGTAGTATTAGAGAGATTAACAGTGTAAAGTGTGAAAAACTTTAGATTGAATTTAAGGAGGTATTTATAGGGGGAAAACCCCAAAAAAAACAAAAACAAAAAAAGAAACAAAAAAAAAATAGTTAGTTTGGCTGCTGCTGCAACATTGTCGAACGGTGCGACAACCTGCGGGTTGGTGGGTGGGTCGCGGGTGGGTTTAACTCAGTCAACTGGTTCACCGGTCCCGTAGATCGGGTCAAATTCACATTTTCTTAAACCCGGATCGACCCGGTAAGGGTTTCGGGTTCGACCTGAACCCGAACCCGAGTTGGGTCAAGGCGGGTCGGGTCGAGCTGGGTAGGTCGCGGGTGGACCCGACCCAGATGCCATCACTAGTTATAATGTTATATCACCCAAAATATGTTGTATCAGTTGGTTTGCCCCTAATCCACCCTCCAAGCTTGCCTTTTACATTTCCTCTCTTTCCCTTGGATTTAATTCATCTTTTATACAACTCTTGGAGCTCAGTATCCAATGATAATTCACGAAGGAAATGAAGATTTAAGAGAAATGGTTCCCTAGACACTCTAAATAATTCCAAACCTGCTCCCGTTTCTGTCAAAAAAGACAAATAGAAATCTTGCTTTATAAAATTTGTGGTTCGGGTTGAACACTTTTTTTTATATAGGAAAAGGCAGAATATAGTCACCATGTTTCATTAATTAGAATTAACAAAACAAACGCATGGTACTGGGCCATAGTACAAACTACGAGCAGGAAATAAAACATGAAGCAACATGACCCGTACAAACGTCAAGCGATCCCTCCAACAAACCCTGGAAGGTGGGCTGACAAACCGATAGTCTTCCACACTATCGAAGAGGTCCAGTCGATGCATCTCCTCTGCAACTGTAATGGACCTCATCTTGGTCCCAATCACAGTGCTTGGCCCATCATAATTGTTTGTACGTCAATTAAGCTTTGTGTCCCCCTTCCACGGCAGGCACACACCCAGCTGAAGCGAGTCAGTCGGAATTTGTCATCCGCCGAACTCAACCTTATCCTCCTCTCCTCCCACATTCGCACAAACAATATCACGCTCACCCCAATCAAAACAACAGTCAAAGAGAGAGCCGTGGAGAGTCACCTCTCTCACACTCATGCTCTCTCAAGTGATTTCTCACACACACAGATATACATCAACATAGAGTAGTGAGGAGCAGCATCTTCTCTCTCTCTCTCTCTCTCTCTCTCTCTCTCTCTCTCTCTCAAGTGATTTCTCACACACACAGGTATACACCAACATAGAGTAGTGAGGGGCAGCATCCCCTCTCTCTCTCTCTCTCTCTCTCTCTTTCTCAAGCAAAAAACCTAAACAAATCACAACTAAATGAAGCATCACCTTCTCCTCTCGCCACAACGGGTGGCGGCAATGTCGACTTCAGGTTCAATAATGAGGGCGTAGTGGCGGTGCTACCATGAAGACCGTGGTTGTCAGTTTAAGGGGCTGGACTGCCGCCGCCGCCCAACGCTGTTGCATTCCTAATCGAAGGCGGTGTTGCCGTCTATGAAGGATCAGCCTCCTCCGACCATTGCCGAGCGGAAGAAGCGATGGCGAGCGGCTCCGAATCCAGAGAAGCGATGGCGAGCACGAGAACATGGCGCTCTGGATCGAAGAAGTTTCTCCGACCATCGCCGAACGGAATCGGAGGAGCGACTCCGAATCCCTAGTGGGGACGGCGAGGGAGAAGCTACGGTGGTGGGGCTTTGGCGCGAGTCAACATCGGGAGGAGCCTTTGGTGTCGATGAGGATGGAGGCTTTGGCGGGAGGATCCGTCGCAGTCAATGAGGATGAGGGTAGAGGAGGAGAGGCGACGGCGGTGCTTGGATTAGTGGGAGAGGCGGCGGCAAGGAAGGGACGGTGAACACTAGCCGACGCCCCCTCCTCTGTTTCTCAGATCTAGAATTTTTTATGGGTTCTTTTAGAAGATTTTTTCTCTCTAAAATTTTTAGAGAGAGCAATTTTTTTTTAGTTTTTTGCTCGCCGGATATAACACCTTCAACTTGCTTGTTTAGGGAATTTGGCAGGTTTTGAGTGGATGTGAAACTGTGAGTTTCTTTTTTTTATTATTGTAAACGGTGGGATAGAAAAATTAGAAACTGTGGGTTTCATTTTGACCATGTGTCATGAACGTGCATGAAGCTGTTTTTTTAAACTAAAAAGTTTAAATAAATAGCCACTTGGTGCAACTTAGGAAAGATAGTGATCACTTTCAAAACTTCAAAAGAAAAGGAATTTTTTTTTTTTTACTATAATTTATCCTTGGTTGTTTATTTTTCTCATATTTTCATTCAAAAATTAGAAAACCATCTCACTTTTTTATTTTTGACACTTTCTCACTTCATTCTTCCCAAGAAGACCAGGATATTAATCGGGAAAAGTGAACAGATAAATCCACCTTCTCACCTGCATCTCCAGACCTAGATATCTTCCAAACTTTTTGGGGCCCTCAGCACAATCCTAATCTTCTTATGCTTACTTGGCTCCAAAGAAATAGTGGACTTATTCCAACCATCAAAATTCATTTGTCAAAGTAATAACAAGTCTTTTCTCCCAGTCAAAAAGCCAAACAAAAACTAAGCTCACTGTCTATATAAACCCCCTTAAACTAGCTTAGCTTCTCATCAACCAAGAATAGAAATATATCTAGCCAACAAACTAAACCAGAGAGGAACCAGAAGCAATATACAATATGGGTTTAGAATCTTTCTGCATGCCATCCTCCGCAAAGGTTTCCCCCAACATGGGAGCATCTTCAGACTCCAATTCGAAGCCAAACAAAGAGTGTGTAATAGAGAAGGAGAAGAAGGTAAATACAGATGAAAAGCAAAAGAAGAAACAGAGCAGAGCGGATGAGGCAGTAAAGGTGACACCTTACTTTCCATTCCATTCTCGACCAGGGCTAAGATGATGATGATGATGATGATGATGATGAATAATTATGTTGAGCAAGTTATGATAGATTATTAGTATTTTTTTGATCTACTGATGTATTAATTAGTTTTTCTGAGGGAAAAACTGTTGTAATAGTGGGGTACTGTACATTTGGTTCCTTTTAAATACAGGTAGTTCAAGATGTTAATTGCTTTTTTTTCTGTAACTTAGTAGAAAAAGTATGTGGTATTTACCATCTTTCTTAACCGCCATATGTCTATAACCTCCCAACAGATCGTACCTACCAAAATGATTTGCAATCATGGCACTCACCCTTGCAAGTTATCAGATACTTTCTAGAGATACGTATGTTCCAGGATGTGCAATTATTAGGGAAGTGCCGCTCCTTTTCTTTTCATTAATAATGGTGCCATAACCACTGATTCCTTTGTGACAATCCTCAGATTCAAATTTCACCACTCTGTTGTTCTATCCGTCTAAAAGGAAGTGTTTGGTTGGTCTATTGTTCTATTCGCCTCAATTTTTTTTCTTTTCTTTTTACCGTTAAAAGTTGGTCTAAACCCTGGCGTTCCATTAATTATAAGCTTTTAACAAAATATACAACTAAAATAGGACATATAGTTGTTGTCTCCAAACATAGAGGCATAACACTTTATCCTCTCCAAACATAGAGGCATTACACTTTATCCTCGCAAAACTCACCATGTACAAAAGTTTTCCTCGGCCAAAAATTATAACATACAAATGTTACAAATTTTGGTTCGAAATACGACCGAACAGACCCAAAAGACCTCAAATTAGTAGAAAGCACTATTTTGAAAAGTTAATGACGGAAAAAGGACTGGATGGATGTAAATTGTTAGTGAACATTTTCAAGTTTTCCTTGATGAACCAACAAAAGTGTTAGAACCCGAATTTATAAATATGAAAAATCCCAACAACAACTGTGAAGAACTGAATTACAGAAAATAAAAATAGGAAACAAAAGACTTTGCACAGAGTCGAGATTGAGAATCTCTCTCCTTAAAGCAGAATTCGCCCCGTAGTGTGACGGTGGCTGGCGAATTGCTTCTCAGGATACAACTGTACCTTCTCTGAAGAGCAGCACCCTTACTTCAGAGATTCAGCGAACTGCTGTCTGTGATGTACTCTCAGTTGACTCAGAGGAGAAGAAGTTGAAGTAGAAGATTAAAACTCTGACTGTATAGAAGACTCTGTCTGGATTCAGTAGTCTTTTATAGAAAAAGAAGGAGAGAGACTCTTCAGAGGCTCAATACTCTGTAACAGCAGAATAATGGAGACTCTTCAGATTCATAACTGGTGAGCCATTACTCTGCTGTTACAGAGTAATGGTACCAGTTACTGAATATTAAAAGCCTTATCAGTTCAGTAGGGGAAAAAAGTTTTTGTCTGGACAAAAAAAAATTTAAGCCAGAGCTAGAGATCGACCCAAGTCGTGGGCGGGCGCGCGCGCGTGTGTGTTTGTCATTTTGGCTAAGTCCTCTCTCCACTACACGTTAGTGGTAACCCCCGGGCCACGCCCTTTAGTCCAGTTTTCTAGTATATATACTAGAAAAAATCTTTCCCAATTTCCGATATGGGACTATCTATTTTCTTCAAGTTGCCAAGTTAGTACATTTCAAGCACCCAACTTTGGACCAACATTTCTCATTCATACGGAATTCGTTTTTGGCAAGTGAGTACACCACGGAATAGTACTCGTCGAGAGGATCGCAATTCACTCATTTTCCGGCGCCTGTCGGAATCCGGCCCGGAAAACTTCAAAAATTAATTCCAACAAAAAGTTGACACATCATCCCTCCGTCTAAAACTCTTTCATTGTTACCGCAGGAGGCCGACGGACAATAGAATGGAAGACCAGTAGCTCTCTTCTTTATATTTTTTTCCCTTCCCACCTCTTCCTTAGTTTCTTATTCCCTCTTCCTCCACCATCTTACACCCAATCAAAGGCACCCTAAAATAATTATGATTATATAACATTGTATTCTCTGAAGACGGCAGCCTTAATAATTACATGTGCAGTGCACATATTGAATCTCTAGCTGTAGATTTTTTTTTATCATAAATTGTTGGCCGAGGCCTCCTGTAGGTAATCACTGAGGTCATGTTTTTGTCTTCTGGCCTCGTTGGATAACCTTCTGGTGTGTCTCGGTCTCCATTCTTCATGCCTCCAATTTCTAGCCACCCGATCGTTTTTGTTAGTAGCAAATTTGTATATTTCTGAAAATCTTCTCTTTAGGTTACCATTTGTCCTTTCAGAAAAAGGTAGTAGCCCCATTTTCAATGGATATTAGCCAAAGAAGGATGGAAGGACTATTGTTCACATAGCTGATCAACTACGTCATTAGAATCACTGTCTACGGGACAGCACCTCTCAACTTGTAACCCAAGTAACTAGTTCAGTTGCACGTTGTCTTTTGTCATATGATATTTTAATGATAATGACGATTTTTCACTTTTAAACGAAGTATATTTAGTCACGCCAAGATTCACATTGGTAGTCATGAAGACCATGACTTAATCTAATTTATAGGGAAACCTACCAAAATCCTACAAGCCTACGTGCAAAGAAATTTATTTCATCTCTAAAGAGATTTGAACAAATGATAACAAGTCATGTTCCCTTAGAGCATCTGTAGTCGTTCATGCCAAATTTTGGGTAAATAGCAAATAGCAAATAGGAAAAAGAGAATGTTGCTGCAGTCGTTGTAAGCTAAAAAATAGCCGAACGAGCGATTATTATTCGTCCAATTAGATTGACGAAGTATAATCGTCCGTCCCTAAGTTTTTTTTAAATTTTTTTTTTTTTTTACACTAAAAGACAAAAAAAAAAAAAAAAATTAAATGAACAGTAAACGGACGGGCTATAATGGCCCGTCCATTGAGATTGACGAGCTATAATGAACCGTCCCTTTTTTTTTTTTTAATTTTTTTTTTTTGACTTTTTTAAAGCTAAAAGAGAAAAAAAAAAAAAAAAATTAAAAATATGAACAGTAAACGGACGGGCTATAATGGCCCGTCCATTGAGATTGACGAGCTATAATGAACCGTCCCTTTTTTTTTTTAATTTTTTTTTTTAAAGCACTAAACGACACAAAAAAAAAAAAAATTGGAAAAATACCTGGGACGATTGATTATTGTTCGTCCGTTGAGATTGACGATGTATAATCGTCCGTCCCTTCTTTTTTTTTATTTAATCCTTCGTCTCACCTACGAGACGAAGCATTATCATTCGTCAATTCTGACGGACGAACGAAAATGATTCGTTCGCTATATTTGGCATTTGGCCAATTCGTCTGCTATATTTGGCCAGCTACAGTACCTCGTACATCTAAATTTTGGATTTTTAGACGACGACTACAGCATGTTTTTTTAAAAAAATTTTCAAATTTTGAGTTTTTAGCCCACGACTACAGATGCTCTTACCAGCTAAGTTGGAAAGAACTTTCTCCCTCTCCCCTCGTTGGCTTTCTAGCATAAAAAATCTTCTTTGACTTTTCTCATCAAGGAGGCTGCTGATGTCTCTTGCAAATGATAACAATTTCATTTTACTTTTATTAAATTTATCCTTTTTCTTCATTTCCTCAAACCATTTCACTTGATAAGTTTCAAATACTATCTCCTACTCTTTATGACAGTTCCGTACTTCATCCCTTTCCCAACATACATATCTACTTCCATAGTTGTTATGGAAACAACCCAAGTGACTCTTCCATAAGCCCAAAAAGAAAAAAGCCAGTTGCTTTAATATCTGCTCCTAGCTGCCAAAAACCCCTACCCAAACCAAAATATTATTGGGAAAATATCATCAAAATATAATAATAAGGGGGAAATGCAAAAAATCATTGTTACCAAGTTCACAGTATGTTTTGGTTGGGGATACAGGTACAGGATCGCGATACGCTACCGAAGTAGTGTGTATATATATATATATATATATATATATATATATATATATATATATATATATATATATATATATATATATATATATATATAGGGAAAGCTTCGGTTGTGCACTACTCTACGTGTGCACTAGGCCTTCGGGAGTTCATATCGACGATCTGAACCGTTCACATTGATTTACACATCTAAATTAGTCTAAATATGTAAAATCAAATCATTTGAAATTCATTTACCCATCCATCATGTGACTATAAAAAACAATAATTTTCAGCCATACAATTTTGTAACACTTCAATAGATGGGTAAACGAATTTCAAATGATTTGGTTTCACATATTTAGACTAATTTAGATGTGTAGATCAATGTGAACGGTTCGAATCGTCGATATATGCACAACCGAAGCTTTCCCTATATATATATATATATATATATATATATATATATATATATATAGAGAGAGAGAGAGAGAGAGAGAGAGAGAGAGAGAGAGATGTTCCATTATGCATTAGACATCCGTGTGCACTCGGCCTTCCCGCCTTCGTATCAACGATCCGAACCGTTCACATTGATCTACACGTCTAAGTTAGTCTAAATATGTAAAATCAAATTATTTGATTTTTATTTACCCATCCATCATCTGACTATAAAAAATAATGATTTTTCAGCCATACAATTTTGTAACACTTCAATGGATAGGCAAATGAATTTCAAATGATTTGATTTTACATATTTAGTCTAATTCAAAAGTTTAGATCAATATGAACGGTTCGGATCGTCAATACGAAGGAGGAAAGGCCGAGTGCACACGAGTGCACACGTAGGCCTAGTGCACAACGGAACATTACTCTATATATATACACACACACACACATTAGTTACTTGCATTGCCAAAAATATAAGAGTACTAATCAAACAAAAAACTGGGTAAATTGAGGAATGAAGAGAGTTTGAAGAGATGTTGATGAAATAATGATAAAGGTGCTCATTTGTATGCAGATTTTTAGTTTAAGAGATCTGGTTCGTGAATCCACCATAAATCAGATTGCGAGATCCAAATTGTTGTTCGGAGGGGGTGGAAGAACTAGTAACACTGAGGGAAATCCACCTTCTCTCCATCATCTTCTAGAACTAGATATCAAGTAGTTAATGCATCTTCCAAGCTTATGGGGCCTCACCTTCAACTTTTCTCAAAATTATCCAATCTTATTTGCTTAGTTCCAGGGCCGGCCTTGGGGCACGGACCAAAGGGCGACCGCCCCAGGCCTCCAAATTTTTGGGTCCACATGACGCTTATCTGATAACTTTTCAAATTTTTTTAAAAGTTTAGATTAAAATAAAAAAAATTCAAAGACACTCCAAGAATCAAATTCTCTTAACGGTAATTGTATTTTTAAAAAAATTCAAAGAGACTCCAAGAATCCAAGACTTTAACAGCAATTGTATTTAGGGCATTGAGTTGGTAATGATGATAAGTAATTATGGTTCTTAGTATTCATAAATGAAAATTAAAAAGATTTTAATTATAACTTATAGGGCATCATTATTTTTTATTATTCAGCTTTGTTAGAATTACTTAAAAGTATTGATGATGCTAAAACAAAGTGTAGGATAATGGCTCGATTCTGGTTCAGCTTGTTGATATCCGTCGTATCGGGGGTTGGCAGGGGGGCAGCGCCCCCTGCAGCGATCGGAGCCCGAAAATTCTATTTGTAAACTAGAATAGGCCCATTTCGCATAGCCCAGTAGTTTTTCTTTAAATACACCCTTTAGGGGTTTGTAAGTGGTGAACACCTCTATTCAGAATTTTGCAGCCGTCATCTTTGTAAGGGTTTTCGCCCATTGTTGATTATAGTGGAAGAAACCCCAACCGCCCCGTGGACGTAGGCTTTTGCCGAACCACGTAAATCGTTGTGTTCTTGTGTTTGCTTGTTTCTGTTTTTCGCTATTTCTCCTTTTGATTGGTGGTTAATTCGTATTTGGCATTACACAAAGAGTGAAGCGGAAAGTATAATTAGTGAACTTCAAAATTTTGAGTTTTTATTAGGCATGATTATTTGGCATGATGTTTTGGTTAGTGTTAAGATGATTAGCAAAATATTGCAATCTAAATATATGCATATTGATGTTGCCATACAACATTTGAATGAGATGATTTCTTTTTTGAAAATTATAGAGAGAATGAGTTTACTTCTGCCATGATTTCTGCAAAAAATATTGTATTAGATATGAAAATTGAACATGTTTTTCGTAAATAAACGTCAAATTCGAAGAAAAAAATAATTTGATGAGAATGCACATGAAGATAACACACAATTTGGTAAAGATTATTTTAATGTTAATCATTTTATTGTTGTAGTGGATGTTACTACTATTGCCTTGAAAAATAGATTTGACCAATTGCAGTATTTGCAGACATTTTTTTTAATTATTTGATTTAGAAAACTTAAAATGTTAGATGATAATAAGTTGAAAATTTATTGTGTCAATTTTGAAAATACTTTGAAACACTGTAGATGTTGATTCAAATGATTTATTTTCTAAATTAAAAGTGTTACAATTACGTTACCACCAGGAAAAAAAATATAGCCATTGAAATCCAGGAGTTCGTACATATTTTTTATTGTTATCATAATGTTTTGATTGCTTATAGAATATTGCTGACTATATTTGTGGTTGTCACATCTGCTAAAAGAAGTTTTTCTAAATTTAAAATGTTGAAATCTTATTTACGAACGACTATATCACAAGAGAGGTTAAGTGGATTAGCAATCTTATGTATTGCAAAGGATTTGTTGGAAAAAATTGATTTCAAAAACATTATTGATGAATTTGCTTATCAAACAGTTAGAAGAAGTCATTTTAAATGATGATTGATACTTTTTATTTTGTTGTCATTTTATTTTGCAGTTGGAAATATTTTGAAGCTGTCAAAATACTTTTGATCGAACTGAAAGACATTTGTGGTTGTTTATTATAATGTTTGTATGCCGATTTTTGAATCTTTGGAACTATTTTTAAGCTTTCATACAATTTAAGTATTTTTATATATGACTATATTTTTTTGGTAAATTTGGACATAAAATTATTTTTATATATCAATGTATTTCAATTACTGAAAGAAATGTCTTATAACTTTTTGTTCGATCCAAGCCTCCAAATAATCAGAACCGGCCATGTTGCTTACTTTGCAGTTTGCACCAAAGCAATAGTGGACTTTTTCCAACCATCAAAAATCATTTGGTAGCATTATAAAAACTAAGCCCATTATCTATATAAACCCCCTTACATTAGCTAAGCTTCTCATCAACCCATCACCCAAAACAGAAGCGAGAAATAATCTAACATACGAACTAGAAGGGGCAGTAACCAGAACAAAAACACATGGGTTTCGAATCGTTTTGCATGCCATCCTTTGCAAAGGTTTCACTCAACATGGGCGCATCCTCACATTCCAATTCAAAGCCAAACAAAGAGTGTCAAGCTGAAGGTGAACACAGATGAAAAGTGATGCGAGTAAATAAACCAGCTCCACCTGAGCCTTCAAATCCTCCCAGGATTTGCAAATCCCCTTAAATATGGCTCATATGCTCTTTGGGCTGCCTGCTAATTCGGCACACCAATCAGGCCCACAGAAGAAGGTCTACCCGATCCACTAGGGTTCCCTCTCTCTTTCTATAAATACCAGGTCTCCACCACTGTTAGACAGTAATGCATTTTTTGTCATCCAAAACCTAATCCACCTTTATCAGTGACTGACTAGATCGTCGGAAGGCCTATTGCCGAAATCTCTCCCGGTGTTTCTAATTGTTTTGCAGGTATCCGGTGGCCGTCAAACACCACTAGATCCACCTCACCAGCCACTCGCTCAACCACGAATCTGGACCATATCTGTGCCCTACAACTTTTTTCTCTCTCTCAAAATAACAAAAACTCACATATGTTGCTCCCACTACAAAACAGCAACATCAAAAAGCAACAGAAGAAGCCGAGTAGAGTGGACGAGACAGTAAAGGTGAAGCCTCAATTTCAATTCCATTCTCGACCAGGACTAAGATGATGATGATGATGATCAGTCTCCATTGTTTCTAGAACACTAAAATCCTATCGAGCAAGAGTATTTGTTATTTTTTTATCCATTGTTGTGTTAGTTTTTTAGAAAAACACTGTTGTAATAGTTATACTGTAACTTAGTTTAGTTATTGAATTATAATTTATTTAGTTGGCTTTCCTTTTAAATAAGAGTTCTTATATGATGCAAACTTGTAACTAACAAAACTATATTTAGATAGCCCCTTAAATTGTGGATTCAGTTTTTATCTTTTTCGATAAAAGGTTATTTTTGTCATTTGAAAAGAACCCACAACTTACTCACCCACTACTTACTGTCATCCCTTCTTTTTTGGAAAATAACCTTTTGTAATTAGAATGTATACGATTTGCTATGGAAGTAGATGCATAGTCGTTGGATCTTCTCAAATATAGTGTCCTATCTACGTGATATCATACATAGGACATGATTTGTTTTTCCTCATTTTTATTTTCATCTTCTTCCTCCTCCGTCCTCCATTCATCACCATTACTTTCCCCAACAGTAAGTTTTAATTTTTTGAGTTGAATTTTAAAATTTTCCGAATTGATCGGAATTTTGAAATTTAAAATTTCTCGAATTAAATTTTAAATTTTCCCGAATTTAAATTTTAAATTTTAGATTTGGAAATGGGTTGAAGCGATTTGTGATTTGGAGGGGGGAGATTTGGAGAAGAAAATTTGGAGATTTTTTGGATTTTGGGTTTTAACTGAGAAGAAAGAAGGAGGAAGACAAGTAATTTTAGGTTTGTTTAGTTTATAAAGGAGGTATTTTGGGCATTTAAAAAAAGTTTACAAAAACAAAGGATTGAACTAATGAGTAATGGTAATTCAGTTCATGAATAAACACAAAGGATTCAATTCATGAGATTCAACTTAGATTTAATTTTCCCGAATTTTATTTTTTTTCCAAAACACAAAATTAAAGAAAGAAATACACAACCAATTGATTGGAATAGAATAGTACCAAATATGAAACTAGAGGGGATAATTGATCAAAATGCCCTTTTTGATTTAATGAATTTTGTTATATTTAAAAAGAGAGATCACCAGATCAAAAGGAATTTCTTCTGGTCGGGTGCTGATGCCTATAGAGCTGGCACTCACTTCTGTAACTAGAAGTTGATTTGTACTGCTAAGGCAGCAGGCGGACTTGGGATCCTAAACCTCAGACACTAAAATTTGGCTCTCCTGGGTAAATGGTTATGGAGAATTCTGAAAAATGATCAATTGCCTTGGGGTCGCCTTATCTCTCTTAAAAGTTTCACTCGGCATCGGGATTTTCACCCATCGCTTTCCTGTAAGGCCTCCCCCTTTTGGAAGGGGGTCTGGAAAGCAGCCAGCCCCTTTCGTTGTGGTATATCCCATGAGTGCGCAGATGGCACTAATACCAAATTTTGGGATGATCTTTGGTTCGGTAATATTAAGCTTGCGGTGGCCTTCCCTTCGCTCTTCCAATTGGCCGCCAACCCTTCGGCCACGGTGGCAGACTATGTGACTATCATCAACAACCAAAAGTTCTGGTCCATTCCCTTCAGTACCGTTCTCCCTTCACCTCTAATGAATGAACTTCATAAGCTTTTTGTCAGTCTCAACCTTTATACCTGGCATCCTATTAATGATTTCAAATGGCGATGGACCGGTTCTGGTTCCTATTCTGTTAAATCTTTCTACAATTTCCTTAATTTTGGGGATATCTTATCCAGGTATGCTAAATTCATATGGAGTAGTTGCGCTCCCCTAAAATCTGAAATCCTCACCTGGCTTGTGCTTAACAACAAGCTGCTCACCATTGAGGTTCTGAATAAAAGAAACCTGGCTTTAGGTCAATTATGCGCTTTGTGCTCTTCAGCACACGAGGACGCAAATCACATTTTTCTCCAGTGCAACTTTATTCATCCGTTGTGGATGATTTGTGTTCGTGCATGGCATGCTACTTCTATCCCCAACGAATTTTTGTCCTGTTGGATGCCTCGATCTCTTAGGAAAGAGCTTCGTAAATCTTGGATTATTTCCATTGTGGCTATCATTTGGGTGGTTTGGTCGGAACAGAATAAACGTATTTTTGCTCACACCTATCCTACGATCGATAACATTATTGATGACTTTCTTTTTTTCGCCAAATTTTGGGCTTCCACCTTATCGCATGATAAATTCGAAGCCTTACAGTTAGGTCGTCTGGATGAGGCGACCGGATTTTTTCATTCTACATATGTTATCTCCTTTTAGCTCTATTCTAGTCTAATTTGTTTTCCTTTCTTGCTGTTTTCGTTGCAGATCTGAAGTGAAAGTGGCGTTCCCTAGCCTCTCCCTCAGGAGGTTTCTTTTGGTCTTTTTTTGGTCAAAGTGGATGAGCAAGGACTGCCTCCTATCTTCTCTTTTGTGCTAGTCTCTTTTAATTTGTTCTTTATTATGTTTTTTCAATTTGGAAGTTGCTTCTTCATATATCGTGCTCTGGTTGGGTTGTTATTATCTTATTGCCTGATGTGGTGTGTCTAATTTCTTTTGGAGGCACTTGTCTCTTTTTTCATTGGCTGGACTTTGCTCTTGTGTTGGTAGCTGTGTTCCTCCAGGCTCGGGTTTTTTGGCGGTGATGCCTTTAACATTGCATTGCTTCTTCTGGCTTTGTTTTGTTGTGGTCTTTGCTAGAGGTTTATAGCATTTTGTTGAGCCTTGGACGGCGTTTGCTATCCCGGCGGTGTTCTGTCGGTAATACTTTTGGGTGGGTTATGTTCCAGACTGTGTGTTGGATGTTACCCTGTCTCTTCGTACTATCCATTCTTTTTTAGCGTTTTCTTCTTTGTTTAGTTGTTTGTTTTCTTCCCTTCTCTTTGAAGCAGCTCAGTGTGTTGCACTCCTTGGAGGCTTCTTGGACTGTGATCCTCCCTCCGGAAGGTACAATGCGACTCTTGGTTATGCGTTTACCCAGTGTCTTG
Source organism: Hemerocallis citrina (assembly GCA_017893485.1). Taxonomy (NCBI): domain Eukaryota; kingdom Viridiplantae; phylum Streptophyta; class Magnoliopsida; order Asparagales; family Asphodelaceae; genus Hemerocallis; species Hemerocallis citrina. The sequence goes on from CM030359.1 coordinate 361,627,862, forward strand.
CCTGGGTTGCTTAGTAGCTTTGTTTGTTTTGCTGGTCATCTTTCCTCGAATCGTAGCACTGATTTGAGCTCTTCCGATCCCTAGGGTTTAGTCTTGTTTGCGCCCGTTTGGCTTAAGTGCTATTCGCTCTGGTTTTCTTCTCGCTCTCCCCTGGTCTATGGCTGATGTTGCGTTGGTGTGTAGCCTTTCGTCCGTTGTGCCCCTATTGTTGAGGTGCCCCCCACCGCGCCCCGCTGTTTATTCCGGCTGCATTTGTGTTCACCTGTCTTTGTGGTTTTGATCGTCCCAGATCCTAGCTGTCGTTGTGGTTGTTTTCGATCCCTTGCGTATTCTGTTTGTAGTGGTTTACATTGGCAATGTTCTCTATTGCTTTTGTTTTCGTGTTATTGTTGTGTTGTCTTGTATTGTTATTTTACTCTTGGTAAAATTGTATATGTTTGTAACCACTTTTTTATTTATATATTAGGTTGGAATCATTCGATTCCATTCGCGTTATCAAAAAAAAAAAAAAAAAAAAAGATCACAAAATGTTAAGAAAAATGGGTTAAACCTGAGTGCACCAAATGAACCTTCTGAGAATGGCTCTGGAGTTGATTTGCAACAGGAAGAAATTGAAAAGTAGTTCGGCGCATGGGTTGCACTTTCTTTAAGAAGCTATTTGGCCGATTCTGGAGACGAATCGTTGATCATCAAACACTTCTCCCGGGATACAACGAGATTCTGTCTACAGTGCTGCATAATGCTCCAATAGCAGCACTTACCAACTTGCACCACCCAAATTAAGGAAAAAAACCGCTCAAAAATAGATTAGAATAAGAGAATGACTGTATTGTTTTTTTGTCTTCTTTTTCCAAAAAAATGATTCCTTTTTATAACTAGTAACCATGAAGGAATAAAAACTGTATGCATTTAATAAAAAACGTCCACATCATAAAGATCTTTTATTTTTGGAACAGCTATAACATAAAGCCCATTAACTTCTTGAAACAGCAATATTCTTAATTGAAAAAAAAATTGATCTGTTAATTTGAAATTCGAAAGTTCAAAAAAAAATTCATTTTTTTTTCAAGAGACCAAAAAAGCCTATATATATAGAGAGAGAAATCTTCGGTTGCACACTACTTTGGTGAGCACTCCTTGAGCACTCACGAGATAGAGCACTTATAACAAATCTGAACTGCTCATATTGTTCTATATACCTTAGATAGCCTAACAATAAAAAATTAATTAATTTGAAATTTATTTGTCCATGATTTACATCATCACAAAATTGTATGGCTGAAAATTCTAATAGCATGATGGATGGGCAAATGAACTTCAAATTACTTAATTTTTAATTGTTAGGCTATCTTAGGCATATAGAACAATATGAGCGGTTCGGATTTTTCATAGGGCCTTTATTTCATGAGTGCTCACCAAAAGTAGTGTGCAACCGAAGGGGACTCTATACACACACACACACACACACATATGTATATATATATATATATATATATATATATATATATATATATATATATATATATATATATATATATATATATATATATACATATACATATATATATTATGTACATATATACATATATATATATATATATGTATATATGTACATATATATACATATGTATATATATGTACATATATACATATATATATATGTATATGTATATGTATATGTATATATATATATATTATGTGGAATGTAGGAATTGAACCACATCATCATGTGAACTCAAAACTTTAACCGTTGGGCCATAAGACAATGTTGTAAAGAAGTGTTTTGAATGTATACTTGATTCCAACACAAAACCTAAGGCTTGGAGTGCATGTAGGAGAGTTACAAAAATGATGGATAGTTATGGTTAGTTGGGGTTTGTAAAGGTAGTTCAAGTTGTTCATGCGCAGTTCTTTTTTAACCATCTGTGTACGTTGTATTTACAATCTTTTTTTAACTGTCACACGTACCTGCCAACTAATCGTCCCGACAAGAATGGTTGGCATGTAGGCTCCATAACTCATGGTACTCATCCTTGCAAGTACCACCATCTAGTACTTGGATACTTTCCTATGAAGATTGAAGCCTTAATGATTACACGTGCAGTGAGCATGTTCAATCTCTAGCTGTAACTGATTTTACTATTTATTAGCCAAAGAAGGATGGAGCAATTATTATACACCCACCTGAATGACATCACCAGTCACTGTCTACAGAATAGTGCGTCTCCACTTGTAGCTCAAGTAGTTCTTGCTTGTGTGCAGTTTTTATTTGGATAGAGCATCCACTATCGTCAGCTAAAAATCTATAAAAAAAAGTTTGATCAGAAATCCGTCACTATCGTTTGCCAAAAAACTCTTTTTTAACCAAAACGTGAACAGTAATCTGCTATATATAACCGAGTCAAATAGCAAATGCAAAATATAGAAGACGGAAGATAATATTCTGTCTAGTAGAGAGACAGAAGAAGATCTTCTGTATATTTTGTTTTTGTTTTTTTAAAATTAAAATGGAGAGTCCAATATCCACAAAATAAAAAAATAAAAAAACCAAACCAAACGAAAGATCATCCTCCGGCTGGGCATTTTAATATATATATATATATATATATATATATATATATATATATATATATATATATATATATTATCCCCATACAGAGGATCGTCATCCGTTCGGATAATTTTTTTATTTTATTTAATTATTCGCGTGACCCTGGCTATAAAAAAAATATTATTGTCAAACGGAACATGATCTTCTGTCTATCGATTTTTGGGTATTAAAAAATTTATTTATTTTATTAGACGAAGGATGTTCTTCTGTCTGTATATTTTATAATTTTTTAAACCCAAATTTTGGCTTTAACGAAAGCAGCACAAGTCTTCTATTTCCATTTCCATATTTCCAAATACCTATAATATAGCATGAACCATAGTGGATGCTCTTATATGTCGTTGTTAATGATGATGATGCTGATTTTTTTACTTTTAAGGTGAAGTATAGTTTGACATACCATGTTTCATTAGTTTATTATAAAATGGAACAGGGTTGAGAATGTTGGATATATAGGTATATTCTCACTATATGAACAATATTATGTGTAATATTGTTCTATGGGTAACACGTGTGTTACGCATACTAATTGTATGGATATCGGAACACAGGTTGAGTGGGTTGAGAACCCAGTACCCAAACCAGTATTTAGAAATAAATACTAGCTTGTGATAGCAGTCTAGATATTCCAATCTTGATACCGAGGGTGAATATCTCAAGCAACTTAGATCTAGACATTAACCCTAATTGCCAATTGTTAATTTCTCACAAAACCTAACAATCTTGAGATAGTGTATTAATCAATTTGTGAGATTAATAAAGAGAGAAAAGGAGGCTCGCTGGATCTAGTCGGAGCCGTTGGAGCCGCTATCACCGACCATCGTTGTCGCCACCTCCAGGGTCAGTGTCGTCGCACGCTGCAGCGAACCCCTCGCGAGCGAGCCGAAGTGCACCCCGTCGTGAGCGAGGTCTATCCTTCTCCCTCGCTTCTTTCCCAAACACCGCGAGCGAACCCATCTCAGATCGTTCAAATCTGATCGAAGATCTGGTCCTTCCTATAGGCCAGAGCTGCTATTTTGAGTTTGGGATAGGGAGCAGATCTACTGCAGTGCTGCAGATCCCATCACTATTGTTCTGATTTGCTGTTCAATTTGAAGCAAATTTGGGACCGATACAATGCAGCTCTGGGTCTCTCATTCTTCTCGATTGGATCTCTTTAGCATAGAATGAGTAAGTGGTTTAGACGCACGCAAGGTGTTTGATGTTGGGTCTCTTTGGCGCAGAATGGTTTGTTGTTTGGATTTGTTCCCAAACAAACATGAGTTTAATCAATTGAAGGGAAAAAGATGGTGAAAGATAAGTTCTTTACTTTCCTCGTATTAAATTTCTGTTAAATATTTTGCTATGCGCCGGAAGTTCAAAACATTTGTTTTAAGTTTATGTTTTGAATTATAGAATTACTGTGATGATAAGTGGTTAAGTTCAAGACTGTATTAATCATTTGTTTAATTAAATACAAGTTGAACAGTTGTTTTGGCTATATGCTAAAACCAAATATCTAATTTTGATAAGTTAAACTATATGTTTTGACTATAAAGTTTGGATCTCCAAATTAAATTGTTGCTAGAATTAAACAGTGTCAATAATTCGTTTAATTGTCTAATCTTTAACAATTTGATGAATGTAGGAACTTCAAAGTTACTTACAAATTGTGTGTTGGAGATGATGGATATGCATCACGAATGAATAATTCTGCACTACGCAGGAGTCTCCATCAAATTTAAAAAATACTTCTAACTTGAAGTATCGGTATGATCTACTCTAATCTTTCTTAGTATTTTTCATGTGATGAATGTGCTAACGTTTTGTGCGTTTGATCATATGATTGAGAGTTTTAGATCATAGTTATTCTCGCTTTGAAAACTAGCATGTTTAGGGTTATTAAGTATTTTATCATACTATGTGTATAGATATTCTGACAAATCCATTGTTTGCCGTTTGTGTGAGATCATATTTTTGCTTCTCTAATGAAATAAAATAAAAATTTTTAATGTATAAAATGTATAACAAATGCCTGTAACTTAGGAGAGAGCATCTCTTAATGTAGGATATGACTCTATTAGTTACGTTTTGTTCTTTTTCGTTCATTGTACTGTGTGTGCAAAGTTGAATTATAATATGTTAGTCATTATCTCATCTAGCGTTATGAAGATGATAAAGAACGAATAAAGGAAAGAACTCTTCACTCAATGTGTTTGAGCAAGTGGACATTGTTAGAACCATTAGAGAAATCAAATAATTTTGTAAAATGTGATAGAGTAATTTTGTATTAACTCTTATAAAATGAATATATTGTCAATCGCATGTATAAGTTGAGTTTAACAAATGAGATAATTAATAATAATAGTTCTAATTGTGTTCTTGAACATAGCATAATTGGCTAGGATTTGAGAACAATATATTCAATTGTTTGTGAGGAAATGTGATCTAATTATCAAAACTGTGGGAGAAATGGAGTTAAAAGCTATTGAGTAAAAAACTTTGACATCCAAGTTGTTTTGAAATTTAGAATCACTATGAACTATATATTAAATTGTTTGTTCTTATTAAAACTTATAATTCTACTAAATGACACTTCATTAAATATGACAAATGTGAAGTTTGAATTCAGTTTTTGATCATTAGAAAATCATTTTGTATGGTCTTTAGGAATTCATAATATTTTGAATCAATACATTCTGATATTTGTGATCTCAGTAGCTTTGTGACTATGTGAGATAATTATTGGTCAGAAGTATTTAATCGCTTTTGTAGATGATTAATATAAGTCTGTCATATATATGAAGAATGAAGAACTTGTTATTCTTAATGAATTAAAAAAATTATAGTTAAATGCTAAAAATCAAGGGTTCAGATTTGTTAGAGGTGGTGAATATGTTTTAACAACTTTAGAGAAGTTTGCATATGGTATAATCTCTACTGCACACTACTTACAATAGTTAAACAATATTGATAAAAGTTAGAATCAAACACTTAGTGAAATGTTGAATTCTATATTATTGATTGTTGTTTGTCTTGTGTAATTATGAGTGATGTTGTATTGTTAGTCATATCTCTAATGTGTTACTACACTCTAAATTGAATACACCATGTAGATCATGGCATGAAAACACAAATAACTTTGTTAAAGTAAAAAATATGTGTTTTTATATATTTGTTAGATTACATAACCCTAGAAGGCCTAAAGTAGGACCTACAATAAATATTTGTGTGTGCTTAGAAAGTGCAGAATTTGATTCTACAGATTTTAGATCTATCTAATTAGTATTAGTAGAATCTAGACAAACAAAGTTCTTTGAGAATGTATTCATCAAAGATAAGTGTATGAAATAATCTAGTCTTACAGACATGTTTAATGATTTACTGTTGGAATCAAGAACCAGCCTCACTGACACGTAAAATCTTGAATGACAAATGAGCTAAAAAGAGTCTTTAGTAGACAATGAGATGATTTTGTGTCATACAATAATACTTTAATTTAGTTGATCTGCCAAAAGGGGCTAAAACTATAGTAAGTAAGTGGGGTTTTGTAGAAGAAACTTAATTTTGATTGTTCAGTGGCAATTTTAATGTATTTTTAGTAGCTAACAGATTGACTGAAAAAAATGGGTAGATTTATTTGATGTCTACTCACATGTTTTTTATATTGCTACAATAAGTATTCTTCTTACCGTTACATCTATTAAAAAAATTGTTATTCATAAAGGATATTTAAACAGTTTTGTACTAAAAGTTTTGTATTTGATGTTTTGTACTGAACAGTTTTGTACTCGAGAGTTTTGAACTAATATGTTTAGTGAACAAGATTTACAATTTAGTAAAATCATTGTATGTTCTTAAAACATGTATAGCCATAAATAATTTGACAAATTTCTGAAAGAGCCTAGTATATGAATCAAGTAATTCAGATCAGTGCCTTCAACTTTGTGGTGAGTCAAATATAGTGCCTATTATTACTTGTTCTGTTGACATGCATGTTCTTAGAAGTGACATCTTTATTACAAATGAAGTTAAAATTGTGCTATCCAAAGAATTCAACATGAAAACTAGGTACTGTGGACATCATAGGTATAAGGGTGAGTTTAAGTTGGCAAGGGATAACTCTTAGTCAAACTCATCAAATAAAATGTGTTTAAAAAGTGGGAATATAGTGATTGAATGTGTGTTTTGAAACACCTTATGATTATGATAAAAGTTTGACACCTAATGATGGTGCAACTATGAGACAGGTAGATCATTTTAAAAGAAATGACAGTCTCATATATACAAAGATCTGCACTAGAATAAACATAGCCTTTGAGGTAGGTATGATCTGCAGATTCACTAATAATTTCATACTCATTTAAGTGCCCTTAAGAGGCTAATGAGATACCTGAGTGGTATTCAAGAGTTTGCTTTGTGCTACTATAGTCATTCTTCGAATGAATGACTGATCTGATGCATTATGATACTCAGAATTTAGTGAAAGTCGATAACTAGTTAATATGTATTTACACTAGGAGGAACAAAAATGTTATGAAAATAAAAGGGAAACAGGTACTGTGCTATCATCTATGAAATCAGACCTCTATGTGTTATCCTCTGCAGGGAAAAAGACTGAGTGGATTAAAGAAATTGTTGCTAGTTATCCATTAAGAAGTTTAAGTAACTATCTGATTCTGTTATGCGACTATCAAGATATAATGCACTGTAGCTCATAACTCACTCTATAATAGTAAGAGGAGTATATTAAAACTGAAAGAAGCCTAGTTGAACTTTCTTATAGATTAAGTATAATTGCGACAAGTATGGCTAATGCTCTTGCTAAGAGACTTGAAAGTGATCTAATTATCAAAACTATGGGGGAAATAGAGTTGAAAGCTATTGAGTCAAAGCTTTAACATCCTAATTGTTTTGAAATTTAGAATCCAATTGGAGTCATAGCAAAGTTCAAACTTAAGCATCAATTTTAGACAGTTGACATGTTTTAGATAATTTTGAGGATTCTACATAAATTCCACAAATATATAATATCATTCCAATTTTGATGATATTATATATCTAGGAAATTTACTTAGAATAATCATATTATTCCAATACGAAACATGAAAACTTGTCGATTTGTTTCTGATGTTTAGAATATCGTTATATCATTCCAATTTTGATGATATATCTCTTTTATGGATTCTTGTTTCATTCCAATTTTGATGATTCAGAATTAACCATAATTGATTTGACTGTTCTATCATTCCAATATGAAACATAGTATAGTTCTTGTGTAGAAACTATAATAGTTTTATTCTTTATTTAGTTAAAGAAACTTGATTGTGATGTTTGCGTTACATTTTTGCTAAGCTAATTATGAATTGTACTAAGTTCTTTTGTGGAACTAAATACTTTGTGAAATTTGTTGGAATTCTTAGAGATGTGTCTCTTAATATTCTTATTTTCAATAAGCTAGCAAAGATGTAGGAGTTGAATCTGTTAACATAGATTTTAAAAATAATGATTTGCTCAAAATGGAGGAGTAAACATAAAGTAGTGTGCAAGGATAGAGTTTCAGTTTATTTATTTCGTGAATAAATTAGTCACTTACTTGGTAAAACTTCTACTGAGTTTAAGACTCTTGTGTTCATGAGCTTAAAACTCATATTTTGTTCTTGAAGTTTATTTGCTTTGTTTGATTTTGAAACTATGATAGATTATTCCAGTTGGTTTAGTCATTGTGAACTATTCTGTTGTATTATGGTTTGGAAACTATTTAATTATTTTGGTTTAGTCTATTTTGAATTATTCGGATTTATAATTGATTTAGTCCTTATGAACCGTACATTGAGTGATGAATTTCTTCTATTTTAAGACTGCTATCAGCCAGTCAGCTTCATGTTGAACTGATGATATAATCCATTACGTCTATATATTGAGAATATAGGAGGAGATTGTTGGATATATAGGTATATTCTCACTATATTAACAATATTATGTGTAATATTGTTCTATGGGTAACACGTGTGTTACATGTACTAATTGTATGGATATCGAAAGCAGGTTGAGTGGGTTAAGAACCCAGTACCCAAACTAGTATTTAGAAATAAATACTAGCTTATGATAGTAGTCTATGTATTCCAATCTTGATACCTAGGATGAATATCTCAATTAACTTAGATCTAGATATTAACCCTAATTCCCAATTGTTCATTTCTCACAAAACCTAACAGAGAATTCCCTCACAAAATGGATCATGTGCCAAACCATGGTGGTACATTACTTACCAGTTCAAACACTTTCAGGCCTTACCTGATTTATGAGCAATTGGAAGTTTGAGTTCAAGTAAAGCAGCTAATGTTTTACATTATATAAACTTCTTTTCTCATTTAGGTCAAGGGAGTTCTAACATTTCTCATTCATGCTAGTTTCTTCTTCCATTTCTTAAGCTTAGAATGATAACAGAAAACCTTTCATAGGATATGATGGCGTCAATGAGGTTCATTTTTTCATGTATAGTGGAAGAGAGATGTGAATAAGGGACAATGTAACATAAATTGAATAAAGAAGATATTAAACGTTGGGAAAGTTTTGCAACTTCAATTGGAAAGCATACTCAGTAAGATGGTTATTTCAGTCACTCGTGTTATATAGCATGTAGTTTTTATGCGCTTATCAAGTAATAGATCATCTGAACACTAGAGTAAAATCATAAGCTAATAACTGCACTTGTTATACTTCAGACAAATTTGGAATATCTTCTGTTACCGCTGAATCTGGTGTGGGGGCAAATAGATAGTACTTGTGGATTCTTAGAAAAACCGAATAGCAAACCTGGAACCTTTCCACCGGAGTTTGACCGTTGATTTCCGCCGTTCACCTGCAAAAAGTGCGAGACACCGGGGTTGATCCCGGCGACGCACCCTCCGACGCTCAAGTCAATAACCAGAAAAGATTATGAGAGAGCATAAATTGGCAAAAGATAGATTACCTGTTAATGGTGGATGATGGAGGGTATTTATAGCCGCCTTTGGGATCAGATTAGGAATGTAATCCCTAGATACAGATTAGGAATGTAATCCCTAATTCCCAGTGAGAGGATAGATATGAATCAGGGCAGTTGATTAGGATTAATCAGAAATCCTAATTCTATCCTGTTGAACTGGGTCAGCTGCGGGTTGAAACCAGCACCCAGTTGAGGTGGACCCGTTCTCGGGTTATTGGGTTTCTCAAGAGAAGATCCAGTAACCGCTTCAGACCCCTTTGTAGGTAAAATTACCATGTTACCCCCAAGCTTTAGGATTCGTGGCCGATTTGGACGGTTCTGATTTAACCCCATTTTTAGCCATATCACGAGCCCCCCACTCCCGAAGGACTGAGTTTGATCAGCCGTTGAGGAGTAGTTTGACTGTTTTAATGGCTTGCGGAGTCGTATCGGAGTCTAAATGGGAGGTTTCGAATCTTAAAGTGGGGTAGTATGGTGATTTTCCGGCTCGGTTGTGTGCTCTAAGTTGTTCTTGGGCTGCTCTGGTCTTTCGGCATTTTTCCTTAATTTTTATCTATTTTTCGGATCACTTATTCAATTTTACGAATTGTTGATTCGTCGTTCGGGGGCCTTAATCAACCACTGCCAGGAAATAATTATTTACTCAGGAGTTCAAAAATATTTTTCCGAATTTATAATTATTTTCTAGAATTTTTAATTAATTTTTCCGAATTTTTAATCATTTTTTCGCAATTTTTAAATAAATAAAACAATTTTAATAAATAAAAATTAATTTTTAACACCGAATTATGACGTAGCGCGATCTGGACCCTTCATCAGCGTTGAGCGCGATTTTCTGAAAGATCGGGTGGCTGGAATTGCTCGGCAACATTTTCTCCGTGTGAGCAGCTCGGATGGCTGGTTGCTCGGATTCCGAGCGATGTAACTTGGTGACATTTCTCCGTGTGAGCAGCTCGGATCGCCGGTTGCTCGGATCGCTGATTCCGAGCGACATAGGGTGATGAAAGCTGTTCATCAGGTCGGAGTACGCATTTTGAGGAGATCCGATGGCTATGGTCGCTCGGCGCTTTTTTTCTCCGTATGAGCAGCTCGGATCACCAGTTGCTCGGAGATCAGAGTCTGAGCGACGTGGAGCGATCTGAGCCGTTGGATCATGGCGTGGATCTCGAGGTAGGCGTGGTTCTCGAGAAAACACTATCTTGTTGTTTTGTGGGCGTGGCACGATCTGAGCCGTTCATCATTTTTGGCCGTATTTTCGCAACGACCCAAAGGTTGGGGTTGCTCGGTTGCATTTTTCTTCAAATGTGCAGCTCGGATTGCCATCTGCTCGGATTCCGAGCGACGTAACTCCGTTCTCTCCTGTATTCTGAGTTGCTCAGAACCCTGGTCGGTCGGGTTGGGATCCCAAGTTACTTTCTCAGCTCAGATCGCTCGTCGCTCGAAAATTTGCTCCGAGGGACGTGGAGCGATTTGGGCCGTTGGATTACAGTGCAGATATCGAGGACGGCTCAGTTCACGATAAAACACTATCTTGTCGTTTTGTGGAGTTGGCACGATCTGAGCCGACTGATCGAGATCTTACACGAATTTTGGGGGGAAAGTCGTTTTTCTCCAATTCGCAGCTCCGATTGGCAGTTGCTCGGTTTCCGAGCCTTTTCTATATGTGATCAGCTCGGATCGCTTGTCGCTCTGTGCTTTGGTTCCGAGGGACGTGGAGCGATCTGGGCCATCGGATCATAGCACGGATCTCGAGGTAGGCTCAGTTCTCGAGAAAACACTATCTTGTCGATTTGTGGCGGTGGCACGATCTGAGCCGTCTGATTGAGATCTTGCACGAATTTTGGGGGGAAAGTCATTTTTCTTCAATTCGCAGCTCGTCTGTTCCAATTTTCGAAAGTTTTTCCCAAACTGCCCTACTTTTTTTTTAATTCCGAAACTGTCTCACTCAGTTCTCGAAATTGGTGAGGAACTTCTTCATGTAGATGTTCTCCAATTTCTCCCACAAAGCCTTAGCGGTCTTCTCCGATAGGACCTCTTACAATGTCGAATCGCTCAAACACAATTGGATAATAGAGAGCGCTTTATCATCCATCTCTCTCCATTTCTTATCTGCCACCGCATCAATCAATTTTTCTCAACCAAAAATGGCATCCTTAACGCCTTGGCTCGACAAAATCGCTGCCATACGCACTTGCCATAATGCAAAACTCGTCTTCCCATCATACTTCTCAATATCATATTTTCCCGACATATCCATTCAAATTTCTTGAACCCAATTCAACAACACACCAAATTTCCCCCCCCCAAAATTAAATTACTCAAATCACAAAATCAAACCTTCTCCTTCTTGATATCCTCCCTCCTCTGGTGTTCACGATGACGACGGATCTGGGTGCTCGACGATGGATCTGGCTGGAAGTGGCTCGAAGAGAGGAAGACAACACCGGGAATCAGCAACGACGGCTCTGGGAATTAGCAACAACAGCAGAGGACATTGTTGCGATGGCTAGAAGAAGGTGGAGGATCGCGTATGGATCTGTTCCGGCCTTCGCGTTGCTTCAGAACAGGCAGAATTCATTGATGGCGACGATGAGGGTGTCGGCGTCATGTGGTAACCTCCTCCACGTCGCCTGCTTCTCCGGAGATGCCGCTATTTCCGGCGGTGGCAAGGTCGTCGAAGTGGAGCTAGGTGATGGTGGGGATTTGGGGCAGGAGTAAAGGGGCTGGAGGTGTGTGGGTTTTGGTGTTGGCTCTGATACCAATTTGTTAGGGTTAGAGTTTATGGATTTGAGAAGAGGAAGAGAAAGGGAAGAGAGAGTGCCAGCTGTAGGAAGAGAAGATTAGCAAAAATGTTGATTGTATTCATTTGATTCTAATTGTTAAATATATGAAGATACTAAGCCCAATGGGCCCTAAGAGCAATTTGGGTCATAACATAACAGTAACTCTTGTTACAAGTTATACAAATCTTATGTCCTCTATCGGGATTCCGCTCGTCAGGGATAAAGGTATAAAATTTGTGTCAATAAATAGTTTTTCCTCTAGTTTTTCTACTACTAGTGGGTTGTGTGGATTCAGGTTGTTGTGTTTGTGTCTCAAATTCATGCATTTATTTTTCTATGTCGTGTGGAGGAATATCGTAAGAACCTAATTGTGGGATTGATGGAAATTAATGGAATCCGACGTGAAGAGTTAGTGGAATCTTGTCCACTTTGGCTTCGGCCGCTACTGTTAGATATATAGTTATATTCTCACTATATGAATAATACTATGTGTAATATTATTCTATGGGTAACACGTGTGTTACACGTACTAATTGTATGGATATCGGAACGCGGGTTGAGTGGGTTGAGAACCCAGTATCCAAATCAGTATTTATCTTATAAATACTGGCTTGTGATAGTAGTCTAGTTATTCCAATTTTGATACCTAGGGTAAATATCTCAAGCACCTTCGTCTAGGATATTAACCCTAATTTCTATTGTTATAATCTCTCATAATCTTTAACAATCTTGAGATATTTAGATTAATTTTATGAGATTAATAGAGAGAAGGTTTGAGTTACTGTTCGTCGGAATCAAACCCCGCCGCCATACTCATCGATGTCGTCGTCGTCGTCGACGCAGGCCATCACGCCACCCGCCGAAGACCACCGTGCACCCCAATGCTTCCGCCATCGTCGATCGGTCGCCGCACTGTTCCCGAGCACCGACGTCGAGCCTCAGGGTCGTCATCAATCGGGATCCTCTGAGTCGATCGGGATTGGGATCTTCCTCTTGGCCATTTGATCCAAGAGGCAGTCGACTCGCAGCCACTGCAGTCACGAGCATCGTAGTCGTGGATCCGCTGGCGAGACCTCTGCCGTCACGATCACCGCTGTCCAGAGCGTCGGCGCTCCCTACGGCTAATTCCAGCTATCACCCCCATCCTTCACGAAAAAAAAAATCGGGAGTAGATTCAGCAGATCCGATTTTCTTATTGGCTGATTTGGGTGTTTCGTGTTCGGTTTTGTGGAGGGGATCACAGATGAACCTACTCAGATCTGACTCCAAATCAGTCATCTCATAGTTTGAGATCCAGTGTTGTGTGTTCAGGTGGTTGGAACAGATCCATATTCAGATCCAATCCAACAGCTGCTCTATTGGTTGGAGATTGTTGTTTGGTGTTTGGACTGTTGGATCAGATCTAGATTCAGATCGAGTCCAACAGCTGCTCTATTGGTTGGAGATTTTTTGTTTGGCATTTGGACTATTAGATCAGATCCAGATCCAGTCAAAAGGAATCAATCTGGATCTAACCAGTGGAGACAATCCATTGGGTATTGTTTTGTATTCCGTATTTGGGGAGAAAACTGGATCTACTGCAGTGTACTTCCAATTCAGATCTAAATTAAAGATAAGTTCTTCACCAAATTTAAATTGTTATTTAATTATTAGTTTGAATTTTTTTGCTAAGTGCTAAAGTTCAAAATCGTATTAAGTATTGTTTAATTAAATACAAATCTGAATAACTGCTTTGGCTACGTGCTATGGATCAAATATTTATTTTGATAAATTATAGGCTTTGACTATAAAATTGAATCTTCAATTAAATTGTTGTGAATTAGATAGTGCTAATAATTTGTTTAATTGGCTAATCTTTAACGATTTGATGAATGTAGGAACTTCAAAGTTACCTACAAATTGTGTGTATTGGAGACGATGGATTTGCATCACGGTATGATAAGTCTACACTACGCAGGCTTCTCCATCGAATTTGGAAAACACTTCTAACTTGAAGTGTCGGTATGATCTACTCTAATCTTTCGTAGTATTTTATGTGATGAATGTCTTAACATTTTGTGCGTTTGATCATATGATTGAGAGTTTTAGATCATAGTTATTCTTGCTTTGGAAACTAGCATGTTTAGGGTTGTTAAGTGTTTTATCATACTATGTGTATATATATTTTGACAAATCCATTGTTTGCAGTTTATTTGAGATTACATATTTGCTTCTCTAATAATTAAAAATAAAAATAAAAATTGTATAAGATGTATAATAAATGTGTATAACTTAAGAGAGAGCATCTCTTAATGTAGGATATGACTTCGTTAGTTACGTTTTGTTCTTTCTCGTTCATTGTATTTTGTGTGCAAAGTTGAATTATAGCATGTTAGTCATTATCTCATTTAGCGTCATGAAGATGATGAAGAACGAATAAAGGAAAGAACTCTTCGCTCAGTGTGTTTCAGCAAGTGGACATTGTTAGAATCACTAGAGAAAGCAAATAGTTTTGTAAAATTTGGAAGAGTAATTTTGTATTAACCCTTATCATGTGCATATATTGTCAATCGCATGTATAAGTTGAGTTTAACAAATGAGACAATTTATCATAATAGTTCTAATTGTGTATGGTTTCTGAACATAGCATAATTGGCAGGATATGAGAACTATATATTAAATTGTTTGTTCTTGTTAAAACTTATAATTCTACTAAATGACACTTAATTAAATATGACAAATAAGAAGTTTGAATTCAGATTTTGATCACTAGAAAATTATTTTGTATGGTCTCTAGGAGTTCATAGCTTTTTGAATCAATACATTTTGATATTTGTGATCTCAGTAGCTTTGTGACTATGTAAGATAATTGTTGGTCAGAAGTATTTAATCGCTTTTGTAGATGATTAATATAAGTCTATCATATATATGAAGAATGAAGCACTTGTTATTCTTAATGAATTAAAAATTATAGTTAAATGCTAAAAATCAAGGGTTCAGATTT